>CM068385.1:77559903-78055565 GCA_034770075.1 Aralia elata
ATAAATGAATACGGATACGGATACATGTATATTTGTATCCGTTTAATATCTGTCCGTCAACTTATCGAATAACGGATATTAGATATTCGGTATCATAATCCTGAACAAAGAACGGGTCTTATTATAAAATTATAATATTTTAAAATATCTTTTATAAAGATATTTTATTGAATAGAGTGATTAATTTATTTATTTATTCTGAATTTTAAAATTAAATCATATGGTTGATGATAATGTTATGTTATATTAATATCATAATAGTAATTTTTTAATTTTTTAATTATTTATTTACTTATTTTAATTAACTATGCCAATGAATTTGGATAGTTATTCGGAAATGGATAATATAATAATTTTATGAATATCAAATTCGAATAGTATCTTAAGAAATTCGTTAAATATCGGATACGAATAAAGATAAAATATTTTTTTCCGGATATAAATACGGATGTCACTGTATTCAAATTCGAATATATCCGTCTAGAGTCCTACTCATGTAAATATCATACTATCATATAATGGTGGCTGTTTTAAATGTGTATAGTTGAGGTTGTTGAAGTTCAAAGGGTGCCTAAATTTAGGGACTGAATTAATTAATAGGCAAGAGCAGAGGGTGTTGTGAGCTTTTAAAGTTTCCAGTTCTTTGAGTGACTCAATCGTGGAAGTTGGAGTTATGATATCCCAT
The DNA here is from genome assembly GCA_034770075.1 of Aralia elata. Taxonomy (NCBI): domain Eukaryota; kingdom Viridiplantae; phylum Streptophyta; class Magnoliopsida; order Apiales; family Araliaceae; genus Aralia; species Aralia elata. The sequence goes on from CM068385.1 coordinate 77,560,589, forward strand.
TAAATATATCCATAGGCATTCAACTCCTCTTTTCAACTGTATATGCAGATTTCCCCCATTTAATAACAAATCCCACCTCCTAACGTCACCTTTCAAAACCTAAGACCGTGTTTGGGGTAGTAACCAATTTACTGATGATAAGATTTGCTATCCCTAATATCTAAAACATAAGGTTTTGTGCCGAATATAGTCATGGAGAGTCCATCTTAAAAAGTTAAAATTGAGAAAGCAGGCCTATATCAACTCCATATCAGTATCCCTGTCCCATACTATCGATATAGGACAATAAGGTAGTCCTCTCCCATATAGCACTTTCCGTTCGATGTCCACAAATCGCACTGCTCTGATACTAAATACAACGTATATAATCATAAGAGAGCTCATCCTAAAAAAACTAGTTATCCAAGAAGGATAATCTAAAGTTGTGTCAACCCCACAGAAGTATCGCATACGCATGCTATGTGAGATTTGCAATGATAACACCACATTTGATTTCATAACATGCTTCTATTTTCTAACAGGAATTGCTATTTCTTTAAGTGAAAATGATAATTTACATGTTATTCTTTCATTTTAATGCCAAATTCGTTTATAATTTACGGGAGGAGGGGGGGGGGGACTATTTGAAAATCTCATTTTTACTAGCGAGTGAAACTTATATTAAAATTGATATATCAACATAAAGAACCCAACAAAAAACTAAACAAAATGAATACAATGTCTCCTCTACTCTATTTTTTTAATAGTATCAAGAGATAAAAGTAGGGATAAGAGGGATTGAGGATGTAATTTAAAGGGCTGACACGTCACGTTTTGTTAAAAAGAATTACGAGTATTACTCTTTGTTAAAAAAAAATAATATATATTGCGAAAATTTACGTTAACTTTTTAATTGCGAGTTAGGTGAATAAATATTAGATAAATTTTTTTGGAAAAATGTGTAATAAGTGAGGCCCTCTTATAATTTCTACCAATCACATGTGTTGATAAGTTTCGCAATTGTAATTTGACATAAATTTATCGCAATACATAGCAAGTCACAAAATATATATATATATATAGTAGTTATATACATTTTGGAAATAATACAACTCTCATTTTTGAACTCCTTCACTTTGGAGGGATATTTGTTACACGTACAATGAGCTTCAAAATAAACATCAAGAATCTTTCTCTCAGTTACATTATTTATAAACTAAACAGTATAAATAAGAATAAAATCTCAATAAGGAATAAAGAAAATCTCACAATAAGAAGAAATGAAATCTTACAATACAAATTCACACATTTGACACAATCAAATCTGAACTCTAAAAACTCTCACTTATTGTATGATGATCCATTAATATCATTCGGGGTTCAAGATTTGATGATTAGTTCAACATCTTAAATAGAGTTACTCTTACAACACTCTTTAAAAGTTTCAAGACAGCCCCTTAGGTTTTCTTTTCTTAGCTTCATGAACCAAGCAATAAGGTGATGAGGCCTTTTATTAACTTTTCATATGTTGGGTGCAACTTGAGGGTAAGAATAGGTCAGGTGTGTTCAATTAATTTGAGCAAATCAAGGGAAGGTTGGTTAGAACTTAAACATCCAAGCTTTTAAGAGGAGCATGAAGCAAGCTAGTAATTATTAATTGCAAACCCAACTTCACTTGAATACCACGTCATGCAGTGAGGGGCCCTTTACTTCCACATTTATGGTTTTGCCCTTTTAGATTCTCCCTTGCAGTTGTATGCCTGCCTATATAACCACTCATGCTAATTTCACCACTTGATCACCTTATACAATCTCACTTAGAGAGAAGAGAATAGGGAGAGTAAGAGTAATCAACTAATCATCACCATCTTTGAAATCAGCCATGGTTTCCTTTCATACACCTCTCTCACCTACTCGGAGAAAGATGATTCAAGAATTTGAAGTTGAGATTTCATCGAAAAAACGAAAATTGGAGGAGTTGCAAACTGGAGAGATTCCTGAGAAGCCTATAAAACCCAAAAGCATGAAAAACATATTCGACACTGAGCTACACCTCGAGGCACCATCACCTTTGGAGTGGCAACGATGCCTAGATATGAAGGTATAATTTTATCTAACTCGTATATAAGTTAAGTGTGCTTGTACAAGAGTAGTAAAGTAACTAAGACTTTTTTTTCTTTTCTGTTTTTTCCAAATTATAGTCTGGTCAGATATATTTCTACAACACAAGGACTCATAAGAGGGAACCAAGTGATGCAAGAATCAACGTGCCGGAGAAGCTAAACAGCCTAAACCCTGGTGATATGAGCTTAGACCTCGAGCTAAATTTGCCTTGTGGCTCGGTTGAGAAGAATAAGGATGGTGATCACAATCATGTCAACCATGATTCTTGTAGCAAGCTACGAAGCTTTGGTGATCTATTCAATAATTCAACCAAAGATGAGAAGAATAGGAGTGGCGGTCTTCCACGTTCTCCATCGTGGTTGACATTCGAAGGGGATGAGAGAGAGATGGTAACTGCTGTTTGCAAGAAGTGTCACATGTTAGTGATGATGTGCAAGTCTTCTCCTGAATGCCCTAACTGTAAATTCGTGCATCCACCAGACCAAAGTCCTCCTAGCTTATTTGCACCAAAGGTTAAGCCTCTTATGTTAAGGAGTGTCTAGCGTTGATTGTATTAATACTACAACTGCAGTATCTAGAATTCTAGATATCCCTAGTTGGCTAACTTCTGATGGACCTATTATTATTGAAAAATAAACATAAAAAAAAATAAAAAATTCCCCATCATCCATGTAGAAAGTGTAATGCTTTATTATGTAAAAAAGGAAAGAGAGAGAAGTATGCTTTATTATGTAAAAAAACAAGTAAATATTTTTTTCAAAAAGATGATTAATGATCTTGTGGAACTTTCCCGTCATCCATGTATGAAGTGTAATGCAAATGCTAACTTTCATAGGATTTTGTATTTTTCTCCTTTAATTTTCTTCCTCTGTTTTTGGATGGGTCCATAAGAAGAAAAAGATAGTAGGGTTCTTAGGTGAAGGTTAATTAACCTCCAAGGAGTGCAGTCTGCTATGGCTCTGTTGGTGTGGTTCCCAATCAGCCACTCAAAACGAGAGTCTCATTTAACTTTATGAAATATTCTCTCTCTCAAAACAAAGGTTCATTTGGCTTTCTCAAATGAAACCAAACGGAGTGAAACATGTTAAAAGGAAAGTAACCATCAACTTGAGGAAGTGACTTTCAATAAAGGAATCAACACGATTCACCTTTACCTAGAATTGAGTAGTTACTAGTTACATCAGACAGGTTCAGACACTGGCTTATGTGATGACTCAACCATATAGTGATCACAAGACTACTTTTTGGAACGACCAAGCCATTACTTGGCTTAACTAGTGCTGGTCTTTTTGCTTCTTTGGGGGACAACCATTAAATCCTTATTTATGCAATCAGACTTGAGTCTGATTGAACTAAATTTTTCCCTAGTGCAATTTACTTCTACATTCATTATAAGATAGCCAAACAACAGTATCAAAACTCATACACTAATGTCTTAACATATTAGCACAGCTTCAGAACATGACACATGAAAAGGAGAGAAATTCATAATAATGCAGCTGCCTCAAGCAAATACTACATCATGATAACCATGCCAGGAAATATTAATATCAAGTTTCCTATATCACAATCACAAATATCATCTTAACTAATAAGGCTAGTATTAACACCAAACAGTAAATAATTAAAAAGAAAGAAGTTATTGTCTAGATTGCCACATCAAAGTTTTTCATCCAAATATCAAATTTGAGAATCCATGAGACAGAGTAAAGCATGTTAAGGACACAATAATAGCTTCTACTATAGAATTTAGATATTTGCAACAAGCCTGCTAAAATATCATAATACCGAGTTAAAAAAATACTAGATTAATATCAATCAAGCGTCAGCATAATCCCACTTTTTTTAACATTCCAAAAGTCTTCAGTTCCCAAGCCTTTCTATGGGACATTTAATGTTGCGGTGATGCTATAATATGATGAAAGGTGCATACCTGTAAACAGAACCAAGTAAGAACCATGTGAATCTCTCTAGGAAGTAAGTAGGATGCATCTAGTCTAATGCTCTAAGCCCTAGTGCTCGATGAGGTAGATGCCAGACTGCTTTAGTAAAGTAGTTCATGTAGATCCTGAAAATTGATCACCTGAAATAGAACAATATTAGAGTATCATGATTTGGCCTGTAAGAACTGCTTTACTTACTCCCTAAAGCATTTCTAGCACCATAAAAAGTCCATTAAACCCAAAAAAATAAAATGCAGAGGAATGTACGTTACATTTGATACGAATATAGTATGGTACAACTTCTCCATATATAATCTCAAATATTTATTTTGGAAGGACAAATTTATTTGTTGTTTTAGCTATAGTTGCACGAATATCAATAATTAGTATGAATCATGACATTTCATGCTATTTTTTTCCTCCAGGGAATCCTTGGTCATTAAATTCAGGGTAGGTTTCTGCCGACTTTTCTTGGGCAAACAATAACCATGAAGGAGCTCAGGAAGTACATGTTAGTGATGATAAGAACTCGTACCCATATGAAAGCATAATAGAGAATTAGAGATCAATACCTCTCATTGAAAAGATTGTACATCAATGTAAAAGTAATAGCCAAAGAGAAAGCTTAAGGACTTAATAGAACATATCCAAAGATATGTTTTTGAATAACATATCAATTTTGATAATCTGAGCATATCAGGATTCCAATATCACTTTTGACAGCAACTGTGAGATACTTGCACATTTGACCCTCAAACTATGTTACTCGGACTCGGATGGAGTGTCTGGTTGGACACGGTATCCGACATGGGTACTTCTCAATTTTGCCAATTTTTTACACTAAAGTGAAGTATCTAGTCCAAGTGTCGGGTTTCGGACACGGGTGTCGGACACGGGTACTTTAGGGCAAAATGAAGAGTCCGAGTAATACTGCCCTCAAATACTCTTAATTAAAGAGATTGTAAGCAGTATTATTCCCAACTGTTTTTTATGTAAGCCATTTATGTATATTACATCTCAGGCCATGGTGATGGAGATGCTCAAACCAATTGACAGAAAACCATTCATATAGTTTAGTACTTTGGTAAACAGGATAAATAGCTTTGTTATTTATCATAAGAGCTAGACTAGAATTAATTACAAGTACCTCTAATCAAATGCATAAGGATCATCTGCATATGGATTCAAAGAACCTTCTGAGAACAAATCGCCTATATTGGAAGGGTTGGAATGACCGCCGCCCTTGCTTCCCTGCATATAATTTAATAATGGGCTTCAGGACAAGCTAGAGATGCGCTCATGGTTTTAAAATATGTTTTAAAGATTCTTTTTCACCAAGATGTAGTTAATACAAATTATAATAATTTTAACCTGTTTGTATAATTTGAAGAGTTGTTGTATATACACACACACACACACACATATATGGGGCATAATCCACAACCAACGTTGGTTGTAGCCAACATCCGCCAAATAGTTGGACGGATGCGTTTTAATACTAGCATCCGCCCAATTATTTGGCAGAGATGCCAAACTGTTGGCCAGCGTCTGCCCAACTGTTTGGTAGATTTTTGGCTACAACCCCAACTTTAGATGTAGATCTTTTCCACACATGTGTGTGTGTGTGTGTGTATATATATATATATTAATCAATTAATTTTCAACAAGTTGGATTTAGTAGTGTAAACGTGAAGCTCCAAAACACAACTGACGCCAAGTATTTGGATCAAACTCTTCTCTGGGAAAAAAGTAAGTAAGAAGAAAGACTTCTTTTTGTACCAATAACAGGTGGTACCCATTATAGGACATCATGCCCTCCTCCTAGGAATAGGTCTAAAAGACCTTCTACGGACAGTCTGTAGAAGTAAAGGACAAAGAAATTTGAAAGAGTTAAGAACCAAAAAACAATTAGCGGAGATTAATTACCCTGATAATATTTTTGGGGGTATTGGCCTTCGGTGTATTCCTCCTCGGGTTGTTTCTTGGATCCTAATTGCACACATGCAAGATATCAGTAAATATGGGCATCAAAACTCTGCCAACCATGGTCTTTCATACAAGGACATTATATGTGTAGCGACAATTATGTTTCTGTTCTTTTTCTTTTTCTTTTTTTTTAAAAAAATATCAAATGAGTTTACATACCTCAAAATGATTAGCGGAACTTAATTACCTTGATATCTTTGGGGGAATTAGCCTTCGGTGTATTCCTCCGCAGGTTCCTTCTTGGATCCTAATTCACACATGCAAGATATCAGTAAATATGGGCATCAAAAATCTGCCAACCATGGTCTTTCATACAAGGAAATTATGTGTAGTGACAATTATGTTTTTTGTTTTGCTTCGCTTTTTTAAAACATATCAAATGAGTGTACATACCTCAAACATGACTGTACTTTTTGTTTTTCTTCTTTTTGTTATTGTCCTGCCATTTGATGTTTCAACTTCATATTCACGTCGAGTTACCTGCCATGTTGTGGAGCAAAGGAAAGGGACGAGTCCAATTGAAACATAAGAACATGAGATAAGTGAACTGAGCTATTGAATTAACATTACTGATAAGACAATACATTAAAGACAAATAACCCTTCCTCGTTACAACTAATTTCAATTTTCTTTCATCCTTCAAGTTTGCAATTGCAAATATACACAATCTGTCCCTGAAGGAATCGGAATTCTACATCCTCAAATTTCATACACATAAGATTACATATTTATTCCACTTGTTTGTCACATAAATTAATGCAATTATAGAAGTAACTAACCTACCTTCTTACTATGATTAGGAATGCTCATTACACTTCCTGCATTGCCATTCCCCATGTTTTTCAGTAAGTTAGAAACTGGCGTCTGTGTTGTTCTCAGGTAAGGTGAATTCTATGAACGACAGAGAAACACATCATCAAACACATTTACAGTCAACAGTGTAAATTATGAAGTGAAGCAAAATGATCTGTCACTTCTATATCACCTTCTCTTCATGTTCTGCTCTGACCATAGCATGCTGACCTCTTTTGCTACTATCAGAATTTCTCATCTTGGTCGCCGAAATGGAATAGTTCTGTCACATTACGAGATCATAAAGTAACTGCCTCTTCTAAAGGTATGTAGTCTTTTAATAAGCCAGCAATGATTCAATAGGTTGCAATAGAATTTCACACTTGACATCACTTGTTTAAACCAACATTCAAAAAAAATAAAAAAAATCCTTATGTTGCAAAGCTTAAATTATGTAATCTGCCAAAAGTAGAAAACGACTTATATGGCTATTATACTTATGCCACCACTTGAAATTAAATTAAATTCCAAAACTTTTACTTGTCTCTGCCAAAGAAAAACCTCAAAGAATGTAAATAAAACCCTCATACTAGGAATCACTAAAAGAAAGTACTATTCGCCAAATTGATATGTCCACTATATGTACATACTATATTGGTACCATCAAATCAAGATAACCATACTATAAACTTCCATATTAAGTAAGGGATATGAGAAGATCCTTTCACAAAGATCATTTCTATTGCCTATGTTAAGTTATTCAAAACAATCTTGTACTCCCACCATCCAAAATATAAGATCAATATTGACTTTTTGAAGTCACGTTGAGATATTTCCAAATTCAAAATTGATATTAGTCGATTAACTTTAGACAATAAAACTATGAAAATTATAAACTATCTACAAAACACTTCTAATTACAAGATTTATTATTTTCAAAAGTTAAATGAATCAGAAAATATCTCAAATTGACTTTAAAAAGTCAAATTTGATCTTATATTTCAAAACGGAAGAAGCATTTAGGAAGAAATCAGTTCTGCGTTCAAATACAACCATAATGTTAACAAGGATCATGGAATCCATGATGGTGACATTTGATCAGCTATGTTAATCTTAACTCTGTAGAAACTAGTATGCACCATATATAACTGCTTAGCTCTAATAAATGACACATTTAGTAATCTCATGTCAAAGAGAGTCTTATTAAACTGTAAAAAGTAGCTGGATCCAGCTTACTGGCCAGTACATGGTCTCAACAAATTCAAAGATTAATATAATTTACCGAAGAGTCCTAAGGGGTGGGGAAAATGGCAGAGGCCATCAGGAATAATATCAAGGTCGCTGGTTTCAATCCCTATATGTGGGGCCAAAATTAGTTACCTATCATATATAGATATAAAGGTATGCATTTATACATGTGTGTGTGTGTTTGTGTAAATATACTCCCCGCGTTCCAAAATGTGAGAGGAATTTTGACTTTTTGAAGTTGATACTAGACATTTCCAAATTCAAAATTGATGTGATTCAGTTAAATTTTGAAAACAAAAATTGGTACTTAGTAGAACTATTTAGATAGCTTATGATACTCATAACTCTATTAGCTACAAATGATCAATTCATATCTAATTTTGAATTAGAAAATGTCTCAAATTGACTTCAAAAAGTCAAAGTGACTCTTATATTTTGGAAAGAAAGGAACTTAATTTGCTAAAGACTAGGAGGACATCATCAATGTTTCCCACAAAATGGTGAAACAGTATCTTGAAATTACCCAAGCCAGGTAAGGTTTAAAAGAAGGAACAAATGAGAGACGATCATCACAGATATAAAGTTACTATAAGAGTGAAGGCTCAGAGTATTCACATATTCACACATTGCTCAAAAACGCATACACATAGAAAGAGGGGGAGAGGGGGTATCTTATCTATCTATCAACATTTAAGAAGGAAACCTTTTTGGAGTCTACTTCCTGATCATCTTCTGGGTTGTCACCCATTACTTTCCATTGCAACTGTAGTAGAGCCCTCTGCCTCTCTTCCTGTCATATACCATGATCTTGTTAAGAAAGTTCACGTGATCAATTTACAAAGAGCTACAAAGACTTACTTTGGTCCTCTGAATAGCCAACTCCTCTTGAAGTTGCCTGCACTCATCTTCATGTTGATCCCTCAAAGCTCTTAACTGAGCATCATGTTCTTTCTTAACTGACATTGTTTTCTGAAGATTGATTTTAGTCAGCAATTAGAACGCTGTAGGATAGTTCACAAGCTCAACTCAGGTATCAACTCAAAGAGTCGTGTACCTCTCTCAATTCATTTTCAGCTTTAAGTTGGACACATTTTAGCTCTTCTCTGTGATTGTATATAAGATCTGATTCCTTTTTATCACGCTCCTGCTGAATACGAGTAATCTACAAAATTGAACATACGTAGGGTTATGCAGATACCATTTGAGCAATTTTCAAAAATAGAAAATATACTAAAATACATGTAGAAAATGTGGTTCCCCAAATCAGCAACTGTTCCTCAGGACAGAGTTGTACAACACAACCTAGGAATAAAAAATATTTTTAGTTTGACATTCTGAGTGTCATTCACTACGAACAAATTTCGTGATACCAATAGCCTATCCAATTAGTAATGCCATAAGTTAGCTGACAGAGTAAAGGAAATGAGGAGGATAACAGCACTTCAATTTTTTGTAAGAAGAGCCATGACTGCAGTTAAGATGTTATTAGATTTGGAAGGGAACTCTGCAACTTATCTCAATGTTTAAGTTAAATGTCGTGTAAGTACCCAAAAATTGGCCACAAACTGCGCACCTTTGACTACATAATTGACACATCATCAATCATACAATTTTAAGCTGCACCTTTGTTTGATACATACCAAAGCAGCTTGTTCTTCCTGTATCCGCATCAGGTACTGTTTCGATTCCTCCTTACATTCTGCAAGCTTTTGGTCACATTTTCTTTCCATTTCTTCAATAGCTTTACCTGCCTGAGAGTTCAAACAGGTGAGATACATTTTGTGAATCCAATTAACCACAGAAAGGTAATGAGAAAACCTTTTCTTTCTCAAGGTTAATACTCTCCAGCTTCTCCACCTCATACTTCCTCCGGATGTCATTAATGGCCTGATAAATCAATTCTCAGTGTTGTCAGTTAAAAGAAAAGACCAAAAATCTTAAAGACCTTTATATAATAATAAATGACAGAACCTGATCATTTTTCTGAGATATCTCCTTTAAATGCCTTGATAGTTCTAACTGTTTGTTTTCTAACAACTGATCATGCTGCTTCTTAGCTTCTGCAAGGTTACTTTCAGCTTCAGCCAGCAACCCTTGAATCTGCAGTTACCTAGTGGTCATATAGACTATTCAAGAGTTCATGAAAGAATGTATAAATTAATAATTTTAGTTGTTTGAAGAACCTCAGATTTTTGATCTCCCATCTGTTTCTCTATGTCCTTGTATTGCAGAATGAGTCTGTCCTTCTCCTCTGATATATTCTGAAACTTATTTATTTGTTTCTCCTGTGACTCTACATTCTGTTCATGCTTCTCTATCTCCTTTCGGAGAACATCAATTTCTTCTTCTCTCTTCTGTATCTCTGCTTGAAGTTTTTCAGCATTATCTTTATTCCCAATTTCTAATTCTGATATTTTCAACAATAATTCTTGCTGCAAGGTAAAAGTAATAACAGATTAAACATAACAGCATAACATATCTCCAAGATGGTCTGTTGGGACTCACCTTCATTTTCTCCAATAATTGAGCATTTTCGGATGTAATGTGAATTTTCTCCTCCAATGTGGTGATCAATGTTTCCATTTCATTATTCCTGGAAAGAAGACTTTCAGCTATAGATTCTACTATCCGAATTCTCTCTTCTGCCAAGCGGCATTCTTCTGCATGTTGTACCATTGCAAATTCTTGGTCTTTCTTGATCTCATTGACCTTATTTTTCAAGTCCTGATTGACCAATTCTAATGCATCTCTTTCTGATGTAGCATGTACGAACCGATCATGAAGCTGGTCATATTGTTGTTGAGCACGCATAGTACTAAGCTTCCTTTCCTCCTGGACCAACTTAAAGCAAGAATCTGAAAAATTGTTCAGCTGCATGACCTTGTCTGAAATGGTCAGACTTTGATTATCCAATTCAGTCAAGTTCGCAGCCAGCAAATTAACAAATTCTTCAAGATTCTTTATCTCCAGCAGTGCCATATCTAATTCTTTGGCAATCCTTTGGTTGCAAGACAGAAGATCAGTCCTTTCATTCACCAAGTTCTCCTTGGAATTGCTCAAGTGTTTGAAGTCATCTTCCTTTAGTCTCAACTCAAATTGCAATCCTTCAAGCTTAGAAGTCAAACTCTCCACAGTCAATCCTCTAGATGTTATAGTTTCTTCAAGCTTTTTAATCATGGTATCTACACAAGAAAACGCTAATAAAGTGGGAGCAATATTTGTATATAATGGAAGGAGTTTCCTACAGACCATCTTTGTGCCACCAGAGGTTTACTTTACTCTCACGTCAAAACTGGAAAATTAAAGGTGGTGGTCTGCAGAGTCAAGTGAAACAAACCCCTTAAATGAGCACAAGTAAAATTTAGAAACTAATCTCTCATCTAACTGATATTACTCCCTCCTCCCCACAAAGAATTACAGAATTAGTTTTATTGTGTCCCATACTGATAGTCACTCTTTCAAAAGTCAAGGGAATGTTAGTGAGAACAGAGTATTTAAAGTGTGACAAAAGATTTGGAGTGGAGCCCATAGTAGCACAAGTATTTATGTCTATGTTATCTTGAGTGTATTGTTGGCTATTGCTTTATAAAGTTGGAAATTGGTAAAACAAAATTTGACCCCCTTAATCTGGCTGCAATTACTGATTGTGCCGTTATCTGGGGAAACGTAGGGATTATTTCTTGATATCACCAAATTGCTATTTCATAATTTCATCAATTTCACAATTCTTATTAAATTATATACAGTATGAGTTGCATTTCCTATTGCACACCCTTGTTCTGGAATAATATTACCCTCATAAGTGGAATAATTGTTTAACAAACTACACTCTAAAGTCTAAACATGAGTGAAGGGTATATTAACATGAATATCATAGAATGATACTGAATTGAAGTCCATCCTCTATCTCTCGCTCTCCCCTTCCTGCTCAGGGGCCCTCTTAGAATTCCAGCCAAAGAAGAGCCCTGGAGTTAGGTGGGGCATTAGCAGAGCTCCTGGTTATAAACCTAAGTTTTATGACTTCATCTTTTGGTACTAGACAATAGTTGACCTCACAAATTAGGAAACTTCCTGTACGGCTGGACCTTGGGATAAATTCTTGCACAAAAGTCCCTTGCATAATTTTACCAAACCAGAACACATGGATATTATGAACCAGTTTCCCCTGATCTGACTGGGACAGAGAGTTTCCTAATAAAAAGAGAACTTCAAGTGCCTTGGATGAAGCATGAATTTTTAAATAAAAAATTGCTACTTTTTAATAAGGCATGTAGAAGGAGCACAACTGAAAAGGCCATGGTATATACAAAACTCGAGCCAATTAAATCAAAAGGCCTCAAAATCTTCATTATCTGGAACTAGCAACTATGCTGATTATGGTACAAAACTGTACACATAATCACCAAATTCCAAGTATATTATGCCCATCCAGTTTGTGGTGACCTCTACGAGGTGAACTTCACTTTCTCAAAAACAAGGAAAGAACATGCATGAACGTTGTGTCTCAAATCTCAAACACTTTCCTTGCAATATAGGCATGACACCAGCCCCAATGTAGCTAAAACATTAGTCGGTTTTCTTGAGCCATTTACCAATCAAAACTATGAAATCTACCAGTCTCCATAAGGGTATTTTACTACCTCAATTATAAAACATATTCTCTAGTTAATAAATTCAATAAAGAAACTATGCAACTAATTCTACTGTGCTGTCGCCTGTCAGAATACAAGTCCACAGAGAAGATCATCCAGCTAAACAATATATTGAAAGTTACTACTTAGCGGATTTTACAATCCAGTAACTGAACAATTACCTTTTTGTTCATTGAGACTGGCAAATCTGCATCGTTCATCACTGAAAGATTTCTCCCTTTCCTCTTTCTCAATGCTTAGTTCCTGCAGCTCCTTTTCACCTGCATTTGAATATGAATCTTTATGTCTAATTAACAGCAGATTGAAGTATAGCTAGAACCAAAATTAATTATAGAAATAGAAGAAAAAAAAAGTGTTAGCAAGTACAAATCCTTACTCCTAAGGAGCAAGTGTGCTTATTCCTAAAAAATTCCAATATCAATATGGGAATGCAATAACTTACAGTTTCTAATAGTTTCATCTGACGATTCCAAGCTCAAAGATAGAATCTTCATCTGGTCGTGCAAATTATCAAGAGAAACCACCGATGCAGACAACTTGTTTTCTAAAAATTCTTTGTCTTTCTCAGCTGTGGATGCATGCCTAAGCAATTATTACCATGAAACACATCCAAAATGCATAAATCAATTTGTAATCGTATGAAAGGATACTTACCATCCTGAACCTGGCTAGCTAAATGTTGCAATGTTTCAGTGAGTTGATCACACAAAGCCTTTGTCGAAGAAAATTTTGATTCCAATCCTCTCCAAAGTTTCTCATCTTCTTTCTGCTTCACTTTGAGCTTTGCATTTTCATTAAATGCATTCTGCAACTTCTCTTCCAGTACATGAATGTGCTCTGTTAATTGCTTCAGTTTAGAGTTCTGCATTTATAAAAATGCTTAATCAGATTAAACTTCACACACAAACAACACTAATTCATCAACATCTTGCATAAATATGTTACTATTCTGCCTGAAATTAGCTTCCTCAAAGCTAAAAGTACACAACACACACACACACACATACATAAACACATACACACACACATACATACATATATATATATATATATATATATATATATAATTGTTACTGTTCGATAGAGATTTTTATAATTATACCGCCAAGTCAAGGTCAGTTTTCGTGGAAGCTTGCTCTTTGACCAATTTCTCTGCAAATGATTAAATCAATGCCGTATTTCATCATATACATGGAACATTTTTATAAACCTAATCAAAAATCGAAAATAATCAGAGAAAAAACCTGCAGTGAGCTTCAAATTAGCGAAACTTCCTAATGAAACTGAATCAGAAGATGGCCGAGAACCGATCGAAAACGTTTTCGCAGATCCCGAACCAGACGCTCCTGATAACGATTTGAACTTTTCCAGGCTCTTCAGTCCTGATAATCCTACCAGCTTATTCATTTCGAAATCACAAAAGATAATTCGAACGAGAACAGTTCGATTTAGTTCTCTCTCTATCAATTTCTTCGAATCTCAAGCTCCAGAATCTCTCAGTCTAAATTCAATCAGTAAACACCAGGAATCAACTTTTGAAGCCTTAGAATCAACGAATTTGAAATTCTAGGGTTTTGAACTGAGAAATTGTAAACGATGCACGAATCCGTAGAAATCTGCTCTCGAAGAGCTCACTCTCGAAATGTTGAAAATGAACTGAGCGCGAAGAAGAAAGCAATTTATACTATCTCATTTTTGCCGGTTCGGCAGTTAAGAGGGTGGGTTATCTCCTGTGGATCGGAACATTGCAGTTGCATGGAAACAACCAATTAGATGTGGTAGCTGACAAGCCTGATTGGCTGCTCTCCAGTTTATTTTTCCTTTATTTTTCAAGATTTTTTATATTAATGATTTTAGAATATAATTTAATACTCCTATCAAACTTAACTTTTCAAAATTAATTTAAAATATTTTTAAATTTAAAATTGATGTAATTTATTTAAATTAATTTGAGATACTTTTATTAGACGCCATAAAAAATGTCAATTATGAAGTAGGTCGCCTCGACTGTAATATTTTTTGTAATTTGATTAGTTTATTAATAAAAATTATTCTCTATTTTTATTCAAGAGTTTTGTTATAAAAAAATTATAAACTTTCAAAAATTAACATCTCATAAATGCATAATCATTCTTATCCTCCATTACATATATCCTCTAATTTTTTTCAATACACATTTAACGGCACAAATATTATATTTAGCGACACTTTTAACAATACAATTGTTTGTGACAATTTTTTGTCACTAATTATTTATGATAAATTTTATTTTATTGCTAAATATCATATTTGAGAGAAATTGAAGGATATATGTAATTATGGGATCTTAATCCCTATTTCATGAAAGGATAGCACAAATAGTCAAATCATATAGTATGTTATTCCATGTTTATGTCCGGATACTTTACTTTTTGCATATCTATCTAATGTATAAAGAGTCGGAGGACTGGCTTTGGTGTAAATAATATTTGAAATTTTTTGACTTTTTTTTAAAAAAAAATATCTTTCAATTTTTAATATAATTTTTATTTTATCTTTTTCATATTAATTTTTTTATTTAATCTTTTAAATTTTATAATTATTTTATTTTATTTTAAATAAGTTACACACATAACGAGTATACCACTTACCGCTAATATTTTAAAAACATGCTCAAAACACATTATTATAACATTTGAGTTGAGTTTTAAAACCCCCTTTATTTTAAGGCAAGGTGAAAACACCAAATATAAATCCTTATACAATGTCAGTATCAATGACACAATATCAATCATCCAACCAAAACAAAAATTACATACTCCTTCCATTTCTAATTGTTTATTCACCTTTTAAATTTTGAACTTTCTCAATGTGCTTGTTCTGGATTAAAATTTATTTAAAGCATACATTTCAACATTATTTTTATTTTTCAATAACAAATAATATAATTTAATTTTGTTAAAAAGTGATTAACCATATTCATTCTTTGATAAATGATAACTATGAGTCAAAGTATATAAAATTTATTTAGCGATACTTACTTGAATCTTTTTGTTTAATTAATGATTTGTTATGCTTCAATCTCCTCTTTAATTTCTTTAATACTCTCAAAACTCTGTTTATTGGATTGTTTAGGGCTTTAACTCATTTTTCCAAATAAATTTTACACTATTTGCAAAAGAAATAATTCTACACAATTTTACCAAATTACTGACTTCTCTATGTAGAATGCCCACTCAGACTATTAAAATATACACGTTAGTAACCTGAATGGACAAGGGCTATATATATAAAAACTTATCTCAAGTAAATCAAACTGCAAGAAGTAAATTTGTCAAGGTTAGTACTTGGTACTATGTCCTTAAGACAATTATGTCCTCCTTATTGGTGCTTAGAGTTAGCGGCACTTGTCTCCTAAGATACAATGACAACGTGTGTTATAGCAGTACTACAAATAACACATCAAACGAACCAAAGAAAATGCTCTGTATTACTCTCTCAAATAAACTATTAATAACTTATGTAATAACGAAGACCGAATGCTTAATAATGCTTGAATGGTTGGAAAATGGAATGAATGAAATGGTCGCCCCCTAGCCTATTTATAGCAGGGGTTAGTGCCCCGTCAGATGGGACACAACCAGTTAAAAAGGCATGGGATGCTTATGAAAAGGTATAGCATGACATCCGTTCAGTCAAAACGACGTAGTTTTGAGCCTTGGCAGAATGGGCGCTTCCGTTCGGGCAGATAACACGTCTTAAAACGACACAGTTTTGATAATATAACTAAATAAAAATAAAATTTAAATAGATTTTGCCCAAAAAGATATATACAATGACCCAGACCCACAAGCCACGAGCCCGGCCCTGCCGGTCAGTCGGCGGCGCGTGCGTGTGGGTTCAAATAAAGCATTGGCTAGGTCATCTCCTCTCTCAAATAAACTATTAATAACTTATGTAATAATGAAGACTGAATGCTTAATAATGCTTGAATGGTTGGAAAATGGAATGAATGAAATGGTCGCCCCCTAGCCTATTTATAGCAGGGGTTAGTGACCTATCAGATGGGACACAACCAGTTGAAAAAGCATGGGATGCTTATGAAAAGGTATAGCATGACATCCGTTCAGTCAAATCGACGTAGATTTTGGCCTTGGCAGAATGGGCGCTTCCGTTCAGGCAGGTAGCGCGTCTTAAAACGACACAAATTTGATAATATAACTAAATAAAAATAAAATTTAAATAGATTTTGCCCAAAAAGATATATACAATGACCCAGACCCACGAGCCCGGCCCTGCCGGTCAG
Source organism: Aralia elata (assembly GCA_034770075.1). Lineage (NCBI taxonomy): Eukaryota > Viridiplantae > Streptophyta > Magnoliopsida > Apiales > Araliaceae > Aralia > Aralia elata. The sequence continues at coordinate 77,577,598 of CM068385.1, forward strand.
TCGGCGGCGCGCGCGTGTAGGTTCAAACCAAGCCTTGGCTAGGTCCTCTCCCCTCCACAAAAGTGGGGTGCCCTTTGGGGCCGAAACCCAAGAGCAACTTAATTGTATATAAACCCATTAAAACTTTAGTTCTTAACCGATGTGGGACTTAGCTTCCCACAAGTATTTATTATTATTTCCAAAGGTGATATTTGGGAGTTAATTTCTCATTCATTACTCCATGGATTTGAGCTTCTAAATACTTAATTTTAATCTTCTCATGGAGTAGAACACATTGATATGTGGATTCATTTTAAATGATTAATGAAACCCGTTTCAAATTTGCTCAAATTCTAACAATCCCCCACATAAATTAAATTAACTGACAGTCTTATGCAAGTGTTATGCAGACTCTGAGAGAGACATAATTGGAAATCATCTGTATAGAAAAAGGTGGCTTTTGGCTTTAAACCTTCCCTTGTGAAAGACTATCGGATTTACCAGTTGTCCAGTGAACGTGATGTCTTGAATTGTCCAACCGTTTTTGTAAACCGAGACAATAGAAATTCACACAGAATCTTTCCAGACATTATTTAGTTCTCATGATTTTGTTCATTTTGGCCCCGAACAATCCCAAATTTATGAGTGTTTTAGAGAAGTATAACCTTATCATTCTCATAGAATTGGTCTAGTTCACACTCACATAGGTGATTCTTAATAAAAGTTATCCTGCCCTACCCCACTTGTTTATCAAGATTTAAGAATCAGTAAAAGCCCAGCTTATCCTAAAACCGCTGCAGGTATCACTATCTCGTATCATAGGAATGAACAGAAGAAATTAATTTCTTCATAGTAATTTGGTTAAATCATTCACAGTTTAGTTGTCCCTTTGAACCTAGATCTTAGGATCTCCAGTCAACTAGGTTGGGTTTCCACCATGACGATCCTTATTTATAGGCTTTTAAACTCATTCTCCTCGATGTTATTTTTACTTTCACTCTAGTCAAACCTTTAGTTAACGGATCCGCTATATTTTCTTTCGACTTTATGTATCTCAATAGACATAATGCCATTAGAGAGTAATTATTTTATGGTATTATGTCTACGACGAATATGTCTAGATTTACCATTATATGTGACTCTATGCCCTTTCGATTGTTGATTGACTATCACAATGGACACAAAATAGCAGGCACAGGTTTTGGCCACATAAGAATATCTTCTAGGAAATGACGAAACCACTCAACTTCTTCTCCAGCTTTATCCAATGCAATAAACTCAGATTCCATCATTGAACGAGCAATGCATCTTTGTTTAGAAGATTTTCATAATATTGCTCCTCCACTTAGTGTAAACACAAAACCACTTGTGAATTTAGAGTCTTTTGTATCCGATATCCAGTTTGCATCACAGTATCCTTCAAGTACTGTTGGATATCTTGAGTAGTGTAATCCAAAGTTTTGAGTGTATTTTAAATACCTTAAAACTCTTATAATCGTTTTTCAGTGATCTTGTCCTGGATTGCTTGTAAATCTACTCAATTTATTTACAGCATATGCTATGTCAGGACGTGTACAATTCATTACGTACATAAGGCTTCCAATTATTTGTGTATACTCAGGTTGTGATATGCTCTCTCCTTTATTTTTAGACAAATGTAGATTTATATCTACCGGTGTTCCCACAGGATTGTAATCATATTGATTGAATTTCCTGAGTATTTTCTCAATATAGTGTGATTGTGATAACACTAATCCATTCAATGTTTTAGAAATTTTAATTCTTAATATTACATCGGCAACACCCATGCCTTTCATGTCAAACGTATTATTTAACATATTTTTGGTAGTTTTAATGATTTCATTATTACTACCCATAATGAGCATATCATCTACATAAAGACAAATAATGACAAATACTTTCTCAGTATCCTTGACATATACACATTTGTCACACTTATTTATTTTGAAACTATTTGACATCATTGCACTGTCAAAATTTTCATGCCATTGTTTAGGTGCTTGTTTTAATCCATAAAGGGACTTCACAAGCCGACAAACTTTCTTTACTTGTCCTGGAACAATAAACCCATCTGGTTGTTCCATGTATATTTTTTTTTCAAGATTACCATTCAAGAAGACTGTTTTCACATTCATTTGATGTATCTCCAAATTGTATATAGCTGCAATAGCTATTAACATCCTAATTGAAGATATTCTTGTCACAGGAGAATATGTATCAAAATAATCCAAACCTTTCTTTTGCTTGTATCCTTTTATTACAAGTCTTGCTTTATATTTATCTATAGATCCATCTGCTTTTATTTTATTTTATTGTTAAATTCATCTGCTTTCATTTTCTTCTTGAATATCCACTTATATCCAAGAAGTTTAGAACCTGGTGGGAGATCTACTAATTCTCACGTATGATTCTGTAGTATGGATTCTACTTCACTATTGATAGCCTCTTTCCAATATGGAGCTTCGGGACTCGATATCGTTTCTCTATAAGTTTGAGGCTCATTTTCTAACAAATAAGTTAGAAAATTCGGACCAAAAGATTTTGATATTCTAGCACGTTTACCACGTCTAAGTTCATCAATATCTTCTAAACCATGATCACTGTCATAAGTTCTTTTATTTGAACGTGCTTCCAGTTCATTAGAACTTGGCTCTGTTGTTTTCTTATTAGGAATACTGTTTCAAAAAATTCTGCATCTTTTGACTTAATAATAATATTTTCATGTATTTCCTCTATTTTTGATTTATTAACTAAAAATCTATATGCACTGCTATTATTAGCATAACCAATGAATATACAATCTATTATTTTTGGTCTTATCTTCACCTTTTTGGGTGGAGGAATTATTACTTTTGCTAAGCATCCCCACACTTTTAAGTGTTTATAAGACGGTTTCCGTCCTTTCCATAACTCATAAGGTGATGTATTAGACTTCTTTTGAGGTATTCGGTTGAAAATATAGTTTGCTGAAAGAATTGTTTCCCCCTACAAATTCTGAGGTAGCCCAGAACTTAACAATAATGCATTCATCATTTCTTTCAAAGTTCTATTCTTTCTTTCAGCAACACCATTTTGATGTGGTGAATAAGGTGCAGTTGTTTGGTGTATTATACCATGTTGCGAACAAATTTCAACAAACGAAAATTCATATTCCCTACCTCTATCGCTTCTAACTATCTTGATCTTTTTATCAAGTTGATTCTCAACCTCGTTTTTGTAATGTATAAACATTTCCAAAGCCTCATCTTTACTTCTCAATAAGTAAACATAACAATATCTTGTACAATCATCTATAAAAGTAAGAAAGTATTTCTTACCTCCTCTTGTTTGTATATACTTTAAATCACAAATATCAGTATGTACTAATTCAAGAGGTTTCGTACTTTTTTCAATTGATTTAAAAGAAGATTTCTGAAATTTTGCCTCAACGCAAACTTCACATTTATGATTGGAGTTAATTTCACATTTTGGAACTACCTTTTTTAGTTAGGACAAACTTGTCCGATACAAAGACCAATTTGAATCCCTTTTAACTAAGAAGAGATTCTGGCACTAAATTCTTTCTAATCTCGGGCACATGGAGTACGTTATTGAGGGTGAGTTCCTTGCCAGATGTCATCTTTAGAACTACCTTTCCTTGCCCTACAATTTTGGATGTTGAAGAATTCTCCATGAATAATTGTTCTCCATTCTCAATTTCTTGATATGTGGAGAACATCTTCCTGTCAGAAAATACATGGCGAGTTGCTCTAGTATCTACCCACTATTTTGGGATTTCGAACCGTGTTTACTTCTGAAACTGCTGTTGATAGATTCAACTCAGAAACATCTTCAAGTAGACCGTCCACTTCTGTTGCATTAGCTTGTGCAAACTTCTTGTTTTAGTCTTTGCGTTTACGACAATCCTTTGCCCTATGTCCGGGCTTGTCACAAACGTAACACTTGCCTTGGAACTTTTTATTTGTTCCCTATTGAGGCCCATTACCAGAGTGCTTTCTCTTTTTAGACTTTTGACCTTGTTCCACTACATTGGCTTTATGCTCCACAAAAGGTCCTTCCTGCTTTCTTCTCAGAAGCACGGTTGTCCTCCTCTATCCTTAATCTCACGATTAAGTCTTCAAGTTTCATCTCTTTGCGCTTATGCTTGAGATAATTCTTAAAATCCTTCCACATTTGTGGTAGTTTTTCAATAATAGCAGCAACTTGGAAAGATTCAGTCAAGGACATACCTTCTACATGTATTTCATGCAGGATTACTTGTAGTTCTTGGACTTGGTTGATGACAGCCTTGGAATCCACCATCTTATAGTCCAAAAACCTGCCAATTATGAACTTCTTCGTGCCAACATCTTCTGTTTTATACTTTTTATCCAAGGAATCCCATAATTCTCTTGCTGTCTTGAGAGAACTATACACATTATATAATGTGTTATCCAATCCATTGAGGATGTAATTTCGACACAGAAAATCAGCATGTTTCCATGCATCAATTGCGGCAACAACTTACCTATCTGTTTCATTCTTATTAAGCACAAGGGGGTCTTCCTGAAGAAACCTTGCCAAGTTGAGCGTAGTGACATAAAACAACATCTTTTGTTGCCATCTTTTAAACTCTGTTCCATTGAACTTTTTTGATTTTTCACCATGGTTCACAGGAACATTTGGTATCACAGGTGTAGAAGAAGAACCGACTATAGTAATAGAATCGGTAGTCATATTTCTTGCAAATATATATATATATATATATATGATAATAATTGTCTTAAGATTGTTAGTAAACTGAATGGACAAGGGCTATATATATAAACTTATCTCAAGTAAACCAAACTGCAAGAAGTAAATTTGTCAAGGTTAGTACTTGGTACTATGTCCTTAAGACAATTATGCCCTCCTTATTGGTGCTTAAAGTTAGCGGCACTTGTCTCCCAAGATACAATGACAACGTGTGTTATGGCAACACTACAAATAACACACCAAACGAACCAAAGAAAATGCTCTGTATTACTCTCTCAAATAAACTATTAATAACTTATGTAATAATGAAGACTGAATGCTTAATAATGCTTGAATGGTTGAAAAATGGAATGAATGAAATGGCCGCCCCTAGCCTATTTATAGCAGGGGTTAGTGACCCATCAGATGAGACACAACCAGTTGAAAAGGCATGGGATGCTTATGAAAAGGTATGGCATGACATCCGTTCGGTTAAAACGACGTAGTTTTGGGCCTTGGCAGAATGGGCGCGTCCGTTCGGGCTAAAAGCGACGTAGTTTTAGGCTTGCCATAAAGGGCGCTTTCCGTTCGGGTATTAGCGCTTCCGTTCGGGTATTTTCTAGAAACGACACAGTTTTGATAATAGAACTAAATAAAAACAAAATTTAAATAGATTTTGCCCAAAAAGATATGAACCACGAGCCTGGTCGGTTGGCGGCGGCGGCGGCGCGCGTGTGGGTTAAAATCAAGCCTTGGCTAGGTCCTCTCCTCTCTACAAAAGTGGGGTGCCCCTTGGGGCCCAAATCCAAGAACAACTTAATTGTATATAAACCCATTAAAACTTTAGTTCTTAACCGATGTGGGACTTAACTTCCCACAAGTATTTATTATCATTTCCAAGGGTGATTTTTGGGAGTTAATTTATTATTCATTACTCCATGGATTTGAGCTTCCAAATACTTAATTTTAATCTACTCATGGAGTAGAACACATTGATATGTGAATTCATTTCAAATGATTAATGAAACTCATTTCAAATTTGCTCAAATTCTAACAATACATTGGCATGTTTTATTTTATTTTAAACAAGCCGCATCACCATTTAAGTAAAAGCAAGACTAAATTATTAATCAAAGGGTCTTAACCCAATAGTTATCCTCATCTCTCTTTGTACCAAGAGGGTGAAATTTTAAACCTCCACGGTGACAAAGGTTGTGTGTATTTAAATTATGTCTTAAATTAGTAAAAATAAATAAATAAATAAATTATTCCTCATTAAATTATGAAGACCAATGTAAAGACATTGCATCATCTTATATTTTTATCTCTAAAAAAATTGAACTCTTTTGTTAAGAAAAAGAAATTGACAAATTAAGGGAATATTAAGTATAGTAAATTAAATGCATAAAAATCTGAGAAATATTTGAAAAAGTTGATTCCCATTTTACTTGATAACCCACCACAAAACAGACTCTAGCCATAGACTAATCTCTTTATCCTTTTTAGGTTCACTCATGCTTAAAAATTGGGTAATTCTATGTGTACGAACATTACTATTAATAATTAAACTGTAAGATTCACATTCTGTTATTTATTTATTTATTGTTTGTGTGCATAGTTTGTGCACAGTTCAAAATTTTAGTTATAACATATATCAAAATCATAAATAAAAAGAGAATAAATTATATGAAGATCACATTTAAAATTAATGTTTTGTATCATTCAATAACAATATGTCATGTAGGTAATTTAGGAAAAAAATAAGTATTCTGAATCCAATACGATTAATTAAACAATTTTATCATAATAAATAATAATAACATGTTAATGGATTGTGTAAAACTCTAATCTTATACAAGAATAACAATGGTGCAGCGCGATTATCAATTAATTTGGTGTCGCACCGGTCTCAAAAAACTTGCACTAACACCGCACTGCATCGGTCATGTGGGCATAAATCTAATTATTAGTTATTGTTAATATTGAAAAATTATTTTAAATAATAAATAATTCCGAAACAGAAAATTTGTTTATTTAAAACTAAACAATTGTACGTTGGTTGCTTTTAACTTAAGGACTTCTTGGAATGTTAAGTAATTATGGTTCAAAACTAAACTATTTCTTTACTAAAATACTTCACTATAATTTCCAATAACATGGGACTGAAAATTATTATAGATTTATCAATACTCATAATTTGGAAAGGAGTAAATTACAATATTAAGAGATGCCACAATCTACCTTCTAAATAGCCTAACAAACCTGACGAATACTGCAGGAACTAATTTATCTAAAACTGAGATAGATACTCTGTTGCGCAGTATTGATTTGATTTGTTGTTTGATGATTGTTATTGTGTTCTGTTCTGTACGGCCATGATACATTTTATAAAGGTGTATCTCTTCTAGTAACTGGAATAACTTTCGTTTCATGATCTTCTAAGTTACTAAAATTGCTGGAAGTGGAGTAATGAGTTTAACCACTTCAATTTACTCGTCCAATTTATTTAGTTCACACGTGACATAACTTTATTGGTCATGTGACAATGTCAAGGATATCCTAAATGAATACTGTAATCTTTAAGATTAAAAGGACATTTTCGTCTTTTCATTTTTTTATATATTGTATTAATAAATATCAATATAATATAGGTATTCAATAAGTTTCGGTTCATAAAAATGTTATATTAAAATCGCACCAATTAAAATGTTGTGCTAAAATCGTACCAATCAAATTTATTCTTTTGAATCGTATTGCATCAGCAAATAGTTTCATATAAGAAAACTATAACGATCATTATTATAAAATACTTCATCCGTACTCAAAAAGATGAATAAAGTATAATTTTTATATATATATTAAGAAAAGTAAAAGTAGAAGACAGATAGTAAAAAAAGTTTTAAATATATATTTAGTAACCCCACAAGATTATATACAATAATTAATATTTTTAATTTTATACTAATAGACCGTATTAAATGACATAATTATTCTTTATTTTATCGCATTTTTTATGAATAAAAATATTTATACTTTTAATTATCTTTATGATTATATTACTTCTTCTTTCTATGATAGAGGTTAAATATTTCAAACCCATCAACACCTATTTAATATTTTAATATAAGTATGATATATCAGTTCAAAAACAATGTAACTACTAATTCATACGTTCAGTACTGTATGTTACGGTGCACTAATAATTTAATAATAAATAATAATTTCGTACCATATTGCATTTTATTTATTATTTACTTCCTCCGTCCCAAATTAATTGCTTTTTTAGGACTTTTTAAAGTCAAATTGACTATTTTTAAAATTAATAATTAAGCATATATAAATATATTTCTAAAATTATAAAAATTAAAATTAGTAATAAATTGTATATACTTTCTTTTGGTTATAATATCTTCACCTATATGTTAGCAAAAATAGTAAAAAGATTAGTTTTAAAAATAGTCAATTTGACTTTAAAAAGTCCTAGAAATGCAATTAATTTGGAACGGAGTGATATTTATTTTTACACCAAAATTACACTTGTCAAGTCATTGGTTCGATAAAATATTGACTAATTCAATTCGATTTGGCTTATTTAAACTCATTTTCGGTTCAAATTGTCAACCGTAAGTTTACTTGTCATACTTATATAATTTATTCTCCTATAAATATTAATTAAGTCATAATTACAGCACTCAGTCTTCTCCCTCAGTCTCACACTCCTGATACGGAGAGAATGGATTTCAACGAAGATGACAATGTTGAATCTCTCCCTCACGATTTGGTCTCCGATATTATGTCCAGACTCCCCGCAAAATCCCTCTGCCGCTTCAGCTGCGTCTCCACCCTCTGGTACGACACCATTTACTACGATCCATCATTCTTCCAATCCCATTTCTCCCGATCTCAATCCAAACCCCCAAATCACCAAACCCTCCTCTTCACTTTCCCAAACCCCAAAAACTTGGAACTTCTCATTTTTTCCGCCACAATCCCCGCCCAAACCCAAACCCAATCTCCGTCGCCGCCGTCCGCCGCTGTCCACCACCTTACCGTCCCCGGTTTCGTCGGCCTTTTAGAATCAAAATCAGTGCAAGGGCTAATCGGGGTTGAAATCGGTGGGGGTATTCGAATTTGTAATCCCACTACCCGACAATTAATTACCCTTCCCCAAATTGAAGAATCAACAGAAAAAACCCACCTTCCCCAGGATTCTCCTATTATGGAGGTACCATTTTCGGGTTTGATCCGGTTCATAATGAACACAAGGTTCTAAGCACAAAAATGACATATACTGGCCATCGTCAGAACTTGATGATTATGGAGCATAGGGTTTTCACTGTGGAATCGGTAATCTATAACGGCCCGCCTCATTTTCCTGCCGAGAGGGATGATGTTTGTATCAATGGGGTTGTTTATTATCGGAGTTATATTGGTATGAATCGTCCGGTGCACCATATAATTGTTGGTTTTGATGTTTGTAGAGAGAAGTTTCATATCATTGAATTGCCTGTTGATTTAACTATTCATTCGGATTCTGCTTTGTTGCAATGGGAGGGACATTTGGCTATAGTTGAATACCAAGGGCTAATAGAAGGAAACAGTTTGGATATTTGGGTATTGGAGGATGAGGGTAATTCGAGATGGGCTAATAAGAGGAATGTAGTGTTTCCTGATAATTGGAGTGATGTTAAGGGGGACCGGAAAATCCATCTTGCCAGGTCTACAAGTACTGGTGAGATGATATTTGGACCAAGAAACTTAAAAATGCCGGTTTATGTGTTTTTGTATGATATGAAGAGCAATGGTTTGAGGAGGGTTGAAATTTGTGGGTTGCCTGATTTTGAGATAAAGTTTGGTAATGAGTATTGGAATATTATTAGTGTCAGTGATCATGTTGAGAGCATTTTGACATTGGCTGAACCTGATTTTGAAGAAGATTACTAGTTCATATTTAGCTTCATATTTGGGTGACACAGTAAGTGTTTTGCTGCTGGTTAGAAATAGTAAAGCATATCAACTGTTAGTCTTTGTTTTCTCATTTTAATGGCTAAGAATTCTTAAATCTGATTATGGTGGTTAAGTTTGGTTAGTATAATAATTGTGCCTCGCCTCAATAGTACTTTGCAATTGCTGAATGCTGAATTGAGTTGTGTGCTTTATGTCTTTATATAAGCCTTTAAAGTGTTATGTTATGATATAAAGAGCAATGGTTAGAGGGTTGAAATACGTAGGTTGCCTGAGTTTAAGTATGCTACTACTGCTTATCACAATCTTATTAGTGTTACCGATCATGTGGAGCACATTTTGACACTGGAATGATTATGAAGGAGATTACTAGTTCATATTGAGCTTCATATTATAATTGCAAGTATTTGGTGTTAATTAAAAATTTATGTTAGTTTTTATGGTTTGAGAAACAAAGGATTCACCAATGTGATTATGTTTATTTTTTGCTACCGGTTGTGTGGAGTTTGTAGGCACAATCTACTAGACACACCGTAAAACATGAAAATATATTTATGTTGTGTCATTTGTGTCTAGTCAACTCTTTGCCAAGTCTGAATATATAGGACGTCTTTTCTTTTCTTAGGGATGTTCAAAAACATTTGTCACTTTACAAAATCCAAGGCATATTTGAAAAACATATCGTTTTTAAATTGTAGTGATAAAAGTATGAGAACCCCCATAATGATAGTCTTTTTACTTGTCTATATAGGACATTAAAAGAAACAAATTATTTAAATTTCCTTCGTCTTAAACAGTCTCAAGATTCGAGTATTAAACAATCAATTTGGGATTGAGGAAGTATCAACAAACCCTTTAGCTGCAAAAACCCTTTAGCTGCAAATTGCAATACTTGGTCAGTTGGTCTCTTGTCCTACATACTTTCGCTACTTATTTTACCACTTCTTTCTCTTTCTCTCATGAGTGACAAGTGCTGTTGACACAAACATTGACCAACATAAATGGGAGATTACATGTTAAAAACCAAAACTATTAAAATGGTTACTTAGAAATCAATCATTTGGTGCCTTTCTGCTTTACATTTTTATTTAAGATTTATTTTCAGTATGTCCCAATTAATTTATGATAAAAGGTATTATTGCATTGACTAGATTATTTGTTTCACTAATATGATATATGTAGTTGGGTTACGAATACTTAGTTGACCATAGTACTGGCAAGTTGAGACTTGCACCTCATGGCTTAGCAAAGGTATTTCTTGTGTTTGTTATAGTTTGAAGAGAATTGGTTTCAGGTGGTAAGAAATATGTTGACGGCCTAATTATGAGTTTTGGTTTGGTATTGCTTTGTAATACTTGGTTTCAAATATCTTACCTTGTTTTTCCTCCATCTTAATATAACAATTGTGTAAAGTTAAACGAGTAACCAATGGTAAAGACTCCTAATTGCAACGAGGACTAATTACCACTCCCTCGGCCAGTTCTAATTTGGGACGCCGAACCAGTGGCGAAGCCAGAACCCCAAGTGAGTGGGGTCAAAAAATGACGATCCTACAAATAATTTAGCGGGGGTTCGGGGGCTGCACCTCCGAGCCAATTTTTTTAAATAATTTTATATTTTTCGACCGATTACATATGTAAAACATGTATTTGGATAAACAGAATATTCTTAAAACATAAAAGATAAGTCCAGCCCAAAGTCTACTTTTACACTTCTGTGTCAATTACTCTTTAAAACTTGAACTCTTCTTTATTTATAGAACAAAAGTATAATATTACTTGGACTTTTGAAGTCCCACATTGTTTAACAATGCAATCTTATTCTACATTTGTCAAATTACTAAGTTATACCTAAAAAATTTATTACATCATAAGTATAAAAAACAAATCAAAAATGAATGGGGTCAAATTACTAAGTAATACCAAAAAGATTTATTACATCATAAGTAAAAAAAAAAAATTTCAAAAATGAGTGGGGTCAATTGACCCCATATTTTTCGCATAGCTTCGCCACTGCGCCGAACCTAACCTCAACGTACAAGAGATGGGATCTCTAAGGAGGTTTGAAAGAAGTCCCTTATAGGCTGATATGTTTTTGAGTTTGAACAGAAAAAAAGAAGAATACAAATTCATGTTGTTAGCGAGTTTATAAAGAAAAAAGAAAGAAATTTTAAGTTTTACAATAGATTACTAAATTATCCTTATAGCAATTTTATTGTGCTTACAATATAGAGGGTAGGATAGGGATTATAAAATATTTTTTTATTTTTTATTTTTATTTTTTTTGTGTTTTTAGTTTTTTATTTAAATTTGTCCATTTTTCGAGGGAAAATTTGGGTAATAAAAATAGTCAAGTTCATTTATTTCTATTATTTTCCGTTCATTTAAAAATTCAGTAACATAAAAATTAGACAGAAAAACTTATTTTCTTTTTTATTCATTTTAAAACTCAGTTTGATAATGCACCTACATGTTAGGGGGGGGGGGGGGTAAGAGGGATTTGAACCATGCACTTTGATGTTAGGGGATTAGAGAGGTACCATTATATTTAGAGCTCATTGGTGACTCTATCTTATATAAAAGTGCAAAATTTTATCATTATGGAGTACACATACATCTCTCTTCACTTAAAAAAACACAGCCATATAGTCTAGTCAATCAAAAGATGCATTCACTTTGTAATAGCTAACAACATTATGCCAAATCCCAAAAGAGAATGTACGATGTTCAAAAATAACAATAATTGTATATTCAAATAGAAGCTTTTTAAAACTGCATGTAACTTGGTCATAAAAATTATTAACATGCAGGATACTGATTTATTAGCAAGATACTGATTTACCAGCTTTGTGCCAACAAATAACATACAATTCCAAACCATCAACATAGTCTAGCAATTTGTTAAGTTTCTTCTGTTTTTGAAAAACGAAAGCCTATAGAACTAAGAACTGTTCCGCCAGGGACGAAGTCAGGATTTAATCTTCGGGAGGGCCAAAATGTTTACCAAGTCATAAATAATTTGACGGGGGTTCGGGGGCAGCGCCCTCGAGCCATTTTTTTTAATACTTTTGTACTTTCAGGTCTCACACACACACACACACATATATATATATATATATAATATTATAGGGAGATATATATATATATATATATATATATATATATATATATTGAGAGAATATGAATCATATGTGGTTAAAATTTGACTGACAAAATTATAAATTTTTAATTTGACCCCGTATAATAAAAAATTTATAAAATTTTAGTGGAGTCAATTTATATATAATACTTAATTTTTTAAAAATTTACCTTATATTATAAAGTAATTATTTTTTTAGTGCAGTACTATCCAAGTGTTTCTAGTGAGCTTCCATTTTCTTTTTCATTTAGTATGGAGGTAGGAGTTGCTATTTTTTATTTGGGAATTTTATGGGGCAGGTTATAAGCAAGAAGGGTAGGTCTATAATCTATTTATAAGTGTATGAATTTGGTTAGTTAAGATCAGAATGAGACTGATGTGTAAACTTATATCTTGTTACAAAGAATGTGTTGTGGTCGTTAGTTTGGTAGTAAAGAAATTCATTTTCCTCTAAAGCATTGCATTTTTCTTGAGGGGGGCCAAAAATAATTTTTTTGAAACTTTGGGGAGGGACTTACAAAATTTTTAAACTTTGGGGGGGCCGTGGCCCCCTCCAGTCCTATGCTAGCTCCGTCCCTGTGTTCCGCTAATACTTATCAGTGTGGTTGAGCGAACATGTAGATCTATGGGAAATCACTTGGGAGAATTATAATCCTGATACTATGCTATATTCCTATAGGAAATCACTTGGGAAATATTTGTTTATAAGAATTATAATCCCAATATTATATTCTCGTGAATTATACTCTCAAGACTACTAAATTTTGAATTAAATAGTTATAATTACATGTTTGTTTAGAATGAGAATATTCATTGGATAATTTAAAATAATCTCATGCTATGTTTGTTTTGTCTATGATTATTTAAAGAATTGAATAAAAATTTATCGTTTGAACTATTATACCTTTACCAGTAGTTACAAAGAAATTGTATTCTTACTAATGTGAGTATGGATGAATGGAATATGATACACAAGTCATTTTAAACAAAGATAAAGGTTAATTTTGTCCACAAATTTTAAATTCCAAATGGTAGAGATTAGAATACTTATTTAAACATGATATTAAATAGTCCTTTATTCTAAGTTATTTTCTTATCCCTGAACTAATAGTTTCAAGTCTAATTTTAAAAACAAACAAGGGATATCCTGACAATCTCATGTTGATCCGTCGATCTTGGAAAGTCAACTGGAGTTTGACCCTCAGTTGTATTCTAAGCCTAAGGATTAATAGTTTAGTCCTAAATGTTATCTTTGAAAACAAAGATGATCTTATCTCATTGCAATGAAAAACCTCTTAGGTTGAACTATTACTCTTGCAGAACGAACAAAAAATAAAGATCAAAAGCAAATGCTGGGTTATATTAACAAAACAATCAAACTCAACATATACGAGTATTCAGGTATGAAAATTTTCAGATTTTGAACAGACTGATATAATGGAAGACGGGATAAACAATATAAACAATCACAGGAATTGAATTTTGAACTTTGCGATAACACGAATCTACAAAGAAGAGATAAAAGACTGTAAAACAGTCGTCAGAATAATATGATAATACAATAATAATGAGAGATGTTTCATAATAATAGCCCTAAGAGACTATTTATACTATCTAAACCCTAAAATTAATTAATATCCAATAAACTTAAAAACTAAGACCAAAACATAAACGAGCCCAAAAATAATTAAACCTACTAGACTATCCTAATTAATAAATAAAAAACATCAAATATTTAAATTGTCCATATATACCAAAACATAAATTATAGTGAATCTTAATAGATAATCCTTCCCGTGTCATTCCTCTTTTTCTTGGAGAAAATTTGAACTTGAATTTTGAAATGAAGTAATATCAAGCACCAACTGTTAGACATTCACAATCTACTTTGTACCATGTAGTCACGATGTTGTTTCTCAAAGAAAATTTTTAGAAATAATGCTGAAGTAATTAAAGCCTTCATATTAACCTACGGTATAATATTTGTATTGAAACTCACAGTATGTGTGTTGTCCTATTTTGCACGACAGTTTAATAGTTGAAAATAGAAAAATTTGTATTTGAATTTTGTAGTATGTATTTGGCGACTCAAAATGGATTGTGTGGACCTATTTTGGGGGCGTCACAGTTAGTATAAGAGCTTAAGAATATGATATCTGGTGGAGATCTGAGATTAGAACTAGGAGGGGAGAGACGAGTAAAATCCTTCGCTCGTGTGTCTTACCTAAGCTATTTTGTTATTTAATTAGTTGGTTTGGTTGTAGGGAGAAGATGTTGACATGTTAATTTCTTTAACTAATTTTTGTTTTGTGATCGAATTTCAGAATGACATCTGAAAATCAAGAAGTGAACTATGAGGCAAATATGGCTGAGAATCAGGAAGCCACAAATAATATTACTGCAAACTCAGAAAATCATGTTACTAACAACATGATGAATGATGATTTTTTTAGGAACTTTATGCAATTCTTGCAGAACCAGGCGAAATAAACTACTGCTTATAATATTGGTGAAAACGCGTGTAACATACAAATAGTCACTGCCAAGCAGTTCAAAGAGTTAGAACCACCTGAATTTCTCAGAAAGTCGAACCCACTCAAAGCAGAGGCGTGGCTCAAACAGATGGCAAATATATTTGATGTACTGCGTTGCACTAATGATCAAAAGGTTCCCTTCGTTACATTTGTGTTACGAGGAAAAATAGATCACTAGTGAGAATCAGTGAAACGTATACATCATTTAGCACTCGAAATGTCTTGGGTGGAGTTTCAAGAGCTGTTTAATGAAAAGTATTTTTCGGAGAGCATTCGCCACATGAAAGAATTAGGATTTAGTAAGTTAGAACATAACAATATGACTGTCTCGTAGTACGATGCCAAATTTGTTGAGCTATCCCGATTTGCCCCCACATGGTGGACAATGAAGAACGTATGACTCAAATGTTCTTACGAGGTTTGAAATTTGAGATTCATCAACATCTTATTTCTCATAAACTTCGTTTATATTCAGATATTGTGGATATGGCTTAATTGGTAGAACGAGAGAAAGAAATATTGCAACCAGGAGATAACGACCGACAACGAGAGAGAAATTACGATAATAATCGTAACAGTGGCAACAATCATCAGAATAACGAGAACCAGCGAGGATGAAATCATCATGCCAGAAATGGTAACCACTTTGGTGGTAATCCTGACCCAGATAATAGAAGAAGTGAGTCAAGTGGAAACAACTTCAAGAAGAGAAGATTCAACAATGACCATGAAAAGACACTGACATCGCACCAACACTAGTTTCAAGGGGAGGACAAAGACCACCAGTCAGATATTACAAGTGCAAAAAGGAGGGACACATCAGTCCAAACTGTACGCAGCCATCCCAGGTGTGTTACAGTTGTGGAAAGGAAGGTCACATAGCTCAATTTTGTCTTGTAATAAAATCAAGTTCAACTGTAATGATGACACCAAAGACTGTCACAGACAAGTTAAAGCCTATGGTTCAGGAGAGAGCTTTTGTCATAACCTCTCAAAAGACGTGGAAACCAGATGAAGTCATAATCGGTAAGCTAATTATAAACTCTTACGAAGTCTATACCTTATTAGATACTGGTTCTACCCACTCTTTTATTTCATCTACTTGTGCTCAACGTTTAAACTTGACTCCTGAGAAATTGGATTTTGACTTATCTATTGAAACTCCGTTAAGAGAAACCTTCATTACATCCACTATTTATAAATCTTGTTTGATTCAAATCGGCACTCTCACCTTACCCGTTGATCTCATCTATTTAAAAATACATGAATTTGATGTGATTTTAGGAATTGATTGGTTAACTACTCATCATACTAAAATTGATTGCTTTTGTGAGGTCGTTAATTTTTATATTCCTAATCAACCTGTTATGTAAATTCAAGCAACCAAATCGTTAAAATCAATAACTGTCATTTCTAGCCATAAAGTCATTTGTTTATTGAAAAACGGATGTCAATCTTTCTTAGCCCATGTAACTGATTTAAACAAAAATATGTCAGATTTGAATGATATTTTCATTGTTAATAAGTCCCTAACGTATTTTTCGAAGAACTTCTGGCCTACCCCCAGACCGTGAAATCGAATTTTGTATTGATCTTGAACCTGGTACAAAACCCATTTCCAAAACCTCATATCGAATTACTCCTATTGAACTTCAGGAGTTAAAAGTTCAACTGCGGGAGTTGTTAGACACCGATTTTATACGTCCGAGTACATCACCTTGGGGTGCTCTTGTTTTATTCGTAAAGAAGAAAGATGGGAGTATGAGACTCTGCATTGACTATTAGGAGTTGAATTATGTCACCATCAAAAATAGGTATTCGTTACCTCGCATTGATGACATGTTCGACCAGTTATAAGGTGCTCAATTCTTTTCAAAGATCGATCTCCATTTTGGATATCATCAGTTAAAGATTAAAGCTGATGATGTTCCCAAGACTGCCTTCAGAACTCGATACGAGCATTACAAGTTCCTAGTCATGCCTTTCGGATTAACTAATGCTCCTGTTACCTTTATGGATATGATGGACTGAAAATTCAAGGAATATTTAGATCATTTCGTGGTTGTCTTTATTGATGACATTCTCATATACTCCAAAAGTCGTGAAGATCATGAGCGACACTTGAGGTTGATACTCAAAAAGCTTCATGAAAATAATCTATAAGCTAAGTTGAAGAAATGCGAGTTCTGACTTGAGGAAGTAGCATTCCTTGGACACGTGATTTCTAAACAAGGAATATCAGTTGACCCAACGAAGATTGAAGCGATGCTAAATTTGGAGAAACCTAAGTTAGTAACCGAAGTGCGAAGCTTTCTGGGCCTAGCTAGTTATTATCGGAGGTTCGTAGAAGGATTCTCTCGAATTGTCACTCCATTAACTCAGCTGACTCGAAAAAACACAAAATTTGAATGGGGCGAAGAATGCAAGAAGAGGTTTTAAGAACTCAAGAGGAGACTCATTTCAGCACCTGTTCTGACAATACCATCAGGATCGAAAAGATTTTTCATCTACAGTGATACTTCAGACAGAGGTCTAGGTTGCGTTCTCATGCAACATGGAAAAGTTATAGCTTATACTTCTCGGTAACTCAAGGAATATAAGAGGAATTATCCTACTCATGATCTAGAGTTAGTAGCGGTCGTTTTCGCGTTGAAAATTTGGAGACACGGAGAAGGTGGAGATCTATATAGACCATAAAAGCCTCAAATATTTTTTCACCCAGAAGGAACTCAACATGCGATAACAATGTTGGCTCGAGCTATTGAAGGCTTATGACCATACCATCCAATATCATCTTGGAAAGGCGAACGTGATAGCTGACGCGTTGAGTAGAAGATTATATGCGGGTACGAGTGCGATATTGTCAACACAAAGGCCCATTTTGTATGATTTACAAAAGATGGAGATAGAGTTAAAGACTTCAGGAACTCACGTGAAGATAACACATATACGAGTAGAACCGGCTTTAATCGACAAAGTTAAAGCTGCTCAAGTTATAGACCCAGAGTTGGTGAATATGAAGAAGAAAGTATAAGAAGGTGCAATTCAAGAAGCAAGAATCGACGAAGAAGGAATACTTTGAGTCAACTCTAGACTATGTGTTCCTAACAACCCTGATTTGAAATTTAAAATCACGATGGAGGCACATAATACACCGTTTGTAATCCACCTTAGAAGTACCAAAATGTATCGTGCACTTCGACATACCTTTTGGTGGAGTAATATGAAAAAAGAGATCACATAGTTTATCTCAAGGTGTCTAACTTGTCAACGTGTCAAGCTAGAGTATCAAGTACCAAGGGGTCCATTACAACCACTTGAGATTCTAAAATAGAAGTGACACATCAATATGGATTTCGTGACGGGTCTTCCCAAGGTTTCTCAAGGCTTAGACGCAATTTGGGTCATTGTAAATAGATTGACCAAGTCTGCTTATTTTTTTCCCATACGAAAAAACTTTTTACTAGAGCATCTTGCTAGTATGTACATAAGCGAAATTGTGAGAGTGCATGACATGCCAATATCCATAGTTTCTGATCGAGACCCTAGATTCACTTCAAGATTTTGGGTTAGTTTGCAGATAGCTATGAGCATTGAATTACGATTCAGTTCTGCATATCATCCCTAGATAGACGGGCAATCAGAAAGGACCATTCAAACTCTTGAAGATCTGTTGAGACTTTACGTACTAGACTTCAAAGAAAGTTGAGACAAATACTTACCATTGGTGTAATTCTCCTACAACAATGGTTATCAAGCAAGTATAGGCATGACTCCCTTCGTGGCGTTATATGGACGAAGGTGTCGTCCTCTAGTATGCTGGGATGAAGTAGGCGAGGAAAAATTATTGGGACAAGAGTTGGTAAGTATGACTGCAGAAAAGATTTAAATAATCCGACAACGTATAAAGCAGCACAGAATCGATAAAGGAGTTATGCCGATCTTCATCGAATGGACGGGGAATTCAATGTCAGAGACCATATATTTTTATGTGTTGCTCCATAGTAAGGAGTTACAAGATTCGAAAAGAGAGGAAAGCTCAACCCTTGATTTATTGGTCCGTTTGAAATCCTCGGTCGAGTAGGAACTGTGGCCTACAGACTCGTCTTACCACCAAACATGTCTCGGGTTCATAACGTCTTTCATACAACAATACTACAAAATATGTGAAAGACCCGAACCACATTATTGAATTAGAACCAGACAAGATAGCAGATGATTTAACATTTGAGGAGGTACCTGTCAAGATCTTGGATAAGAAGGAACAAATTGTACGCTCACAGGTTATACCTCGAGTTAAAATTTTATGGAGAAACCATGATATAGAAGAAATGACCTGAGAGTTAGAATCTGAAATAAGAGTTAGGTATCCTCACCTCTTCAAAATTCTAGGTACGTACGTCAATTTCGAGGATAAAATTTCATAAGAATGGGAGGTTGTAAGACTCTAACTTCTATGTAATAAAAATTTATTTTTCTTTATGATTATTATTTTAAATAGTAAAGTGTTTAATTGATAAAATATTATAGTTAAAGGTGATATATGGAAATTATCAAATAAACAGTATGTCGAAAAATATTCTTTTTATCGAAAAATATACCAACCTGTGACGCCCCCAAATCCGGGTTCCTTGAACCTCAGACCTGGTGTGTTACGATACTACATTTTCATACACCTTCTATTAATTAACACGGAATATATAAATATACAGTGTTTATTACAAATGATTCTACAACATTTCCCCAGGTCAACAACCTTAACTCAATACATACCTTAATAACTAAAAAAGTTTACATCGATTGTAAATTTAATAGCTTCCTAACTCTATTTAATAACCAATCTTACAGAGTTTCTTTTATTCCAAGATCGAAACCTTTACACTACTTCTTATTCCATAAGATCATATACATTATGACCTATTCTATTACACGGTTATGAGTAACTAAGTATTCACAACCCAAAGTTTTGCCCTGATATAGGGTCCTCAACATCTAACACATTTAAATGTTCAAATATGACATTCACAGGTATTCTATCGTCCATTATTTACAATACTGGTTACCCCTAAAAGGATTGTAGCAGAATATACACAAAAATCTGCCTGAAGCATTACACTTTACTTGTTTCGCGATCCTTGCCAGAAGATTCGGTTATCTCGTACATAACTGAAAATATTTATTTGGGGTGAGCACGACGGCTCAACAAATCCAACAGTTTACACATTTCATGCTTCACATAACATACAAGTTACATCTATTCATACATTAAAAATTCTAGTCAATGCATTTCCATATGCTTCATGCATTTCATGATATGCATCTCTATATGCATCATACTTATACTTCATACATCTCAGGATATGCATCTCTATATGCATAACACTTGTCATTCAACATATTATAAGCTTCATGTTAAATAGCTAACACATTCTTCACAGTTTTCATACTTTGCATTTAGTCACATAACAATCATATAGCTAACGAGTTCAACAAAAGTAACATAATCCATTATCTAACATAAGCACATGATTTAAAACACATTTTCACGTAGGAGCAAGTTACTAAAGAACTTGCCTGATTCGCTGCTTACATATTTACTCTATGATTCAGTTCTGCAGGTATCCTACAATGATTATAATTGATCTCTTGATTAGTTAATCTAATCATAAGTAATAAATTAAATAAACTTGCTTAATAGACTCGTACGGTCTATTCTGTTGTCCAATCAAACACCCTTCGGTCTGCTATGTCAGCTCTACTATTAGTAGGGCTTTAATACCATCGATGGAGTCACTCTACGATCAGTGGGGTAACTCTACAATTACTGACTAGGTGACGCTATGCTAAGGTTAGTTGGCTTAGCTTAACAGTGCTCTGCTGTGACTATTCGATCACGAGTGAAACTCTACTATGGTCTGATGAAGTTCTATGATCGGTAGAGGTTGACTCTACGATCGTCAAGTTCACTCAACGATAGCCTACAAGACCTGCTCATCTTACTCTACGATTGCCGAGGGGTTCAGCAGACTTACTCTAAGATTGTCGAGGGGTTCGACGAATTTACTCTACGACTGCCGAATGAGTTCGACTAACTCACTCTACGGTTGCCGAGGGGGTTCGACTCCACTTCGAGACTTGTCATATATCGGGGACCCTTCCTACATCGGGGACCCTTCGTACATCGGGTGTCCTCTTCGGGATTGGATGGTGCTTTGAGGTTTGGCTTCGGGAACGTCATACGACGAACTCAAGTTTGACTCTTAAGCTTCGGGAGTCGGGTTCGGTCTCAATGACCTTTAGGACTTCGGCTTCGGAGTGGTGACTTCGGAAGTCAGGTCCGAGCCTTACTGATATTAAGGATTCTCGACTTCGGGTCCAGCACTAGACTAGACCCTTAGCAACTAACAGAACCTTCGGGTTCAACTATGGGTTCCCTTCGGGAACCTACTTTGAGTTCGGGGTCAGATGACGAACACCATCGGAATGGCTTCGGCATCTTCTTCATTTAGGTTCATGGATTCGGAGTAAGGCGACGAACCTTATTGGAACAACTTCGGCATTTCTACCATTACTTATCTTTGACTCTCTTAGCAAGTCAGACTATTATAATCCCTTCGGAAATAGTCCATTCCTTACATTGGTTTAACTAAGACTCAGTCATAAGTCCTATGGATCCCTCCAATGCTCTACTGTCTATTAGGGCAGTTCTACAATCGGTAGGGATGTAATACCATCGGTAGAATCCATTTTACAAAGGCCGAATGGTTCAACCATCTTACTCAATGGATGTCGAATGGGACTCTACGGTCCCATCGGAATTCAAAAATAGCTCAGAGTACATCTATTAGCTGATTCGGGATAGTGTGAGGTCATACCGATACTCTGCCGACAAGGTTTTGGCTTCGGCTCCTGGTCGAAACCGTTCGTAGTTCGGAGATCCCTTCGGGATCGGATGTGTCTTGAGTCTGGCTTTGGGAAGCCAGAGGTTTGGGTCTGACGATTGTTCTTATACAAAGGTTTAACTTCAGATCCCACTTTGGAAACTATTCAACAATCTGGGGTCAGGTAACTACCGTTACCTAACCCCGTTGCTTAGGTCCATGAGTTTGGGGTGAGATGGCGGACCTAACCGAAGGACTTCGGTCCTTCTGATACTAACCAGGTATCATGGGTAAAGTCGTTAGTACGACTCTGGTTTGAGTCACTAACTAGTTCCACATAAATATAATAAGTAGTTCCTCAACCGCTACTTTACGACTCCAGAGTTTAACTTTACTATAACATCACAATTAATCATGTTTGACTCAACTTCTATTGACTGGAACAAGAGAAAAATCTAACTAGGCAAGGAAGACTAAAAAGGTCTCACCTCTTCGTTGTGAACGCACTTTTCCTTTTCTTCCCGAAGTAAATGGTGAAGCTAGATAACATGAACTCCGGCTCCACTCCTAGTAGCCGACAACCACCTTTCTTTCTTCTCTCAACAATTTAGTGCTCTAAAACAAGGAAGAAAATGAAAGCAACCTTTGCTAGCATATGTGAGGGATCCTATTTATAGGCTCCACATTTCTTACTTACCTTATCTCTTATCCATACTATCCCACGATTTTGGGGATTTTCTACTGGTAAGGACAAGGGTTGGTAGGAGTTGGTAGAAGTTAGTAAGAGTTGGTAAACAACTTATACCCATGGAGTAAGAACAAAACAACCTCACCCCATTGATCTTCCTCCCACTTCGGACGATCTCCTTCCTTCTTCACTTACTAATTTTATATATCTATACATGAATTTTATCTCATTTCTTCTTCTTTGATATGCCCTGAATTAAGGGATTTTCTCCTTTTTGATAGATGAGAAGTACATGAGTTGGTAAGAGTTGTTCACCAACTTGTACTTAAATGCAATAAATTGACATATGACATTATCACTCCTCCATGACCCGTCCCCCCCTCGAATTCAGTCTGGGCCTATTTACTAAGGTCGGGCCATTCAAAAAACTTAAAATGTCCAATGCCGCAAGTCCATAATCATTTACCTTGGATTGGATTGCTAAATACTCCATCCGTCCCAGGATAAAAATCTTTATTACTATTTTAGGTAGTCCCAAGTTAAAAGTCTACTTACCTTAAATAATCTATTTTTTTATAATAATTTGTCCATAATACCCTTAGTATTAATTGTCATATTTCTATTCCCTATGCATATTTATAAAGCATCACTACTCATGTGCAAAAAACAATGTAACTAAATGAGGATTTAAATATGGACAATTTTGTCATTTTATCTTCTTTCTTAATATGCGCAAAAAGTCAACCAGGACTTTTATCCTGGGACGGAGGGAGTAATATATTGGACTAGTCTACGATTAATGAATTCTCCGTGGAAGTATAAGTCATTCATTAATATTATTATTGATCAACTAGTGATCTCGCCTAACCCAGTTAAGCCTACCATGTTCAATTTAATTGAACATTTAATTAACTTATAAATTCCTTGATATCAAACACTCTAGGGTAGTCCACTAACTTAAAGAAATCTATTAGTGGAACTAGCAATTAGTCTCATCAACTTACTCACATACAATAAACATATTATTAATACATCCACCCCCTCACATGCATATTCATATTAGACCGCATACATTCACACAGGCGGTGAGATAATAATATACTTATGCAAATCTTATTCACATAATATATCGAATAATAAGAATTATATATATAAATTCTTATTATAAAATTTCCAAAAACTCGGATCGTCACATTCTTTTTGTCGGGGAATATTGTATTCGGTAAAGTACGACGACGCCGAAATAACCAATCATTGGTGGGCCCCATAATGACTAATTGTCGGATACGAAAAACGACAATATTAATTTCTTTTATAAAAATTGTTAACGGTACTATTACTCGTAACTGTTAAAATACCCGATAATAAAAGAATAGTATCACGCGTTATTCCAAAGTAGTACGCGATATTCCACAGTAGCACACGATATTGTACAATATTTCATATTATTGATTCAATAATTGATATAATAGTAATTACATAGTATTTTAACTCAATAATTGTTACAGTAACATCTGTATAGTAGTTTATATTATTAAATCGATGATTATCATGACACATTAGCTCATATTATTTGATATGATATTATTAAATTAGTTAGCATTATTGATAATGTCTAGAACTTCTGTTAAGGAAAGAGGTTATTTAATTACGCGCCGTTTCTACGGAAAACTCCCTCTTTCCTAAGAATGATATGACTGTCAATATTATGAGCCTATAATATTAATGGTGAATAATTGTGTTGATTAAAGATAAGTGATGTATGGTAGATATTTGTTCATTTTTTTATATAAATATAGGGGTTTAACATGAAGCGTATGTTGTAAGTTTGACTTATTTTTCAGAAGATGCTCAATAATTCACAAATTCTGCAAACCTTCAAAATAAATAGGACCCACAATAATTTAAAACCTCTGCAAACTTTTCTTTCAACATGGTTGGGACCCACAATAATACAAAATTCCTACAAACCTTCAAAAATTGCTAGGACCCACAATAATACAAAATTTCTACAAACCTTCAAAATGGGTGGGACCCGCAATTAATTCTTTTAACCTTTTCTTTTCTTAGAATACTGATGGGTTGGAAACCCGTGACTAACTGTCTCCCAATCTTACCTATAAAAGGAAGGCACCTTCAAAAGAAAGACACACCATCACAAGATCAGAAACACAAAATATAAGGATACTTTGAGTATAACTAATAGTGCAAGCTCTTCTCAAGATAATCTCCTTTATACCAGTCAGATCTAGTCTCCTACTAAGGTTAAAGATATTATTTTCTTTCATACTCATAGGGAATATCATTTTCTTTCATACTCTTCCATTTATGATAAGAAATTATTATTCGTTTCCATAACCTTATTATTAAATGGTAAAAATTCTTGAAATTAGTAGAATATCTTTAATAGTTTGTGCTTCATCTATTATCTTTTTACCTGAATCTTTCTATTGTGTTTTACACGTTATAGTTGAATTGTGAATCTTATTTATTCTATTCATTCTATTCTTGAACTCTAATCGAATTTTTGAATATCATGTTGACAATTTGGATATTCTTGAACTCTGGATAAATTAAATTATAAATCTCTAATATTTATTCTTGATCTTATTGTTTCTATTCATCCTTTATATCATTGTCATAATCCTTATACTTAAATTGTGGTGAAAAGTTCTCTTTGGCTCGTAGTGCAAAGATGAACTGGTGATTGACATGGTTATGATCAGGAACTGTATATTGATATATTCATGACCTTTGGTGTTACAGGCAAAAGCTTATGGTGAAAGTTCTCTTTGGCCCATAGTACAAAGATGGACTGGTGTTTGGCATGATCATGACCATTGGTGTTATAAATGAATATCTTTGGTCCGTAGTGCAAATATAAACTGTTAATTTGCATAATTATAAGCAGGAAATGTTGATTGGTGTTACAAGGAGAAAATATTGATGGTGAACTTTAAAATTGTAGAAGATATTAGATATTATGGTCTACTTGACTCTTCTAATATATTACTTGTTCTGCTGCAATTATCGTTGAAAACTTATTATCTTTAAATCTCTGATTTATCACTGTTGAAGGCTAAAGATAATTTATTCTTCATTATCTTAGTTATAATATTCTTTAATGGCTATTTAAGCTTACGCTTTTTATTTTTGTTCCATTATTCTTCTCAGGAAATGAGAATGTAGCTGGGACTAGCTGGGAAATAGAGTGATGGTCTGAAACTGTAGAGATATCTCAATACATTATAAAATAGTGTGGCAATAATTGTATTGAGAACTTAATTTGGGTGTAAATATTATTGTACTAGATACGGTATAATATTTGTATTGAAACTCACAGTATGTGTGTTGTCGTATTTTGCACGACAATTTAATTGTTAAAAATAGGAAAATTTGTATTTGGATCTTGTAGTATGTATTTGGCAACTCAAAATGGGTTGTGTGAACTTATTTTGAGGGCGTCATAATTTTCGTCCTACATCATATTGGTATCAGAGCATAATTTCTCACCTGGTGAAGTGTCGTTTGTCATCTCTAAAAAATCTCGTCGGAACCCTAGTCATAACCGCCAGAGTTATCAATTGCTTCCTCATTACAACACCGCTATCAATCATTCCAAACCAGGCCCACTCGCCTTGTCCTTCATCAACACCAATAGACCCACCCCCATCCAACCGCCAACCAAATCCATCATCACCGCTGACTCGCAAGCTCATCGACCCAAACAATAATCACCCATCTCTGATCTGCAGACATACCACCGTTATAAACACACAAAACCTAACTGCGACTGGGAAGAAAGAAGAGGGCAAAAGAAAAATAGAAACAAAAAAAAACGTGTAGAGTAGAAGAAAAAGTGAAAGAGGTGACCAGAGGAAGAAGAGAGAAGATGAAAGAGGACATACCGTCTCACTGCTTCTATTGATCTGCCTTGGTTGCCGATCTCGCCTCGTTGCTGCATCTCTCTATCTTACGTTGTTGCTGCATTTGGGAGAAATAGGAAGTAACCCTAACCTTCCTAAAATAGATTAAACCCTTGCCCAATTATATTTTAGTCCCTACAACTCATGTTCTCCATTTAAATATTAGCCCACAGTTTGTTGATTTTGCATTCTAACCCCTGTTTTTTCCACAAACAACCCCTAAACTTTTATTTTTTTTTATTAAATTTACACTATTTCATACTTTCTGATCAGCTAGGACCAGTAAAAAAAGAGTAAAAAAATTTATTTTTGAGTATTAGGATTTTAAATACTTAATAACTTGAATTTCTTCCGTTCATTAGTACTAAATATTTTGAATGCTTGTTTTGGATTTATTCTTTTAAATTGCATATTATTTCATTTAGTTGCTTATTATTCGATTATTATTATTACCTGTTGAGATTGCGATTGCATAGGCTAGATTTATAATTTTAATTTGCTTCAATTAAATTTCTGTATTGTCTTAGCTTTGCACTTGCATTTGCATCATGACTACACGTACCCAAGCTGCTTTAGAAGAAATTCAAGACCAATTAGTGCCCATAGTTGCACAACTGAGTGAAATGAATGATTGGATCACACACATTGAACAAAGACAGCCTGTAGTGGAACTTAAGGAGAATAATGAGAATGGGTACGTCGAAAACCCACATGTTAGACACCATGAACATCCTAGGAATGATCATGATGACTATAGGAAAATCAAGATAGATGCACTAGAGTTTGATGGTAGATTTGATCTAATACATTCCTTGATTGGTTGTCTAGTATGGAGAAGAATTTTGACTCGTATGAGATTTTTAAGGATAGGAAGGTGCGATTTGCCAAAATGAAATTGGTGAAATTGGCCAGTTTATTCTGGTCAGGGGTTGAGAGAGACTTAAAACGCCTAGGTGAGCCACCCATCAGGCATTAGGGGGAGATGAAAACTCGCCTAAACCAATATTATTTACCCGTAGGACATACCGATAGGTTAATGTAGCAATATGATAATTTTCGTTAGGGTAATAATATGTCTGTTGCCGATTACATCTGCAAATTTAGGGAGTTAACTATAATATGTAGGATCAGTAAGAGTGATAGATTGACCATTATGAAGTTCAAGAATGGGTTACGACCTGCACTTCAATCACACATTCTAACCAGTGATATCATTACCCTAGATGACCTTTTTCAGTTAGCTCTAAATAATGAGTATAGTTTATAGGGTATCGTTAGGAGAGTCAGTGATGGAACCAGACCATTTTTAGAGGGGGGTCAAAATACATCAGTAAAAAAAATTTATTTATTGACACTTAGAGTGCTTCTTTCGGTTGTACGACTGAAAGGAGACAACTGTATCATGCGAGTCTGCATAGGTTGAAAACGTCTCAAAATTTGTTCGTTTTTAATTGTTGAAAACATATCCTTCTTAATATAAACTACCAGACTGTCATTCATCCACTTGTCTCTTATTTTATTACACAAGTCAGTCTTGACAATTTTCATCGCAGATAATATACTCTTTCAACAGTAGCAGTCGCAACTGGTAAAACCAAAGCGAACTCAATTAGTTTCTTAGCAAGACTTCCCAAATCGATCCCAAAAAATTGATTATCGCATAGCATATCATAAATATAATTTTCAAGTTGATCCTTAAGTATCATGCAATCAGTTAATGAGAAGTCTTCTGGATAAAGCTCAGCTAGACGGAGTAACTTATTTTTGTAAATTTAGAGAACGAATCCCTTGGATCAAGGTATGATATGCATAAAAGTAACTTTGTGCTTGCTTTTGAAAAATGATTATTCATCTCTTGAACAATTGAATCAACAACCTACATTGTAATAATGAAAAATCAACAAAAAAGATAAATTCTTGAACAGGAATAATGAAAAAAGATTTATAGAGATTTTAGAGAACGAATCCCTTAGATCAAGGTATGATATGAATAAAAGTAACTTTGTGCTTGCTTTTGAAAAATGATTGTTCATCTCTTGAACAATTGAATCAACAACCTACATTGTAATAATGAAAAATCAACAAAAAAAGATAAATTCTTGGATAAGAATAATGAAAAAAGATTTATAGTTACCTGACAAAAAATCTCAACATGATAATGATGAAAATTAGTAATAATTTATCCATTGCGCCTACTATGACCGCGGGATCTCATGTTGTCTTCCATATTAATTATTGGGATCATGTTCTTCTCGCAAAAAATATTGACTTCCTTCAAAAAATTCTCTATTTCCACCTCCCTAAAATCTTGTAGCCAAGCTTTCATTACCCTAATCAAAAATTTCTACTGGGGTCATTTGACCCCCTAGTTCCACCAGTGAGGAGAGTCCTTTCTTACTTAGGTCAGCCTAGTGGCCAAACATTTCTCGCAGAATAGACCTTTTTCCACTTCTCAAGCGTCTCTAAGTCTAGTAACATCGTAACTCGGGCATCTCGTGATAAAGAAAAGGGTGTACCTGCACCCAACTTTCAGTATACTACCCAAGAGAGGTGTTTTCCGTGCCAAGGTTATGGTATAAATCTTTTGAGTACCCCAATTGTAATTGTCAGCGAGTAATAATAGTAAGGAAACTTCAAAAGATGAGAGGGATATTGTTGAGGCTGAAGTCGAGGGTGAGTATGACTCACAAGATGAGGAGGCTGATGAGCACCTAGAAGAGATAAGTAATCAGGTAGGTGTCATGAGGTGCGTTTTCAAGAGTCATATGAGAGATGATGATCGGAGGAGTATCACCATATTTCAGACCTACAACAAAGTAGGTGGTATCTCTTCTAAGTTGATCATCGATGGGATAGTTGCTTAGTCCACTTTACCACAGATGAAGCTAAAGGCATAACCACCTCCCCAGCCTTTTAGCGTCGTCTAGGTCAACAAGACATCCATTATTGTGTCAAAGAGATATCTAGTGTCGATCCATCTTTAGGGATATGAGGAGAGTATTTGGTGTAATATCATTCATATGGATGTTGCACATATTCTACTAGGACAACCTTGGCTATATGACTGTGATGTGACTCATTATGAGAGGACTAACACATATGTGTTTACACATAAGGGACAGAAAATATCATTAGCACCTGTGAGACCCCGAGTGTCGTCCAAGAGTTAACCAAATGAGACTAGCTTACCTACCCAATAAAACAAATCATTTTATATTCTTAATAGAAAGGAGTTTGAGCGGAGTGTGTTAGAAGAGAAGGTTGCGTATGCGGTGGTAGCTAGAGATGTGAGAGATGTTCTTGAGAAGCATACCAGAGAGATTCTTAGTGATGTTAGGCAGATTTTACATGAGTTTGTCGATATTATGCCTAGTGAGTTGTCCAATAGGTTACCACCTCTTAGGGACATCAAACATAACATTGACCTTATTTCGGGGTCTTCTTTACCTAACCTGCCACATTATAAGATGCATCCCATAGAGTAGACTGAGATGAGACGACAGGTAGGTGAGTTGTTGAGGAAGGGCTTTGCTAGAGAGAGCCTTAACCCTTGTGCCGCTCTAGCCTTATTCGCCCCTAAGGCTGATAGGAGTTTGATGATGTGTTGTGATAGCCAAGCCATAAATAAAATAACCATCAAGTATATATTTCCTATACATAGGCTTGATGACATGCTAGATATGATGACTGGGGCTCGTGTTTTCACCAAAATAAACGTGCGGAGTGGATACCTCCAAATCCGCATCTTAGAGGGAGATGAGTGGAAGATTGCCTTTAAGACAGGAGACAAACTTTATGAGTGGTTAGTCTTATATTTTGGCTTAACCAATGCACCCAACACATATATAAGAGTTATGAATTAGGTGCTACATCCTTTCATAGGCAAGTTTGTAGTGGTCTATTTTGATGACATCCTCATTTATAGTAAAATCCGAGAAGAACACTTACTTCACTTGCAAGAGATTCTAGCAGTTCTTCTACGTGAGAAATTCTATATTAATTTAAAGAAGTGTTCTTTTGTTCAGGAGTCAGTCATTTTTCTCGGGTTTGTGATTCTAAAGAGGGGGTTTCTACCGACCTCGAGAAAGTAAAGGCTATTAATGAATGGCTTGAACTTTTTAATATTTACGAAGCTCGAAGCTTCCATGGGCTAGCTACGTTTTATAGGAGGTTCATTAGAGGATTTAGTAATATTATGGCTCCCATCACTGATAGTTTAAAAAGGGAAAATTTGTTTGGTTTAAATCAGTTACCAAAGTCTTTGTGAAAATCAAGAATAGGTTGACACAAACACCTATTCTTGTGCTACCAGACTTTAGTAAAGTGTTTGAGGTAGCATGCGATGCTTCAGGCGTAGGGAGATAGAGATTACTTAGTTAGAAAGGTCATTCGATAGCGTTCTTTAGTGAGAAGTTGAATGAGACCCGACAAAAATACTCTACCTATGATAAGGAGTTTTATGTTTTAATCCAGGCACTTAGGTACTGACGACATTATTTGTTGCATAGGAAGTTTGTTCTTTACTCCGATCATCAGGTACTCTAGTAGCTTAGCTCACAAAAGAAGCTAAGTCATCCACACGATATGTGGGTTGAGTTTATCCTGGAGTATTCTTTTGTCCTTAAGTATTGCAAAGGGACAGAGAATGTGGTTGTCGATACGTTGAGTAGGGTGTCCATCCTTGTCAACTCTTTGAGAGTGAAGATTGTGAGATTTGAACGCATTATCTAGGAGTACCCTAATTGTCGAGACT
This sequence comes from Aralia elata, assembly GCA_034770075.1. Lineage (NCBI taxonomy): Eukaryota > Viridiplantae > Streptophyta > Magnoliopsida > Apiales > Araliaceae > Aralia > Aralia elata. Next base: position 77,609,196 of record CM068385.1, read on the forward strand.
TTAGTAATATTTATGCTGCCCTACAGAATCCTAGTTCCCCACTCTCTAGTGATTTTAGTATCCATGATGGGTATCGTTTTAAGGACACCCATTTGTGTTTTCCTAGTACATTGATGCGTGAGTATTTGTTGTGGAAGTTACACGTGGGAGGTTTAGCTGGACACTTTGGTTGAGATAAGACCATTGCCAGTATTGAGGATAGGTTTTTTTGGCCTAGCCTCAAGAAGGATGTAGCTTGTGTTATTTTTGAGTGCCGCACATGTCAGACTGCTAAGGGTAGGAAGTAAAACACGGGTTTGTACACTCCACTTCTAGCTCCCTATGCACCTTAGGAAGATCTTAGCATGAATTTTATCTTGGGGTTACTGAGGACCCAGAGGGATTATGATTCAGTTTTTGTTGTAGTGGATCATTTCACTATGATGACACATTTTATTCCTTGCGGCAAAACTGATAATGCCTCACATATTGCCATGATTTTCTTTAATGAGGTAGTGAGATTGCATGGGTTACCATTGACTATAGTTTTTGATAAAGATGCAAAATTTATGAGTTATTTTTGGAAAACTCTCTCGAAGACACTTAACACCATGCTCCCTAGACTGATGGTCAGATTGAGGTATTTAATAGAAGTCTAGGTGATTTGATATATTGTCTTGTGGGTGATCACGTGTTTACATAGGACATGATTTTACCTATGACTGGGTTTGCATATAATAACTCAGTTAATCGTTTAATTAAAGTAAGTTATTTTCTGGCTTACACTGATTATCAACTTAGGATCCCTATTGATTTAACTCCTCTTCCCATTGCATATAGGGCTAGTGAGTCTATAGACATCACATTCATGATTTGCATGATGAGATAAGAACGAAAATTAATTTGAGCAATGAAAATTATAAGTCTGCTGCAGATGTTTGTCGCATGTATCAAGAGTTTAATGAGAATGATCGAGTGATGTTGTGACACCGGGTGGAAAGATTACTTACTGACACAGGGAAGAAATTGCATGCTAAGAGGATGTGTCCATTTCGAGTTCAAAAGATGGTTAATGCTAATGCATACGAATTGGATCTTCCGAGTGATATGGGTATTGGTCATATATTCAATGTGGAAGACCTTAGTCCTTATCATGGGCCTTCTAATGATTTCATCCCCTCTTCCACTTCTTCTCCTACTTCTTCCCTTATTTCGCCTACACTTGCTAACCCTGATGAGCCTATACTTGTTTTTCATTTACCTGTTCCACCTGTACCTCCTATTATTCCTACACAACGTACAACAGAGGTTATTGAGAATGTGTTTGATGAACGGATTGTGTCGAGCAACTAGGGTGGTTACCGTCAGTTTTCAGTGAAGTGGCGCAACAGGCCTCCTGATGATTGTACATAGCTTCCTGCTGAGGAGTTCCATCGGCTTGATCTAGACCTTTTTGAGAGATATGAGGCTTTCACTTCGTCAGAGACTTCATTTTCGCAGTCGGGGAGAGTTGATAGGGATCGATCCATGAGACCTCGTCGTGAATGATTTGCTACTTAATTATTTATTTATTAGTGTCTATTTTAATATTTAGTTTGTGGACTTGTTATTTATTGGTATATTTTAGTATTGAGTTATTTATTTAGAGACCCAATTATTAATGGGCTTAGAATTATTAGAATTTCTTTTTATTATAAATATGTAAGTCATGATAGATTATTGGACACTTTGATATTGAAATTATCCTAATTATTGGTTGCGATCAATGCTTTTCCTCTTTACTGTGGTTGAGAAACCCTAGGGATAGTGGTTCTCCTGCGGTTGGATCACCCTTGTTCTTTTAATTTTCCTTATTGATTTACCACTTCCAATTAATTATTTGTTCATCAATTTTCATCCTACATCAGCCATCTCGATTATCAAAACCTAAAAATCCAGATGAGTTGGTACATCCATTTATATCTTTACCAATTAACGTCTCTATTTAATTGGCCCACTTTAAAATCAAACTTTCAAACCCCGTCGACATTAAAGTCGAATTTTCTAAAATCACCCCTTAAAATCTATGATATCCAAAACATAATAAAACCATGGAAAAATCTCGGTGTCGATGACATGAATCAAATAGAAGAGATAAAAGACTGTAGAATAGTCGTCATAATAATCTGATAATTTAATAATAATGAGAGATGTTCCATAATAATAACCGTAAGAGACTATTTATACTACTTAAACCCTTAAATTGAATAAAATCCAATAAACTTAAAAACTAAGCACAAAACATAAACGAACCCAAAAATAATAAAACCTACTAAATTATTCTAATTAATAAATAAAAATATATCAAATATTTAAATTGTTCATATATACCAAAACATAAAATTATAGCGAATCTTAAGGGATAATCCTTCTCGTGTCACAGATAAAGCACACAACTCAATTCAACAATTCCCAAACGAGTTAATTGATGTTTTGATTACTGTATTAGGGGTCGATTTTCATTCTAGTTACCAAATCTTTTTTGTTACAAAAATATTACTATACTCAAAAAAAGTTACAAACTAGTCATTACTTAAAATTCTGTCCAAAAAATTGACGGAAGTGCTTAATAGACTAACGTTTAACAGATGTTATGTGAGGTACTTGAATATATGGTAAGTGGGTTCCAGTTACATGGAAGGTTAATTGATGTTTTGCTTACTGTAGTATGAGTCGATTGTTATTTTGATTATTAATTTTTTTTGTTACAAAAACATTACTATACTCAAAAAAATATTATAAACTAATCATTACTTAACATTACTTAATTGATGTGTGAATTAGTTATTGATGATGTGACACATGATATTGTTATAGAAATAAAAAAAGGAAAAAATATTAGGGCACGATTTTGTTGCGATCCATCTTGGCCACGAATATCTGGTTTGTTTCTTCTTCGCTGGCGATAATACATATGATAAATTGTGTCATATCACCAATAACTAATGAGTACTTCTACGCAGATAGGAATTTTGGTCAAAACTTTTCGACCATGGGTCCCATACCTAATAAAATAATTTATCCACATTTTCCTCATCTTTTCCGCTCATCTTCTCACAGAGCCTTAAATAAATAATTTATTTTTACTTACTATTAGCATTTAGCAGCAACCACCATACCAAAAGTATAATTTTTTCTAAAGATCTGGTAAAGATCAGTATTAACTTTTACTTTATTTACAGTAAAATGGGACAAACATTATTAAGAAAAACCATGCTTGAAAACCTAAGAAATCATGAAATAGAAAACATTCAACAAGGTTGCAAAAATACCAAACATTCAACAGACTTGTAAAAATGTCAAGCATTCAACATGCTTGGTCATCTGTACTGATATTAGTTATATTGCTATGCACTAATTATATTTTATAAACATGATGTAACTATTGCATTCATCAAATACTCCAAATGATGTAACTTGCTGATGAAATCAAACACATCAAATAAAATTCAAATTTAATGTTTTCAAATCAAACACAATCAAATACATTCCAAACTTTGAATTTTTAACCAATCTCATTGTATTGACAACATACACGAAAATACATCAAAAACATTCAAATTCCGTAAATTTTTATTCATAAACTTTCTTATTTTACTGCTCCTTAAATGGTTGCCCAGAATTTGCATGATTATTAAGACCATATGCACCATTCCAAAATGGGTATTGATAACTAGCCAACTGAGTATAGAGACTTGTTGAACACAAATTTTCAACTGGGAATCCTCCAACATTACCAAGGGGGAAGCTTTCAACATTTGGTACCTACAAATAAAGTTAAACTATATCAAAATAAGACTAAAAAAACTAAACAAAACTATTTGTATAAAAAAAATAAAATAAACAATACCTGTTGGCCTAAAACAACACTAACTGGGAAGCCTCCAACATTACCAAGAGGGAAACCTTCAACACTTGGTACCGAAAAATGAAGTTAAATTATATCAAAATGAGACTAAAAAAACTAAAAAAACTAAATGAAACTACTTAGTACAATAAATAAATACATGCGAGCTAAGATTTAAAAAGCCAAGTGTTAGTTTTCAGGGACACAATAGAGATCTAGAAGGGGGATTGAATAGATCCTTTAAATTTTTTTCTTTTTTTTTCTTTTTTAAGAAAGTATAATAGTTATGATCAATGGAATCAATTAATGCACATCGGAATATACTTTACGAATCCTTTCAAGGATGTAAACATAATCTCAGTTCAATGATAAAATCTACGATATGGCTGACAACAGATATAGTAGTTATTGTGCAGAATGTAAATGACATAAAGTAAATGACACAAGAGGTTTTAAGTGGTTCGGAGACTAAACCGCTCCTACTCCACTCTTCTACTTCAATAAGTACGGAATTCACTAAAAATTTAGTCACTAAGACAAGGACGTTCTGCCCTCCTCAAGTCCAGCAGACATGAGTTATTTTTAGCCACTAGGCAAGGATCCTCTGACCCTTCTCAAGCCCAGCAGACTTGGAACATTGTAGACTAAGACCCTCAGCCTTAGAATCACCTAGTACACTTAGTACTCTTCAAGACCAGCAACCTTGAAACTCTTTAGTCACTTAAGACAAGGACCCGAAGACACTTGATGTGTTGATGGTTGTTGAGTTGTGCTGCTAAGATGAATTTTGATCTCCTTTATCTTCAGGTACTTAGCAGCTGCTTGTGATCATTCTCTGGATGCTGCTGATGTTTGTCATTGATGCTCTTCTCCTTCTAGTATTTAGCAGATATCCATGATCACTCTTGAAGTACTGCTAGGTTCTTCAAATAGGCTTTGTACTTAGCAGTCCCTTCTAACACTTGGTAGACCTATATACAGAACCTTGTTCTGTTCTTCATCTTTTCAACTTTGAGTGTTCTTGGTTGATCATAGAGTTGCTCTTCTGGATTTGCCTTCAGCTTTGGTTACTCTTGATCTTGGCTCTTTGGATATTCGACTCTTAGTTCATATGCCAGCCCTTCGGCATACCTCTAATGTTGCAGTGAAGCTTTCGGCAGATGTGTGCTATTTATGTTCTTGCTTTTGTTCACCAGTCCTTTAATCTTGATGCAGTTTGCTATATATAGATTTCATACTCTTTCCGTTTTGAATCCCGCTGTTGATAGCTTCCCGTTGCAAATCTTCCTGTTGGGGATTTTCTTTCTGCAGACTTCTTTATTATACCAATGAATATTTTACTCCATAAAGTCTACTAGTGATGGCTGAGTCAACTTCCATTAATAGGTACTAAGGTAGTGGAGTCATGTGTGTTGACCTTTACTACAGTAAACATGACTGTTTGAACCCAACTGAGATCGGTTCCCCATTTATGCCCACAGAGGAGTGCTCCATGATCTTCTGATGCTAGCTCTTATACTGTAGAGGAATGCTCTACTATCTTTAGATTATTATCTCTGCTGTTATGTTCATGCTTGACAGAGCAGCTCGTTTTATCTGTGGCTCAAGTCTACGAAAAACTTGATCAAGCTTTTGCTTACCCACTCTACGATCTTGTCCAGGAGAGTTTGGGCGAAATCGTAAAGTGTTTGTTTGAGCTGTTCTATAATCTCTGTTAGAGCCTTGATGCTTCAGATATACTCTGAGATCCTTATTTGGCTTGTCTGATAGCTCATGGATAACTTTCTTGGTACTCTTTATGAAGATTGCCGCTTTAACTTTGGATCCTCACGCAGAGATTACTTTACGTTCTCGCTCGGTTGTAGACTGGTCATGGGAGTCGTAGAGTGACTGATTATATTGACTCTACGATCCCGAGACAACTCAACGATTTTCACTTAGTTTTACTCTGCAATGCCTGATAGACTCTACAACTGTTCTTTGGTCATGCCAGAGTTGTTGTACGATGCCGAGACAGAACTCTGTGATTAGCCGAGCCTCACTTTACGTTTGTCTAGCAGGCTCTGCGGTGCTTTGTTGGCTGAACCCTAAGTTGGCTGACTACTCTACGATCATTTTCTTGTCAAACCAGAGTTTGTTCTCTGATAGAGTTGTTCTGTCATAGCTCTAGCAGTCTTTTTACATATAACATATCACCTCACAAGATCAACCTAATAAGTTTGATCTTTCTCTATTCTAAGTCCTTGTACATTAATTTCATTTAAGGACTTTGCAATACTTATTATTACAAATATGCTTTGATTAGATAAACAACAGTTTAGCTCAAATCATGCTAACATATTTGATCTTTCCACTCTAAGTCCTTGTACATGTATTTTCTTAAGGACTTTACAAAGCTTTATCAATGAATGTTGTTTTGACTATTTTGTCATCAATCAAATCTCATATAATGAGTTATAGACTCTCATGCAGATCTTTTAACAATCTCTCCCCTATAGGAATGGACTAAAGATACTTATGCAGATTCTCAACAATCTCCCCCTATTTGATGATGACAAAAACACTTATAGCATAACATTCACTTTAAGCAATACATGCAAATGTACGAGTGTTAATGTGACTTAAGATATAGTAAGTCACTGTATTACTAGTCCAAGAGATATGAATGAAATGATGTGTATTAAAAGTAATCATTCATAAAACATGACATAAGTATTTAAGTATATACAACCCATAAATATATCAGTTCAGCAAGGAGATCCTAGATTTAGATCCCAATTCCTGCATATAATAATTAGTTTTCTCCTTGCTTGATTAGAAATGCACATTCTTTTCGTTAGCTCATGCTTAGGTACCTTGTGACTGCTTTTAGTTGTTGTTGTCTTCTTCATTCTCTTCTAGCTCCCGCTCCCCAGATCTTGCTACTCTTCCTTCATCTTTTTCTGGCTCCCCCTCAGCTGACTCCTTATCTTTGTTCTTCAGTTTCAACTTTAGCTTCTTGTTCTTCCTTTTCGTGACAGCTCTGTTCCTCTTTTTATGCTTCGTCTTTTTCTCTCCTTTTTTGTCATCAATCATTTGGGACAGGTACTGAACATGAGTAATGAGTTGTTTAAATAAGTAGGAGGTGTTTCCAACTTCTATTTTCATCTCTTGCTGGCTGAGTTCCAATTGTTGAGAGAGGGACTGGCTGAGATTGTCAACTTTCTCTGAGAGGGACTGAATGGATCTCTCATTTTGCTTCTGAAGTTTCAGGGCTCCTTTCTTCTGTTTCTCAATGGACTTAAGATATATCTGATCTCTTTGATGAAGTTTGATAGACATATATGTGAATGCTGCTTGCAGCTTCTTGTAGAAATCATTTTCTTCACCTCCAGGCATATCCTTTGCTGCAGTAGTAACTAAGGAAATGTTTCCAAGTAACTCTTCTTAGTTTTTCAACAACTCTTGATCAATCAAGGGATCTTCAAAGATTGGTGTAGTTGGCTTGGGTTTCTTACTCTTATAGATGTTTTCAAGAGCAATGACTATATCAAAGAAATCTTTGTTAGATGAGGAAGGAATATTAGAACGTATTTTAGTGGAAGTATTTGACCTTTGAGAGAGTGCGTTATTTGGCTGAGACTGGAATGCTGCAGTCGTAGAGTTATGGGGCTCTACGACCATTGACTCTATGGTTTTGGTTTTTGTTTTGCCTTTATCGAGGTTTTTCAGCAAATGGTATGGAATGAATATACTTTCAGCATGTCGGTAGACTTTGAAATGTTAGGAATTCTTGATCAGCACCTTTAGAAAGGATTAAACTCTTAGGAAGTTTTGAGAGATTATCTTTAGATTTAGAAATTGTGAGTAACACCAGCTGATGAAGCTCTTATCTTTAAGTGAAATGGCCTTTAACCAAGGCATCCATGGGTAGAACCATGTCAACTGCTGACTTTCAGGATCATATAGCACAGTAGTTCGATCTAGTTCAATATCTTGAAAATTGTTAAGTAGATCCTCTATGGTCATTGATACTACTTTGATTTGTTCGTTGCCTTGATCTATCCATCTTGTTGGTAACACAACTCCTGGTTTGTCACAAGCCTCTAGCACTATCCTTCTTCGAATTCTTATAGCTGCTGGGAGTGGATCAGAGTTACTTTCTGACTCATCATTTTCAGAGTTAGAGTCCTCTAGTGCTTCATCCTCTTCCATTGCTTCTTTTCCTTTTCCAATGTCAGTCTCTCTGGCATTCTTTCCCTTTGAACTTGGTTTCTCTATAGTCACTTTCTTTGACACTTTTACTGGCTCACCAGCCATTTCTCCTAACTGTTCTTCATTACTTATTTCTATATCAACATCATTATTTGTTGGTCCATTAAGAGTTTCTTTGGTAGGCACAACTTCATCCTCATTTTTTGATTCTGACTCACTTGTGGTCATATCCTTTTCAGCAGACTCAACATTTGATGCCACAAGTTTACTGATCTTTACAGCTTTTTTATTATCGGCTTCATCATCATCACCAAGATCAATTATCTTAGGTGGAATACCTTCTCCACTCTTATGACCTGGGAATTTCATCATTTGTTGAAGGCGTGCACTTTGTCTTCTCTTTGCAGGCTTAACAACAGGAAATTCAGATGCTTCTTCCTCTTCTTCAGGTTCACTTCTAGGTTTTGAAGAACTCTTCATGGAGGCTGTTGGAGAGACTTTCTCAATTTTCAACTTTTTCTTTGTTGATTTTGAAGGTATAGACACAGGGGATAGAGAATCATCAGATTGTGAAGATTCATTCTTCATGGTGCTTACTTTCCTTTTCCCTTTGTTTGCTTTGGAAACCTCCTTGTTGCTGCTACCAGACATCCTTAATCTCTTATTCTTTATAGGGTTTTTTTTAGTTGTCAAACAGTTTAGGAGATATGATTTTGTGGGCATTTGGGGTTTTTCCCTCATTATCCCCAATCTTGTTTTTTAGCTTCTTATTCAAATGATGCTTAAGAACCTTCCATGGTAAACCTTTAAGATAGGTTTATCTGCAGTCTTCTTTTTCTTAATCTCTTTGGCTAACCAATCAAATAGCATAGCACCAAAGTTTATCTTCTGCTTCAAAACAATGGCGGACATGATTCTTAGTTGTAGATCACTCACAGTATTATGAGTGGTATCTTTACATAGGATACATTTACCTACAATCTCATATAAGAACTCAAATTCCTCTAGAAATTCTTTCTTTTTCATCCCCTTAAGATCATGATTCTTTACATACCCCATCAATCTCATGCTTTTATCAATATCAATTCCTTTTAGAGATGATAGACCTTGATTGGCGAACCCTAGGCATTTATTAATTTCTCCAACACCTATCTTTATGTTAGTTCCATGAACTTTGGTGGTCAAAACATCATTATTGATCGCTGCATTCTGATAGAACTCTTTCACTAGATCAGAGAAGATTTTTGTGTTAGATTCTAAGCATTCTGAGAACCTTGTTTGCCTTACGATCCTAAATATATCTTTGAACTTCTCATCTGATTCCCCAAACTTATCGAAACCAAGTTGGATACCTGATACAACTTGACAGTTTTCTATAACTAGGGTTTTATTGAATGAAGGATATTTGAATGTTTTGGATTTTCTGGAAGGTTTGGTGATTTGGGTTTGCTAAAGGTTTGATGGTTTTAGGGATTTGAGAATTTTGCACAATTTTGTAAGAGGATAGACTTTGATAACTGATAGGAAAGAACAACCGTCAGTATTTAAATTTTGACCTGTGTTTGTTCCCTCTTCTTTTTGTAGAGGACACGTGTAGGAAAGCCATTTGTTGATCGTGGTCTCAACTTTTGTAACCTCCACAACTGTTGCACATCAGTCACCCTAGTTTACTTTTATCATGAGAACGTGGTCATCTTTGTCCTCTTTGACCATTGTCTTTGTCCGTTCGTAGAGTGGCTTGATGTCCTGACTTTTCACTCTACGATCATTTCTTAATAGCAGACTCTAGTTATTACTGTTTGATCACATATATCACAGTTTGCTTGCCTTGAGGTTTTATTGAAGCTTCTTCTTTCCTCTTTTACATGAACTGTGATGGGCACTTATCTTGATGGACGCAGTCTTTGATGGGAGGAATTCCATTGTAGCTTGAAGTAGCTTCCTCCTAGAATGTGTATTTTAAGTGCTCAGAAGAAGCCTTATTTTAGCATGGCTTGGTTAATGACCGTATACATAACTTGTATGTCATCCTATACTAATAGATGAGCTGGATTGGCTGCTTGATGAAGACTTCCACTAAATCCTAGCTTCTTTCTCTTCTAGAGAATCCCATGAGCAAATCTCTTTTATGAGATTCATTTTTCCCCTTTGTTTTGTTAACACCTTAAGCTTTGGAGAGATTCTAGTAATGCATTTCATTCAGTCTTTCAACAGGGTTAAGGAAGCTCAGAAAGGGCAGGCCTCTTAGTTTGAAACTTAGGGCTAGGTTTGTCTCTGAGGCACTTATCTGAGGAAAGACTGCTTTGAAGTGGTGGAGAGAATGTCATCACTGTTTTCCTGTTATTTTGGTTTACCAGCTTGGAATGAACTATGGGGCTGGTATTTGGTCGTGAGAGAATATATAGGAAAGGTGTTTGTATAGGTTGCAATCATAAGGTTAGTACACTCTACGATTTGGATGTCAACCGTAGTGACTCTAAGTTTTGGGGCAGTATGGGCGACTTGATCGTCAGTCGTAGAGTTTAGGGACTCTACGACTGGAAATGTGATTTCATCAGCTTTTGAACACTGGCCACTCTACGATCCCCTTATCTGGTACTACAATCGTAGAGTTGGTTTGGACTCGATGTAGACTTGGTTCTTGTATGCCTCTTCAAGAATTGTATTATGCTGACTTGAGCCCTGGCTTCTGAGAGCGTCTCATTGGAGAATCATGACTTTGCCATTTGCTAGGAGTTTGTTTGATGAAGATCATAATTTTCAATTTTCTCCTTGAATGTGCTTGAGTAAAGATAGATCGATTATGATACCTGCAGGATCAATAAGTTTCTGAGTTGATACCCGCTATTATTTTGGGTTCTGCGGGATCAGTTCTTTTGAATGCCTGAGTCTTTCAGACTTTGGATTCACAACATGTATTACAGCTTATGTATGACAGTTAATTATGCTGCATGAGAATGTGTGAGTGAGAGGACAAACTTGTGTGGAACTCATTGTGGATCCTCAAACCTTTTCTTTAGAGAGATCCCTTATTACCTATATCATGTTCTAAGTTTTTGAACCTTAGTAGAGTAGTGGTCAGTTCTGTGAGTTATACCCAGATGGTTCGTAGAGTTGATCAGTCCCTACAACCCTTCAAGGTACAACAACAGACATGCCTACACTGTACGACTTGTCAAAACTTTAGATCATGGAGTAATGGGCCAATCAGCAGACAAGGTGAGAAAACTAAGATAGGATGAATATAAATCATTAAGTATAGTCACCTCTTAAACAACAAGGTTAATAGCAGGAGGTGAATTCACTAAGGACAATTCCTATTCAGTTTTCCACATCCAAGGTGAGAGATGAGCTTTCAACTTCACAACTAATTTAATTAAAGACAAGTCTTTAACAATTGATTATCTAGCACACACAAGAGTAATTGTATATCAATTGAACACTACTGACTTATACTAGCAATAAGATAGGACAAGACTCTATTTGTTGATGAACTTCAGATATCTTTCTCAAGGGCTTTATTTTCAGCCTCAAATGTGGACAGAGAGTAAAGTGATTTTAGGCCATTATTCGCACTTTCTCTTTTTCTCCTTTTGAGGAAGAAAATGATTCGTTGATATAATACTAAAGTAGATAGAGGTGCAATTTAGTCATGCAATTATGCAATACATTTCAACAGTCAATAATATTGGCATTTGAGATGACAGACTTAAATACCTCACTGATGTCAATCTCTTGACAGTCAGTGCTGCTACTTGTGATGTCACACACTGTCGTTGGTTGATGATTTGTAATCCTTCAAGTCACTTCTAGCATCACCATTTGTTCTTTCATAGTGCTGCATTGACTGACAAAACAATCAATTCTTTTGAGTTAAGGACAAAGTAAGTTATGACATCCCATAATCCTTGATACGCTTGAATGAACCTCAGGGTTCATATTTTGTTAAGTAGGGTCATGCCATACGTAGTTGAGAAGCACGTGGAATCATTATTTGTGGCGTAATGATGAAAGAGTTTTATCATTCAAATATATCCTAGATCATCATTAGTAGGACTCCTCATCCTTCTTTGATGGAGATGCAGATTCCTTTGAGTGGAGAAATTTTCAGCTCTTGCTGCATCTATACTTTTTCTCTTAATGAGATGTTTGATCTGCTAGTTGATCTCAACATACCTGATGATGATATTTCCGTTTAAGCACGTGGTCCAGTCTGGAGAGCCTCAGGTAGTTATTCATTAGAGTACCTGCACATACAATTTTCAACTTGTGAGCTAATATTCATTTTGTCTTGAAAACCAATACCGAGATTTAGAACTGATCTAAATTTGTGTCATGGATCAACTCAAAGTGTAAGCTTTAACATATTCATGAAAACCTACCCTGATACCAATTGTTAGTTCCCTGGGACACAATAGAGATCTAGAAAGGGGGCTGAATAGATCCTTTAAAACTTTTTCTTTTTTTTTTGTTTATTAAGAAAGTATAACAATTATGATCAATGGAATCAATTCATGCACAGCGAAATATACTTTAAGAACCCCTTCAAGGATGTAAATATAATCTCAGTTCAATGATAAAATCTATGATATGGCTGGCAACAGATATAATAGTTATTGTGCAGAATGTAAATGATATAAAGTAAATGACACAAGAGGTTTTAAGTAGTTCGGAGACTAAACCGCTCCTACTCCACTCTTCTACTTCAACAAGTAGGGAATCCACTAAGAGTTTAGCCACTAAGACAAGGACACTTCGCCCTCCTTAAGTCCAGCAGACATGAGTTATTTTTAGCCACTAAGGCAAGGATCTTCTAACCCTCCTCAAGCCCAGCAGACTTGGAACACTGTAGACTAAGACCCACAACCTTAGAATCACCTAGTACACTTAGTAGTCTTCGAGACCAGCAGCCTTGGAACTCTTTAGTCACTTAAGACAAGGACCCGAAGACCCTCCTTGGTGTGTTGATGGTTGTTGAGTTGTGCTGCTAAGATGAACTTTGATCTCCTTCATCTTTAGGTACTTATCAACTGCTTGTGATCATTCTCTAGATGCTGCTGATGTTTGTCATTGATGCTCTTCTCCTTCTGGTATTTAGCAAATATCAATGATCACTCTTGAAGTACTGCTAAATTCTTCAAATAGGCTTTATACTTAGCAGTCCCTTCTAATACTTGGTAGACCTGTATATAGAACCTTGTTCTATTCTTCATCTTTTCAGCTCAGAGTGTTCTTGGTTGATCATAGAGTTGCTCTTCTAGATTTGCCTTCAGCTCTGGTTACTCTTGATCTTGGCTCTTTAGATATTCGACTCTTAGTTCATGTTAGCCCTTCGACATACCTCTGATGTTGCAATGAAGCTTTTAGCAGATGTGTGCTATTTGTGTTCTTGCTCTTGTTCACCACTCCTATAATCTTGATGCAGTTTGTTATATATAGATTTCATACTCTTTCCGTTTTGAATCCCGCCGTTGGTAGCTTCATGTTGTAAATCTTCCCGTTGGGGATTTTCTTTCTACAAACTTCTTTATTGTACCAATGAATATTTTATTCCTTGAAGTCTACTAGTGATGGCTGAGTCAGCTTTCATTACCTGGTACCAAGGTAGTGGAGTCATGTGTTTTGACTTTTACTGCAGTAAACATGGTTGTTTGAACCCCACTGAGATCGGTTCCCCATTTATGCCCATTTAAGTAATCAGCCGCTCATCTTGGGTTTATTAACTTAAGTGCTCTGATGTCTGTAATCCTTGTTGGCACTTATGTACTCTACGATCAACTGGGTTGTAGCCTTTTACCTATGATCGGAAAGTTACCTGCTTGCTCCATAACGTGGCTCTATGATCGTGCTTGTTGCACAGTATCTTGTAACTTGTAGAGTGGCTGATAGTACTTGCTCTACGCTTTAATGTGATTCTTACTATTCTGCAGTTGTGCCTTTTATGCTCTGTGATCTCCATTGAGCTTTACGTTCTCAGAGCATGTGCTTATGATCCATTTGAGCTTCTGCTACAGCTTGTTTATCATAGAGGACTGCTCTATTCAATTCAGATACTATCTTTGCGGACTCTTTCTTATCACGGAGTACTTGCTCTATGATCTTTGGGTGCTAGCTCCATTATGGTAGAGGAATGCTCTACGTTCTTTAGACATTTGTCTCTACTGTTATGTCATAGAGGACTGCTCCGTGATCTTCTGATGCTAGCTCTTTCACTGTAGAGGAATACTCTACTATCTTTAGATTATTATCTCTGCTATTATGTTCATGCCTGACAGAGCAGCTCGTTTTATCTGTGGCTCAACTCTATGGAAAACTTGATCAAGCTTTTGCTTACCCACTCTACGATCTTGTCCAGGAGAGTTTTGGCGAAATCATATAGTGTTCATTTAAGCTGTTCTATGATCTCTGTTAGAGCCTTGATGCTTCAGATGTACTTTGAGATCCTTGTTTGGCTTGTCTGATAGCTCATGGATAACTTTCTCGGTACTCTTTATGAAGATTGCCGTTTTAACTTTGAATCCTCAGGCAGAGAATACTTTACTTTCTCGCTCAGTTGTAGACTGGCCATGGGAGTCGTAGAGTGACTGATTATATTGACTCTACGATCCCGAGACAGCTCAACGATTTTCACTTAGCTTTACTCTACGATGCCTGGCAGACTCTACGACTGTTCTTTAGTCATGCCAGAGTTACTCTACGATGCCGAGACGGAACTCTGCGATTAGCCGAGCCTTACTTTACGTTTGCCTAGCAGGCTCTACGATGCTTTACTGGCTGAACCCCAAGTTGACTGACTGCTCTACGATCATTCTCTTGTCAAACCGGAGTTTGTTCTCTGATAGAGTTGCTCTGTGATAGCTCTAGCAGTCTTTTTACATATAACATATCAGCTCACAAGATAAACCTAACAAGTTTGATCTTTCTCTATTCTAAGTCCTTGTATATCAATTTCATTTAAGGACTTTACAATACTTATTATTACAAATATGCTTTGATTAGATAAACAACAGTTCAGCTCAGATCATCCTAACATATTTGATCTTTCCACTCTAAGTCCTTGTACATGTATTTCCTTAAGGACTTTACAAAGCTTTATCAATGAATGTTGTTTTGACTATTTTGTCATCAATCAAATCTCATATAATGAATTATAGAATCTCATACAGATCTCTTAACAATCTCTCCCCTATAGGAATAGACTAAAGATACTCATGCAGATTCTCAACACCAAGTAAACGACTCAACATCCTCACTTGAAATCAATCCACATCCTAAAAGTGTAGACAAACTATGACGATTCACTCTAATAAAAGGAGCAAAGGGCATGTCATACTTATTAGTCAAGTATGTTGTGTCAAACGTAATGGCATCCCCGAATTCCTCATACGCTGCCCTACCCCTAGCATCTACCCAAAATATATTCCTTAGCCTCTCCCCTCCTAATCCAAATCCATCAAATAAAAGAAATTAACATTATTAGCTTGCATTTTAAGAAAGCAGTTCTGAACTGCCGTAGCATCCTCATCACCCAGCCTTAATCGTCTCATTTTCTCAATATGATTATAACAGTCTTTCTCTAAACATGGAACATTCTCATGACCACCAGCTTCAACCAAAAATTAACTAAAGTTTTTATTTGGTCTAATACCCGCCCTATCATTAACTTCAAGTCTCCTTTTAAAGTACATTCTCATAACCACATTCTTCTTATAAAATCTAAATTTTTCTGGGCTCAAAGCATGATTGTGATCAAGGATTATTTGTGAGACCCGCCACTTACCATAAAGGGCTTTGTATAATCCTAATCTTAGCTTTACATCCGGTTTTACTGTTTGGATGCTTTTTTAAGATATTCTTTGAATTGCTTATTGTTTGTACGGTCCGAGAGCATGAAAGAACCACACAATTAACCTCCATATCATCTCCCTTTTCCAAAGGTCTTTTCTTCATTGGTAACTCTTGTTTGTTAGCATATTTAATGTAGTATTCTACACAAACATCAATATTGTCAAATTTCATTCCTATTTCCGAATATCTTATCTCATCTACAGCTACTGCACTCTCCACACACTCATCAAATTCTGAATTATCATGCATACCATTTTTCTCAATGTGTTCATTCATCTCTATACTTAAAGATGCATTCAATGATTCTGTTTTCATTTTTGCACAAGATTAACAACAAAACAACACCAGTTTTAACAAAAAAAATGTACCTATTTTAAAGAAGAAGAAAAAAACAGAACAATTAATCCAGAATTAGGGCTTTTTTTCTTTGTGGTGTTTTTGTTTGAACCATGTATGGAGAGGGTAAGATGATATCAATTAATTCAAACATGTGTGTGCAAATTTTATACACTGATTTAGTTATCTAGATCTAGGTTTAAACCTTGATTCCTCTTCTTTTTTTCTTTTTCTTTTTTTTTTTCGTTTAAACCATGATTTGAAAACAGAGAAAAAATGTTACCTAAGATGGAGATCGTCAGACTTGAGAGGGAGGGACGGAATGCCTCGAAATCACTGGTGTGGAGGTCGCTGGTATATATATTGGAGAGGGAGGAGATCGCTGGTGTGGAGATTGGAAAGGGAGGAGAGCGTTGGTATGGAAATAAGGTCTAAAGAAGCCCTCTTTGATTAAAGTGTAGAAAATAAATAGTTGGGACCTACGGTCCAATTTTCTATCTAAGTTAGCTGTCTGCATAGACTTATTGATAACTAACTCATACATCAGCTTTTTTTGCTCACGTGATATGCACGTTTCAATACTTTCGTCAATTTTTTAGACGGAATGTTAAGTAATGATTAGTTTTTAACATTTTTTTAGTACAATAATTATTTCATAATAAAAAAAATTAAGTAACCAAAATGAAAATCAACACAAGTACAATAACCAAAATATCAATTAACCCTCCAAGTAACAGGGTTCCACCTACCACATATTTAGTACCCACATGACAATTGTTAAACGTTAATTTATTCAGCGCTTTCATCAATTTTTTGAACGAAATTTTAAGTAATGATTAGTTTGTAATATTTTTTGAGTACAGTAATATCTTCGTAATAAAAAAAAATTCAATAATCAAAATAAAAATTGACTACCAGTACAGTAACCAAATCATTAATTAACCCATTCCCGAAGTAAACCAACAAAAGGTACTACAAAGTGCTTCATTTTGAAAACATAAAAACAAACATAAACAGTTAATATTGCTTTTAGTATATTTAATCAAGACTAAAAGACATTTTGCACCCCAAAGTTTACATCATTGTTGACTTTTGCACCCCAAACTGAAAAAGGTGCCTAAGTGCACTCTAAAGTTCTATTCCGCTGAACAAAGTGCACACTTCAACATTTTAACCGGTCAAAAGTGACTTATTGTGCAGGTAAACCAAATTTTGCAGGAGTAATTTAGGTACATCACAAAATATTAAAGGACAAAATCGTAAAATGACACCCAAGCAACGCTTCCTCCTATTTCCATCTTCTTCTTCTCTCTCTACCTTTCTTCTCCGCCTCTCTCCTACCTCCTCAACCTTCGAAACCCACCTCTAAACCCCAACTCCCATCTTCTTACTCACCATCAAACTCCTCACCTACGATCGTCTCACTTCTCTGCCGCTGCCTCCGCGGGGTATTCTTATTGGTTCCACTTTCTTCATCATCCAGCCCAGCCTTTCCCGCTTTGCACCCTCTGATCCACAATCATCCTCGACACCCAGATCAATTCTGTCTCTGATCACCGATTTGTATCCAACCCTTTTCGAAAGAGTTATGGGCGAAGCGGGATGAAAACAACTGCTTTAACTGGAAGGATTCCGGTGGGAATTGGGCGGAAAAGATTGAGAATTGTGGTTACTGGTGGTGCTGGATTCGTGGGTAGTCATTTGGTTGATAAATTAATTGGTAGAGGTGATGATGTGATTGTGATTGATAATTTCTTTACCGGAAGGAAAGATAATGTGATGCATCATTTTGGGAATCCAAGGTTTGAGCTTATTAGGCATGATGTTGTTGAACCCATTTTACTGGAGGTGGATCAGATCTATCACTTAGCTTGTCCCGCTTCGCCGGTTCATTACAAGTACAATCCTGTCAAGACTATTATATCCTCTCTTGAAAATTACATTAGTTATGGTTGAAAGCAGTAGTGTGATTAGGGTTTCTGAGGTTTTGGTTGAATGCTTGAGAATAGTGATCAAAATTTGGGGGTTTTGTTCGGAATCTTGGTTGGGTTGATCGTCGTCGCCGGTGAGCATGATCGTTGATGGGTTTCCCCATTCATAGTCCAACATTGCAATTTCTAATCTCTCCTTCCAGGGAAAAAGAAAAACTAATGCACTTTTACAGAGCTACAGTACTTTTTGGTTGATCTGTAAAATAAGCAAAGAAATAGTTAAGTATATTGTACATTTATAGTGAGAGAAAATAGATTGAGTACTTGATTCATCAAGTGAACTATTCGCAATCAAGAAATTAAGAAAGAAAATCTGTCAGCTTTAGCTTTAGAAGGGGAGAGATCGATTATTGAGCACTTGAAAACGCTGCAATGACTGAGCTTCTTCTTCTTCTATTTTATTTATCTTTTTTATAATTTTTTTTTTTTGGAAAAAATAGTTAAAATGGTAAGGAGTGACTAGCTTTTAGGGACATGTCGGCGAAAGAATAGTTAAAATGGTTAGAATTTTTTTTTCTTCATTTGTTGATATTTGGATTTTTTTTTTTGTTTGTTTTAATTTAGTTTATTAATTAAGTCTTTAGTGAATTACCCAAATTACCCCTCAATAATAAGCATTACAGGCTTAGCCGGTCACTTTTGACCGGTTAAGTCCAAAAAGTGTGCGTTTTGTTACGGATATAATAAGTTTGGGGTGTACTTAGACACTTTTTTCAGTTTAGGGTGCAAAAATCAACATTGGTGTAAAGTTTGGGGTGCAAAATGTCTTTTAGTCTTTAATCAACAACAAACACTTCATCCAACTAAAAAAATTGGCAGACGAGACTCATTGTGAAACGGAGGAGTATTAGAGAGACGAGCTACTAGAACAACTGACTCAGTGTTTCATTAAATACAGACCCAACCATTGGAACAAGCCCAAGGTTCAAAATTAAGCTCTAAGAAAAGAAATGCTTGTGTTCTATATGGAGAGCTGAAATACCCAATAGCAGGACACCCATATCGAAAGCAGGTGCTCCTGTATGATGATTAAGAAAAGCCACAGCAGTTTGTCTTGCTCCAGTTTCCCAGCTTTTATCAACTTCTACTACAAAATAACTCGCACAAGGAGCTGTAGTGCTAAACTCTTATACTAAATGGACTGTGATCCTGCAAAATGAAAATAGTTGGTCATAGTTTTTACACTTTGTTAGTGCACTAGCAAGAACATGCATCTTTGAGGACGATTCACATATATCATTTTATATAAAAGCTCATTCTCAACCAGGTACACAAAATCATGTCCAACATAAACAACAAAAAAAAAAGAAAAACAATTCAGTGCACAGCATATTTTTCAAAAATTCTGTACATTAAATTTATCTAACAGAACTAACAACAACAAAATATGCAATAATAGCGATCATTCCATAGTGGGCTATATGTGAGTGGATATTTTTGTAAGCTAAAACCTAAATGTAAAAAAGAATGAGAGACACAACCCAATTCAATTAGTCCATATTACCCGTAGAGCAAGGCAAATCGTTAACATAAACAAAAGTTAATTCAGATGGAATGCTTAGTTCTCAAAAATAAAAACAAACATCGAAGTTAATGCTTGTATTTTATGTAGCTTTTGGTTTGGGCGAAATGAGGTCGGAATGGAATGGTCATTCCATTTGGAATAATTTTTAGTCAGTCAAGGTCGGTTGGTCAAAATGGGGTGGAATGGTCATAATCAATTCCCACCAAAATGCACCTAATCATTTTCTTTTTGAAGTAGTGGATTAGCTCATTCCTCCAAGACAGGAATTAAGGTTTACTTTGTGGTGAATGGTGATCAAAGTTGCCCTAAAAATTTTCCAATATATAATTGACTTCAACTAATTTAAATTAAATTTTATTAATTCAATTTAAAATTTAATTTGTTTTAAATTTTAGTAGTTTAAATTTAAATTAAATTTATTTTTTTGGTTAGTTTTTAGTTTTAATTATAATTTAATTAATTCCGTACATGTTTTAATTTTCATTAAAATATATTTATTATATTTTCACTTTTTTATTTTTATTATGTTTAAGTTTTAATTTTAATTTTTTATGGTTAAATTATTTTGAACAATAATTTTATTCTGATACCAAGGGGTGTATTTCTATCATTGCATACATAAGGCAATTCAAGAAAATCAAATGCTTAAAATGAAATCATTTAATTCATGGCAGAATGAACGAACTAACCAAAGAAGCAAAAGAACCATTCACATTCCATTCATTGGCCTATTTCCCCTCGAGCTAAGAAATTGGAACCGAAAGCAAACACTTGCCATTCATCAATTATAAAGTTCAGCACTGCTACGCATTCAGGCTGAGACAATGACATACCGCTTTCACATGATTATTGACAAATATTGAATTAAGTGGTACCAAATAATAAAAAAACTCGCATATGTAACCCACAAATTTCCACGATCCTCAATCT
Source organism: Aralia elata (assembly GCA_034770075.1). Lineage (NCBI taxonomy): Eukaryota > Viridiplantae > Streptophyta > Magnoliopsida > Apiales > Araliaceae > Aralia > Aralia elata. Next base: position 77,629,885 of record CM068385.1, read on the forward strand.
AATTCTCTTCACATCATATCACAATACAATAAAACGGCTTATCTAAGCTATGAGTTGCAAACATCATCTCAGCAGTATCATGGTCCTCGCAATATAAATTTCCACTTCAGCTAAAATGGAAAACTCTTCTTAACCTAAGTAGTTTTCATATTATTGATACAATAATACAAACTAAATAAATAGCAAAAACTAATAAGCACACAATATAAGATTTCTTAGAAACCATCCCAACGGTTTCAATTATCTAACATCATGTTTTTCCTCCATTCATGTTAATAACACAATTGTGTCTATAGATAAAAGTAATATTAAGTAGGACAAGCAACCAACTGAAAAGGCTTTACAAATTGCAACTGAATGAAGTGGCCCTAACTAGAACTCCCTCCGTCAGATTGTTTAAGACATGACACATAGTATAAAAACATGTAAATTTGACTATTTTGTTCCTTTTGGACCTCTTAATAAAAGTGCAAAATTTTATGGAGCCCACATACATTTATCTGTACTTTAAAAAAATGCTAATATGGACTAATTCTTTTATAGATGCATGGATTTTCTAAAGTGAACATTTTGCGACATGGGATAGAGAATGTATGATATTGATTTTGGGATGGAGTAAGTAGAATATGATAAATAGATAAACGGAGCATAACATCAATAATTGTATATACAAGTAAGAGCCCTTCAGAAATGCGTAAGGGAGAAATGGTAGTGGCCTTGAGCATTAACCTCAGCTCAAAGTCGCTCGTTCAAATCCCCATACATGGGGATAAAGTTGTCTTTTTTTATAAACAAAACTGCATGCCATGAACACTATTAACACATACTGGTTACCCAACTTTATGCCAACAAATCCAACTTATAATTGCAAACTATAAACACAGTATACCAATTTGTAAAATTTCTATTTCTTTGGGAGAACAAAGCAAATAAATCTAATCATGACATGTCAGTGTGGTTGTGTGAACATTCCGATCTTTGGGGGAATCATGTATTTCATTAAGATTTCAAACTTGTCAATAAGCTGAATATGTAGTAGTATTGCAATGGCAAACCTCCTACATTGAAGTATTTTGCAATTCTTACTGGACAAACAGAAAATAATAAGCAAAAGCCAAAAGCCGAAGCTAGGTAATATCAATAAACAATCTGAGTTAATTACAACTCATATATGAGTATTCAGATTAAAAAAAAAATCAGATTTTAAAAAGTAATACTAATAATAAAGCATACAACTCAATTCAGCAATTGCAAAGTACTAGCTAGGTGAGGATACATTATTATACTAACCAAACTTAACCAAAAACATTGGAAATGGATCATTTTTAAAACATAAAAATAAACATAAACAGTTAATATTGTTTTTGGTATAATTAACCAACAGCAAACACTTACCATCTCTCGATATGAAGCTCAATAAGAACTAGGAATCTTCTTCAAAATCAGGTTCAGCCAAGGTCAGAATGCTCTCCACATGATCACTGACATTAATAACATTCATAAAATCCAAGGCAAAATTTATCTCGTAATCAGGCAACCCAACAATTTCAACCCTACGCAAATTATTGCTCTTGATATCATAACAAAACACATAAAACGGCTTCTCTAAGCTTCGCGGTCCAAATATCATCTCACCAGTAGATGCAATTCCACCAAGCTGGATTTTCCTGTCCCCCCTTAATTCACTCCAATTATCAGGAAACACTACACTCCTTTTATTACCCCATCTTGAATTACCTTCATCCTCCAATACCCAAATATCCAAATTGTTTCCTTCTATAATCCCTTGGTAATCAACTAAACCCAAACGTCCATCACATTCTATCAAATCATAATCTAAATGGAAAGTAAAATCAACAGGCAATTCAATGATATGAAACTTTTCTTCACAAACATCAAAACTCACAATAATATGGTGTTCAGGATGTTCCATACCAGTACAAGTCTGATAATAAACAAACCCATTTATACAAATGCCTTCCCTCCAGGCCGGACGATGGGGCGGACAGTCATCAATTCGCCTCCAAACCCGATCCGATTCCACAGTGAAAACCCTGTTTTCCATAATCATTAACTTCCGGGAATCTTCCGAATATGTCATCCATGTATTCAGAACCTTGTGCTCGTTTTTAACCGGGTCAAACCCAAAAATGCTAGAGTTATAACACGAACCTGGGGTTTCAGTTGAGCTGTTTGGAGCTCGAGGAAGGGTAATAATTTTCCGAGTAGTGGGATTACAAATACGAATTCGCCAGTGGCTTTCGAATCCGATTAGACCCTGAAGTGATTTTGAAATGAAATAGCCAGCGAATCCTGGGAAGGTGAGGTGGTGGACGGCGGTGGACGGCGGTGGCGGAGATTGGGTTTGGATTTGGGTGGGGATTGTGGCAGAGAAGATGAGGCGTTCCATGTTTTTGCGATTGGGGAAAGTGAAGAGGAGGGTTAGGTGGTCAGTCGGGGGTTTGGATTGAGAGATTGAGAAATGGGATTTGAAGAATAATGGATCGGAGTAGATGGTGTTGTACCAGCGGGTGGAGACGGAGTTGAAGCGGCAGAGGGACTTGACGGGGAGTCTGGCCAGAATTTCCGATACCAGATCGTGAGGGAGAGATTCAACATTTTCATCTTCGTCGTTGAACTTCATTGCAATTTTGACTTTGAGAATTGAGAGTGTAAAACCTCTTGTAGGTGTGGCAACTCCTTAATTCCCTCAAATTCTATGAAATTTGAGGTATTTAGAGTTTTGTATTCCATTCCAAATACAAGATTATCATTTCAAAAATAACTTTTGAAAGTAAAAAAAAATATTTACAAATTTAAAATTTAAATAATTTATTAAAAATCATGAAACAATAAATTTTATAATGAGTAGTTCAGATAATTTACAATAGCCATTATTGTACTAATTAAAATTAACAGAATCTATATCAATTTTAAATTTAAAAATATTTTAAGTTAATTTTAAAAAATTAATAATAATTTTATATTTTGAAACGTAAAGAGTATTACAAAAAATGAGATCATGAGAGATAAAATATGGGCGAAAGAAAGGGAAAGAAAAAAAATGAGGTAGATAATAATGATTTGAATTTTAAAATATTATTTTATAGAGCGAAAAAGGATAAGAGGATGATATGAGCACTTAAATGGAAAAAAAATAATATAAAACTTAAATTTAAATATAAAAGAAAAAAAAGGAATAGAAAATTAATAAATTTTATTTCATGTCATTACTAAGTCTATAGTAAAAAAGACAAATAAAAAAATAAAAAATTACATTTGCAAGTGTCTCTCTCCCTTATTTTTTGTATTCCTTACTTTATTTTTAATAATATCTTTTTTTTTTTGAAAAAGTGTAAATAATAATGAAGAAAGCATGTTAACACAAAATATTAATGATCATTACATCTTTTAGAGAACTTATAATATTACAATTTAATTTTAGAAATACAAATTAGGGAGAACTTAGAAGGAGAGTTATGAGAAGAATTAGAGATAATGTAAGGAAACTTACCTTCAATCTCTGATTCTAACTTTTGTTAAGGAATAAATTCTTTTAACTTTTGTTAAGCAATAAATTCGAACTTGTAATCTTGAATAGTAAAAAGAAAGTGGCTGCAAAGCTATCATTATTAGTTTATAAGTAACATTTAAAAGTTTATTACCATTAACATCTATTTATAAGTTATTCTAAATAATCTGTACTAAATTGTTGTTAAAAAGGAAACACATAACATAGTTCATGATGCCACACTTATCTAGCATTCACAAAATTTACTATTCAATAAATCTCAAAAGTCAAAATTATTGATTAATAGAGGAATAATATCACTGTCAGAATGTATAATGCCATGTATTAAGGAAAACAGGTCCCTCTTTTTCTCCATGTTTCTCACTGTGCATTATTCTTCCTAGAATTAGGGGCAAACTTTGTGTATAAATAGGGGAGCTTGTAATCAGATAATTAATGAACTGAATGTACATACTTAATACAATACTACATGGTATCAGAGCCAAATCCAGTTTCCTTTCAGTAGCTTTTTTTTCTTTTCTTCTTCCGCGTCGCTACTGCTCGTGTTCTCAATCAGAAAACCAATCAATCAGTTAGATATACAGAAATTGAGTTCATAATTGGGTTGCTTAGCACCGGGCGACCAACACAGAGGCTTCACTTCTCAGACCCACCACCACACGCGCCCTCACGCGCCACCCCACGCGCCTACCGCCGACGCCACGCGCCATCGCCGACCGGCGCGTGAGAGCTTCTCCGGCGAGATTTTTCGGCGCGGTTCCTTGCAGCGTGGTCGACTCTCTCCCCTCTTACTATATACAATGGTTCTAGAGAGAAATATTCAAGTTTGGTTATATTTGGCTTATTATCAGTTCGTTGCTATCACTGTTGGTACTGTTGGTATATTTCTGACTGTTTCAAGCTTATTAATTCCTTCAAAACTATTACTGTTAGGCTTATTAATTCCTTCAAGACTCACTGTTAGGCTTGGTATCACTGTTTCCTTTTTTTGTCACTGGTGCTTAGTGTTAAGGCTGTAAATTATCCTTGGTGTTATTTCCTTGGATAAATTCTTGCTACTCCTATTATCTTACCATGGCAGAATCTGGCCCTATTATTGAAACCAATAAGGGACAATTGATTAGAAATCATCATCTCAATTCTGCTCTGGTTCTTAGTCCATTTAAATTGGATGGAAACAATTATCTTGCTTGGTCCCAAGCATGTCGTATGTCCATTGAAGCTAACCGAATGCAGCACTTTATCACTGGTACAACAATGATGCCCATACAAGCAGGTGTGGCCCAAGAAGAGTGGAAATCTGATAACTCCATGGTAAAAACATGGATTTTTAACTCAATGGAACCCAGTATAAGGAGCAGTTATATGTTCTTAGACACTGCATATGCACTTTGGGAGGCTATCTCTCAAACCTTTTCTGTTAGTGGTGATATGTCTAAAGCATATGATATCCGCAAAAGAATCCGTGAACTAGGTCAAGGTGAGAAATCTGTGGCACAATATTTTGCAGAAATAAATGCACTGTGGCAAGAGCTCGATCATTACCGGGTTTTTTCAGCTAAATGTCTGAAAGATACAGCTGCTTATCAAAAATTTGTTAATGAAGATAGAGTTGTGGATTTCTTGGCCGGGCTGAATATAGAATTTGATCAAGTTCGAGCACAGCTACTTGGTCAGACTCCCTTCCCATCACTACGAGAGGCTCATACTAGAGTCCAACAAGAGGAGAGTAGATGTCGGGTAATGGTCCTAAATATAAATCCTGTTGACCGCTCAGCCATGATTGCTTCATATCCTAAGCCTGGCCTTCCCATCCCTTCTCCTATTGAAAGGGAGTCCCGTGAATATGACTATTGTGGGGGAAAGAATCACACCAGGTGACACAAGCATGAGGGGGTCAGAATTTTATGACATTCCTTCAATTCAAGTATCGAGGAGTCAACGAATGATCGTACGTGAAAGGAATGATTTCAACTCAAGGATGTTTAGAATGGTACATAAGGCGTTTGGAATGGTGTTTAACGAACATTCATGTGATTTGGGATTGCTAGATCCAAGAACTATGGAACGAGGTTGGATCAAGTATAGAAGTTATGGAGATGGAGTCCAAGCGTATGAAGCCCGTAAATATGTTGCGAATGGACGTGGCGGACAAAACAGCGAAAGAAAACAGTTTGCATGGAACAGGCTGACCTCGCCCCAGCGAGAGTTTCCAAGCCAATTTTCTCGCCCCGGCGAGGGTTTTCCAAGCCAAAACTCTCGCCCCGGCGAGGAAATTCAGTACTTTTCTCTCGCCCCGGCGAGAAACTTCTGGATGTAATTTGTCATTTTTTGACTTTCTTGATTTTCAAACCTTCTTTCACCCAAAACATGAAATCAGTATTTAGTTTCAATTACTTATTTTATGTAATGTTATATTTCAACATTTGTGTGCTTGTATTTCAACAAGTGTGAGCTTCTAGAAGCTTCTAGTTTATTTCTAAGCCTAGTATAAATAGGTGCTATTGTAAACATCATTGGACATCAGTATTCAGATTATCATCATTATTGTGAGATTGTTCTCTTCTTGTGGTTCTTGAGAATTCCTAAGTATTCCTTAGTCTTCTTTGAGATTCATATTCGACTTATCATACAACCAATCATAGTTGTGTGTGGCGTCTTCTACCGCATCAATAGTCAATTGTACCAAGATTACCGCTTCAACATAAGCGAGGGGTCGAGGTGTCGTTGGTGTTCATCCTACGCATAATTCATTTGCAAGCAATTGTACCAAGATTACCGTCTACATATAGGCGAGGGGTTAAGGTGTTGCAAGTTATCCATCTTATCAACTTGTTAGAAACGATCCGGGCGACGACCACCTCACGCAAGCGTGCCGTGGAGTCTATCATTCGGTATCAAAGTTAAGTTCCTATCAAGTTACTTATCTTTACTTTTATTGTTGGATCATAGTAAAAAAAAAACTACAGAAAATATATTGCAGAAAATTATTATTGTTGATCACTATTATTGGGATTTCATTCGGAAAGTCGTATTTGGCAATTGTGGAAAATATTGTTGGTATACGTATTGATAACGACTATTGTGTCTTGATAAGTTCTTATTGGATTGGATTTGGAAAAATTGAGGTAATATTTGTGTGAATTCAAAAAGAACCTATTAGAGAGAACTACGAGCAGAAAAAGGCAAGAGTAGTGAGATTATTAGAGGGTAAAAGCCATTTGAGCGATACACGAGCGTTTCATAACATTGTTTGAGTGAAACACGTGAGGGAGTGTGTGAGGAAATCTTTCTTTATGTACTAACCTTTGTTTTTCAGCAATCATGTATGGATATAAATGTAAAAATAATTATGAGTGGCAAATGAGATCTTTTCAAGGTAGAGCGGATCCCGAAGCTTATTTGAGTTGGGAGAAAGGGAAAGAACGAGAATTTAGCTTTCATGATTATTCCGAGCAAAAGAAATTCAAACTTGCAGTCCTAGATCTTTCCGGTGATGCACGTACATGGTGGGCTCAATTTGAACGTGATAGGAGAAAATATGGAGAACTTCCGATCAATACATGGAAAGAGTTGAAAACCGTGATGAGAAAGCGGTATGACCCAGTACAACCTAGCAGGAGGAATGAATATGTATCTCCAAGGTATGAAGAGCAACCTTCTAGGCGATCAACTTGGAAGGGTGAAATAAAGGTTCAAAAGCATGAAGAGACGCGTTGGAGACAACCACGAGTATCTCCTAGGGCGTATGTGGAACCGATATCATTTGAGGACATCATGAGAACATATAATGAGATGAGGGACAAACAATTGCAGCAACAACAAAACATCTCTAAGGTGCAAAAGAAGCAAGATCAACCAAATGAGGTGGACGATGGGTTAGAGTATGCCATCCAAGGAAAATTGTTGGGTTCCGATGTACATAATGTAACTCTTGAAGATCCAATGTTTATACAAAAAGAAAGTGCTCAAGAGATTGATAGTGAAAAAAAAAGATTGAAAAGAGTGAGGAAGAAAACAAACGAGAGAATGAGCAAAAAGAAAAAGAGAGAAAAATGAGTGACTATGAAAAAGCGAGTGAGATTGAAGGTGAATTGTATTTTGAAAAGCCAATGACGGTACATTCATACAAGGCGGCGCTTTTGGATACTAACCAACGTAACTCTGTTTTATCTAGCTTTGTTGTTTCTCTTATGCAGGTGAGAGATTGTATACCTAGTACTATCACTCCATACCCGTCAACTATTGGTGTTCTTGAGGAGACGAAGGAGTCACCGAGGCAAGTTGGTGAGTTGATAAAGGAAGGTATCGTGGATGAAGTCGCGAGTACATATGTTATTGATGAGATCATAATACCTAAGTGGGATGAGACGTCGAACATGTTCATCGATTTTAAATTGGTAAACAAGTATCGTTGTTATTTTCTTTACTTAGATAATATGTTTGATAAATTGCATAATACTTATATTTTATCTACATTAGACGATAATCATGTGATGACAATGCCTAATCAAATTAGCAAGATAGGTTGTGAAAAAGGGAAAATTGTATTAACATGTAACTTGTATAGATGGTTGGTTATTTCTGTTAGATTAACTAATGCATCTAGTGTTTTCATGAGTTATTTAAAACATGTTTTGCATGCTTCCGATGGTAAATTTGTGAATGGCTATTTTGATGGTAGAATCTTCTTTATCATAAATTATGGGGGATATTTGAACTTTGTTGAGTTAGTTTATGATCATGATATTTCTCCTCATTTTCAAAACTCTAATTTGCATGAAATTGTTTCTAATCCATATGTCGAGTTAGATTTTCATGTTAGTCATTCTTTGCTTAATTTGTCGTTAGAAACATCGTCATTGCATAAGCTACAATCACCTGATATTATTTTAAAGCAAACTTCATTGCATGAAAAACTATCATTTGATGATATTCCTAGTCTTGTCAACATTTGTGAATATTCTTTAGCATGTAGTGAGTTTGGTTGTGATCATCATATGTATGCTAGTGAATTTTTATCTTGTGGTGTTGGTTGTGATCTTTCGATTCCGTTGATATCATTATTTGATTTTGAATTTGCTATTATCAATGGAAAGGGAAAGGTTATTTGTGTTTTGAAGATTCAAGATGGGATTTTACTCTCCAAAAGCATGGGAAGTTGGATATTTACATTTAAACACTGCATTGAGAGTCTACAGGGAAGTAATTTGAATTTTGATTTAGTAGACTATACATATGCATTTGAGTTTCTTGAGTTTTCCTTGATTCTACAAAAGATTCATATTGATTGGTTTTTTATTGTGTTTAATCCAGGAATTCAAGAGTGCTTGCTTGAACAACGTGATGAGTTTCAGCAACTAATATTTGATCCAGGATCGTTGAAAAAGATGTACCTACAAATGCACGAGATCCTCAAGATGATTTTTGATACGGGGATTCGTAAATGTAAGTTGATGAAGTGTGAAGGGATCTATGTGCTGATATTAGATCCAGAAGGAGACTATCAATTGGTATCATTTGTGTCTAATCCAGGAGTTCGTGTGTATTTGCACATACGATGTGCAAGTTTGCAAAGATGGGTATTTGACCCAGGAACATATTTGTGGGTGATTCCATTGCGCAAGGAGGGAGGATCATTTTTGCGAACAAATCCTTTTCGAGAGGGGGAAATGCTATATTTGAGGACAAATCCTTTTGAAGAGGAAGGGAATGACACAAACATGAGGGGGTCAGAATTTTATGACATTCCTTCAATTCAAGTATCGAGGAGTCAACGAATGATCGTACGTGAAAGGAATGATTTCAACTCAAGGATGTTTGGAATGGTACCTAAGGCGTTTGGAATGGTGTTTAATGAACATTCATGTGATTTGGGATTGCTAGATCCAAGAACTATGGAACGAGGTTGGATCAAATATAGAAGTTATGGAGATGGAGTCCAAGCGTATGAAGCTCATAAACATGTTGTGAATGGACGTGGCGGACAAAACAACGAAAGAAAACAGTTTGCATGGAACAGGCTGACCTCGCCCCGACGAGAGTTTCCAAGCCAATTTTCTCGCCCCGGTGAGGGTTTTCCAAGCCAAAACTCTCGCCCCGGCGAGGAAATTCAGTACTTTTCTCTCGCCCCGGCGAGAACCTTCTGGATGTAATTTGTCATTTTTTGACTTTCTTGATTTTCAAACCTTCTTTCACCCAAAACATGAAATCAGTATTTAGTTTCAATTACTTGTTTTATGTAATGTTATATTTCAACATTTGTGTGCTTGTATTTCAACAAGTGTGAGCTTCTAGAAGCTTCTAGTTTGTTTCTAAGCCTAGTATAAATAGGTGTTATTATAAACATCATTGGACATCAATATTCAGATTATCATCATTATTGTGAGATTGTTCTCTTCTTGTGGTTCTTGAGAATTCCTAAGTATTCCTTTGTCTTCTTTGAGATTCATATTCGACTTATCATACAACCAATCATAGTTGTGTGTGGCGTCTTCTACCGCATCAATCGTCGATTGTACCAAGATTATCGCTTCAACATAAGCGAGGGGTCAAGGTGTCGTTGGGTGTTCATCCTACGCATAATTCATTTGCAAGCAATTGTACCAAGATTACCGTCTACATATAGGCGAGGGGTTAAGGTGTTGCAAGCTATTCATCTTATCAACTTGTTAGAAACGATCCGGGCGACAACCACCTCACGCAAGCGTGTCGTGGAGTCTATCACTAGGGATCGTTGTTTCAAGCTTCATGGGCGTCCTAAAGGACGTGGAGGTCGGTCTGGTCGTGGACGTAGATCTCATGCCTACATATCTACTCCTCCACCTTCTGTTGATGTATCTAGCACTACAGACACTACTACTACACTCACTCTTGAGGAAATCTCAGCCTTTCAGAAATTCTGTTCCAAATCCACCTCATCTCATTATGCCCAGACAGGTATACTTCCTTGTGCCTTTCATGTTTCATCTACTTGCCCTAGTTGGATTATAGACACAGGTGCCTCTAAGCATATGACTGGATCCTCCAACCTCTTTATCTCATACACGCCCCGCTCTGGCAAAGACAAAGTTCGAGTAGCTGATGGCTTCCTGTCTTCTATCTCTGGGAGTGGTTCTATCGTTTGTACCCCTACATTGACATTATCATCTGTTCTTCATATTCCTTCATTTACTGCAAACCTAATACCTGTCCAACGCCTTTCTGAATCTATGCACTGCTCAGTAACCTTTTTTCCTAATCATTGTGTTTTTCAGGACTTGGTGACGGGGCAGAAGATTGGCAGTGGTAGTGCAGTTGATGGTCTCTATTATTTAGATGTTCCCTCACCTAATATGCTCTCTACTCAGGCTCTTCACTTTACTTCTGACTCCAGCCTGATCTCTCTCCATCAATGGCATCGTCGTTTGGGTCATCCTTCTTTTTTAGTATTGGAGTCCTTATTTCCATCTTTAGTTAAGCAATGTAACAAAACTCAGTTTTTGTGTGAACCATGTGAATTCGGTAAACACAAACGTTCAACTTACTCTGCTATTAACAGTCGTTATTCTGAGCCTTTTGCTGTTATCCACACTAATGTATGGGGACCTTCTCGGGTTGTTTCCCGTTCTGGTTTTAGATGATTTGTTAGTTTTATTGATTGTTATTCTCGTGTCACTTGGATTTACCTTTTGTGTTCCAAAAGTGAAGTCTTTACTTGCTTTCAAGACTTTCATAAAATGATTCAAACCCAATTTAACGCTAAGGTCAAAATTCAACATAGTGATAATGGTCGTGAATATAGTAATAATCATGTGTTTGCATCTTACCTCTCTCAGCATGGGATCATTCTTCAAACCACCTGTGTCAAAACTCCAGAACAAAATGGAATTGTGGAAAGAAAAAATTGACACTTACTAGAAGTTGCCCGCACTCTTATGTTCACAATGACAACTCCTAAATTTTTATGGGGAGATGCGGTTCTGACTGCTGCATTCCTCATCAACCGTCTTCCTTCTAGGATCCTTGGAAACAAAAGTCCTATCTCTTTTCTTCCGCAACTACCCAGTCCTTCTCCTTCACCTCGAGTTTTTGGTTGTGTGTGCTATGTTCATGATAAATCTCCCACTCGGGGTAAATTAGATCCCAAGGCTCTTCGGTGTGTTTTCATTGGTTATTCTCCCACCCAAAAAGGATATAAATGTTATCATCCTCCTTCTAACAAAGTATTTGTCACTCGGGATGTCACCTTTTGGGAATTAGAACCTTTTTACTCCTCTTCACCTTCTCCTCAGGGGGAGGATGTTATTGATGAGGAGAAGCTTCCTTCTGAAACTGGTATTACAAGTACTATTATATCATCTTCTTCCACTCCTGTTATTGTTTCTGATAATTCTACACAAGGGGAGTTACAGTTACAAGAGTCATGTGATAAACCGCCTGAGCCTGAGTTGAGGACCTATGCTCGGAAAGGAAAAAATAAGGTCACCATCGCTGCACCACTACATCAACCTTGCTCCGAACCTGGTCTTGATAATACTAATGGTGAGAATCCTATTTATTCTTCTGATGATACTGACATTCCTATTGCTCTTAGAAAAGGTGTCAGATCTTGCACACAACATCCTATCTCGAATTTTGTATCATATGATAAATTATCTGCATCCTACCATTCCTTTGTTTCTTCTTTGTCCTCTATATCTATTCCCCAGGGGTGAAAAGAAGCAATTAGCAACGAGAAGTGGAAACATGCTATGATAGAAGAGATGAATACTCTAAAAAAGAATGATACTTGAGAATTAGTTACTCTTCCTTATGGAAAAAGACCAGTTGGTTGCAAATGGGTATATACAGTGAAACAAAAGGCAAATGGGACAGTTGAAAGACTCAAAGCCAGGCTAGTTGCAAAATGGTACACTCAGACTCACGAGATTGATTACCAGGAGACTTTTGCTCCCGTGACAAAGATGAACTATGTTCGTACCATTATCTCATGTGCAGCAAACTTTGGCTGGGATATTCAGCAATTGGATGTGAAAAATGCATTTCTTCATGGTGACCTGAAAGAAGAAGTATATATGAAAATACCCTCTGGTTTTGCCTCACCTGTCACCAGGGGTAAGGTTTGTAGACTGCGAAAGGCTTTATACGGATTGAAGCAATCTCTTCGAGTCTGGTTTGGTAAATTTCACAAAGCAATGGTAAAACTTGGGTACAAGCAGAGTCGAGCAGATCACACTCTATTTGTCAAACAAATAAATGGTAAGACTGTCATTCTTATTGTTTATATTGATGACATTGTTGTGACAGGGGATAATAAAGAAGAGATAGTTAATCTCAAGGCGAGCCTGGTTAAAGAGTTTGAAATCAAAGATTTGGGCAACTTGAAATATTTCCTTGGTATTGAAGTTGCAAGATCTTTCAGTGGAATTTTTCTATCTCAACGGAAGTATGTTCTTGATCTCTTAACAGAAACTGGCATGCTGGGATGTAAACCTGTTGATTCTCCTATTGAAGTCAATCATCATCTAGAAGGAGGCACAAGACCTATGGTTGATAGAGAAAGATATCAACGTCTAGTGGGACGACTAATATACCTGTCTCATACTAGACCCCGATATATCTTATGTTGTGGGTATAGTTAGTCAATTTATGCATGATCCTCGACAATGTCACATGGAAACCGTTTACAAAATTTTGAGGTATCTCAAGTCTGCTCCTGGAAAAGGTTTATTGTTTGCACCAAATGGTCATATGAAAGTCGAAGCTTTTTCCGACTCAGATTGGGCTGGCTCTATAGAGGATCGTCGATCTACATCGGGCTACTGCTCATTTGTTGGAGGTAACCTTGTTACTTGGCGTAGTAAAAAACAGTCTATGGTGGCAAGATCTAGTGTTGAGGCTGAATATCGTGTTATCGCCTTGGGTATATGTGAACTAATGTGGCTTCGAACCTTGTTAGAAGATTTGGGTGTTACAACTAAAGGGCCTATGCAGTTATTTTGTGATAATAAGGCAACCATTAGTATTGCGAATGACCCAGTACAACATGATAGAACGAAGCACATTGAGATTGACAGACTCTTCATAAAAGAAAAATTAATCAGTGGACTTATTTGCTTACCTTTTGTAAAGACAGAACATCAGCTAGCTGATATTTTGACTAAGGGTCTTACTGGTAAAATATTTCATCCATTGTGTTTCAAGTTGGGTATGTGAGATATCTATACACCAACTTGAGGGGAAGTGTCAGAATGTATAATGCCATGTATTAAGGAAAACAGGTCCCTGTTTTTCTCCATGTTTTCCACTGTTCATTATTCTTCCTAGAATTAGGGGCAAGCTTTGTGTATAAATAGGGGAGCTTGTAATCAGATAATTAATGAACTGAATGTACATACTTAATACAATTCTACAATCACCGTTTTTGAGCTTCAATGATTGATCGAGTTCAGAGGTATGATCCCAAATTTTTGTTTTTGCTTTTTTAACTGAAGCTAAATGGTTTGTTTCCAACATTTTAATTTTTGACAAGTCATCATCATTAACAGCGCACCAGATGAGGAAACTATGGACACAAGGTGTACAATATACAGCACAGAACACACCAAAAGAAGAAGAGGATCCTTCTGCTCGACAAGTTAAAGCTGTACAATAATATACCTACATCAGAAGCCTAAGTTCCGATAGAAAAATATATTACTGAAAGATCAGCTCCTGTAAGCACCTGAACAAAATATTAGAATCACAGAATCCAAATGAGGATCCGCATATCCACTCCCTCAAAATACAACACTACAGGAGAAAACTTTCCATCTCTCAACTCTTTCTTGTTGTATAAAGGCCCCTTTACAGCACAAGAGCATGCTTCGACTGTGTTCAAAATTAAACAGAACATATCGGATAAGTACAAAAGAGATTCATGCACATATCCGGTAAGGACAAAAGAGATTCATGGCCTCCGACTTGTTGTATGCACAGAGGTACCTGAATGATCAGTTTCGCACCATGTGCCACAGCCCACATAAAGAAAACCAACAATAAGAGCAGCATCATAAATAAGATCCGACTGAATTATGACATAATCAGTATGCAGCTTCAACCTGCCAGCCTGGAGTGTTCATCTCATACAACTCTCTAGAAAAGGAAAAACCGCCTTCATCTCTCAAGTCCCAATCCTGGAATGATAGTGTTCAATTTCATTGTTATATGATTTTAGCTTCTTACAAGCACAGCAGGGTAGTACTGCCTAAATGTCGGACTCCAAGATAGATATCCATTCCACTAGACATAATCATTGACTATTGCCCATTGTTATTAAAGGCTCGCCTAGGCGAGAGGCGCAGCGAGGTGCGAGAGGGGATCACACAACACTTATCAAGCCATTTATACTGCTACCTTCAGGGGTTTTATAAAGAATCAATGGGTTAGCTGAAGTGCTTTCAACCCTGTTAGCCTTCTTCCAAAGCACTCCATCAAATCCTGGAATGCCTCGAGTATATTCCTTGACCCTAATAGAAGTCCAAGATATCTCAAAGGAACCGACACACATGCTAATGCTACTAAATCTGCCACTTGATTGGACCTACTGGGATAATCTCACCTTTCCTCGCACTGAACCTCGTCTCAAAACACAGTGAAGATGCCTCAACTACCAGGCTCCACACCACAACAACAATGGTGTCAATGGTGAACAAGAGACGAGACAATCCTAATAAGCTGGCTAAAAGTACATATATAGTGGACAACAGAGCAACAAAAGCCATATACCAAAACTAAAAGTTCTCACCACCGACAAACTTAATCATCTAATTATCTCAGACTCACAAAAGAAGGGACAAACGCAGAGCATAAAACATTGTAATGCAAAGATAAATTCCTAAAGCGAGAATGCTTACTGCCTCAAGCTAATATGACATTATGTGAGAATTTGCAGAAACTGAGGGTAACATAAAATAATAAGAATAAATTAATGAAGAAAATCTATCATTTCCCACATTTCTGTTAACATATCAAACATCTGAACCCAAAAAGCTCAAAAAGTATGAAATTTAGTGCAACAAAAACATTCAAGCATTCAACAACCAACATTAATCCTAATATTCCAATCTTCATTTTTCAATTAAAACCATCGAATTCATAAATACAACTTACAGACGCAAATAAAACCCACTTAAAAACCCTAATCCCTACCATTGCAACATCCAAAAACAAAACCCACAAACATTCTAGATGCTATCACTCAAACAAGGACTTCCTGTACTGTACTAACAAAACCAGAGTTAGACGGGTTAGCTCGAGCAGGAGTTTATGCAAAGCTAAAAAACGGAAAACACTCCATAAGGAAGGTTAGATATCTTTAATAGGGCTGTGTTTTTGGTTGAGATGAGTGATAAACCAACGATCACACCTCATATGAATTTAGTGCAACAAACACATTCAACAACAAACAAAAATCCTAATATTCATACCAACCATTACAAAAAGCAGATAACCAATTAAAATCCCTAATATCCACCATCATTTCCTACATTTCTGTCAGCATATCAAACATCACAAACCAAAAGAGCTCATTATTAGTATGAAATTTAGTGCAACAAAGACATCCAACAACCAACATAAATCGTAACATTCCAATACCCATTTTTCAATTAAACCACTGAATACATAAAACCAAATTACAAAACCAGACAAACCCACTTAATAACCCTAAGCCCCACCCTCATAAACATCAATCCCCAAAATCCACAAAATAAATTAACCCAACTCTCAGACCTCATCCTCGTGAAGAAGCATATTCGGAATCCCCTTATTAACCGGAAATCTCCGGCCAGTTTCGGGGCAAACAAGGGCGCCCTCTTCGAGATGGAGCTCCAAAAGGGCATGATGAAATTTCCGGAGAAAATCACCGGAGTCGAGCGCCGATGACTCCGGGGCCTCTTCCGGCAGCTCGGCGTAGCCCATGGTTTTGGATGCCTCCACGAGCGGCTTCCATTCCACCTTGGCGAACATGTTCTTCAAGAAATCGGCGTTGAAATCGACTTGCCTTTCGATAACTTTCTCCGCTTCGATTCGCAGAGGGAAGCCGTTGGTCACGCCCTTGATGTTGGAAGATAGCATGTTGTGGGTTAGAAGCCTCATTTTTGGATTCTGTATTTCTCTTCTCTCTATAGCATAGAAGGGTTTTACCGGTAGTGATGAGGGTTTTGAAAAGAAGATATGTTGCGGGATTTGTAGCTATATACTGGAAATTTATTTATTTAATAGTAGGTCTAATTACATAAGTGTACTAAAGGTCTTTTCGATGATTACTTATTTTAAAATAATTTATAAGTTAAATTTTAAATATTATAATTTATTAAATAAAAGTGTTTGTCATTAATTTTTTATTTTTATTTATAAATTAAAAATTAAATTAAAATAAGTTATAAAAATGCTTATTAAAATGACTTATACATTATAAAAATTATTAAAATGAGGGTAATTTTTTTTTTTTTACATTTAGTCAAACTTATTTATTTTAAAATAATTTATAAGTTATTTTTTAAAACATAAAATAATTTTTACTTCTCAATAACTACTTAGAAATCAATTTATAAGTTAAAAATAAGTTGCACACGATCAATCAAATAGCAAAAAATTACTTGTAAGTTAATTAGACCAACTTATAATTAAGTAATTGCTGAACAAGACCTAAGTTTGCAAGTTTTTCATTTTTAATCCACTACTTTGCAAATAGACAATCAATTTTCTATTTATTTTTTAAAAAAAATGGGCAATGTTATTTCATTTTTTATCATTTCTAGCCAATTATTCGCCTAAGATACAATTTGTTCTTTAGATGATCCTATAAATATAACAAATATATGCCCATTTTCCATAATACCCAATAATAACCTCCAACTTTTTTCTTTTTCTTTTTATAGATAAAATTAGATATATGTGAACTTACAACGGGGAGTTCCCCTAGCAAGCAAGGGCGGAGCCAGGATTTTTTTCCTGGGTGGGCTACAACGTGGTAAAAAATTTGTGATCTTATAAATAATTTGACGGGGGTTCGGGGGCTATGCCCCCGAGCCAATTTTTTTAGATAATTTTATATTTTCAGCCAGTTGCATATGTAAAACATGTATTTAATTACAATATTGTTAATATTACAAGTAATATGTTAAATCTAGGAGGACTAAAGCAATATGTATTTATTATTGGGTTGGGCTTTGGATATATAAATACTATGATCAAAAAAAATCTGGGAGGGCTGGAGCCCACCCCAGCCCAAGGGTGGCTCCGCCCATGCTAGCAAGCATATCAACTTGCAACAATTTTCTAACAAAAGGAGGAGGTGATGATACATAACAAACGTAGGATCTTGCCTAGTTGCTGCTTTCGTCAGAGTATCGTCTACTTGATTTCCTTCCAGCGGAGGAAGGAGTATGGTGGTGGTGGCTGGTCGTTTGGTGGTGTTGATGGGGCTGGTGGTTCTGTGCTATTGGGTCTACTCGTATGTTTAATTTGTTTGTTTTAGTTAATTAGTTAATTTTATTTTTTTAGGTTTTAATTATACTTCATTAATTTGTTTTGCTTATATTTCTACGTAGCATGGCATATGCAATATTGACATATATATGAAATGTACACAGTCTCCCTCTCGCATACTATTCATTACGTTAAAAGTCACATACTATGACATATTTTGTATCAATTTGTGAAGAAGGTATAGTTCAATATCAGTTATGCAAATGTAAATCGATGTTCAATTAAATGAAAAAAATAATTTAAATACACAAATTTTATTATCAAAAGAAACTAAAAACATATCATGTTATACATTTTTTTTCTCCATTTCCTAGCGTTAAATGGTAGATGATAACATCATAATGACTTTTATGAGAAGCCCAAGAGTTGAGCTACATCAATATTCTAGGTGAAACTTGAACTAGTGTAAATAAATCTTCATCATGGCGCCATTGAAATCACAAAGTCCCACTCCCTAACCCAATGTCAGGATACAGTTTTACTTGCAAGTTGTTGTACTATATGAAGCAACTTGAGTAGCTAGTTTGATATGAAAATCCACCACTTGTAAAAAGCATACCCATAAACTAAAGAGTAAAAAGCCAATCTGATAGGATATAACCTAAACCTGCAAAATGAAAGAAAATGTTGAAATTCAAAGAAAAGAAAAAAGATAGTAATACTTTTATTAGCTACAAGCAGGGAATGAAGGAAATATTTAGATCATTGGTTGCATAATGGTTGGAGTGTTTGGAGCGTTTAGTGTATTGAAAGTTCAAATGTATTTAAAAATCTTGTTCATCTAAAAGTAGTTGATTTCAATCACAAGTTATTTAACTTACAAACGCAGCATTTGAGCATCAAACTCAACGCATCAAAAATGATTCGGTGTGTTTGGAAGTCCAAACACACCAAATGTTACCTCTGAAATGACTAGCCATGTAAAAGTCTATTGAGGTGTTCTAAGATTTGATGATACATAGAGTGCCCTGAAGGGCAGGGTAGGTAAAGTATTCACTAAGGTGAAACTGCAAACTGTTGATTATTGGGTTGGGAACCCAAACTGAGACGCCAATGAAGCGGCCGACCCGGTGGGAGTTCTATATGATTATTGTCTAGATACAATGAATCATGTATTGAAATTAAATCTCTTGCTTCATTCTCTATTGTCTAGTCTCTAGAGTTACCTTTTGTGTATTAATCATCATTATGATGGTTCGATTTGTGAGTTACAAACAGAAATCAAATCCCATAATGGATGATTAATATTCATTTATTTTCTTAGCCTATAAAACATAAGAAAACTTTATGTTTGTGATACTTGTGAAATTAATTTTGCCTGACAAAAGGAGAGGAGAGAACTTATTAGGCGCCATTCTTAAGCTTGAAATATTATATTCGGACCATGGATTGTGTAGCTGGTTCTTGTTAAATCATAGATCGGTTCGGGCTTTTTTAGATTTTTTATTTGTTACTGTTTTTTATTTCTTTAAGTTAATGTTTTTGTCCTTTAATTTGATGAAATTTGTTGTATCAAAACTCCCTCAAAACTAATTGTTATATAGTTGCCTCAAAACTAATGGCTATATAGTTGTAGGGGGTAAAATGGCTAAAAAAGCTATAAAAAACTTGATTTTTCAACCTTTCGGGCTTAATTTTCAAGGCTTTAAGGTTTTATTTATCAATTGGGTTCAGGTCAGGTCGTTCCTATTTTTAGGCCTACTAGTAAGGCTAAGATGGTATTTGATTGCATCTTAATGTATCTTAACAGTTCACCTCTTAATACATCTTAACAACCCACATCTTTGTATTAAGAGGTCCTCTGAATAGTTTAAACTCAGAGGCATTCAAAGGGAAATTTTTATCTCAATTTCAAACATTAAGATGCATTAAGATGTGAGCTGTTAAGATGTATTAAGATGCAATTAAACATCACCTAAGCTTTTTATAAAAATTGTTGGGCTTTCTAAAACCCTCCACATTGGGGTATGCCCAGTCCTTATTCATACCGGGCATAATTTCCGATAAAACTTAGAGTAAATTGCAAATAATTACTCGTGGTTTACTCAAAGTTGCTTGTAGCCACCTGTAGTTTAAAAGTGAACTTTCTGCCATATGTGGTTTCATAAACATATCATACTCTCACTCCGTTAGTAACGACGTTAATAAAAGCTAACAGATGGTGTGTAAGTACATTGCTACCCTCTATATATATCTAGATATTAAGATGACTCTAATTAAATATAAACAACTTAGAAATCAATTTAGGGTTTTCATGAGCAGCTGTTGCTCCTATTCGTGTAGGGCTTGAAAAAATATTGAGAAATCACAACTATAAATTAGAGGGGTAGTTTGAGCAAGAATATAGACAAAATTAGGGTGCTAGTGAAGTGTTAAACAATGTTTTCTTTCGTTCAGTGAAAATGATGTAATTTGAATTATAATTGGTAAACAATACTTTTGTTTGGTTAACATTGTCCACTGATAAATAATATTGCTTTTGATTGAAAATGAAGTAATTTGCATTCATAAACTTGGTTCATTGTTTTGCCAGGGAACATGTGTGATTAGCTTTTTCTTGGTTAACATTGTCAAAAGATGAACAATGCTTTCAGTTGAAAATTGTCATTGTCACTTGGTAAATATGTTTAGTAATAAGCTGGATATTAAAAATCTATATAATAAAACAGAACTCGTTTTGAATCTTTTCCCACTTTAAAATTTGGAAAAACACAAGAACGGTTCAAATTTCACTTCAATTCTTCCAAATTAATCTAAAGGTTTACATTTTATCTCATACACACAAAAACCCGCCCAAATTTCCTCTTCTCCTTCTCTTTCTCTCTCCTTTGCTCCTTCTCCCTTTCTCTCTCCTCTCTCTTCTCTCTTATTTAAATGCTTTCTCTCTCCTCTTCTCGGGTCTCTCTATTCCCCTCTTCCTCCATTTATTTAATTAACTGGTATTTTAATATTTTATTTTAAATTATAATATTTTTTAGTATGCATAGATTTATAATATGTGTATGCATACATTTAAAATTTATAATACATAAAAAACATCAATGGTAAGAAAACAAAATTAAAAACAAGATCATAATTACTTATTAAAAAAGCAATTACAAAATAATTACAAAATCAAAAAACTTAAATAGATTTTTTTTTCTTTATCAAATTGAACAAATGTTAACAAATTAAAAAATTAGTTAATTGTTGGCATGATGTGATATCTAAAGTTAAAATACTAGATGTGATAATTAACATAATTTTTAATATTTTTTATATGATATATAAGATTCGTTTCGTAATAAATTCTTTCTAAGTTTGTTTTACATAAATTTTAATATTTAGAAAAAAATATAATTTTTGTGTTAATTTGCACTTTTTATGGGTATTAAAATTTTATTTTTACATTAGAAAAAATTATGTTTTAATGTATATTACGAATATTTTAATATTTGATAAATTTAATTAACAAAAAATGTATGAATTTATTTTCTGGATAAAATAAATATTTGTTATTTTTTAACATTTATGTTATTTATCGCACAAGTTCATAATTTAATTAATTAGATCAAATTAAATAAAAATGATAATATACATATTTATATTTAGTGGATATATAAATGAAAATGATAAAAGTTTGAGAAAACATTTTGAGAAAACATTTGACTAACGGTTTGACTAACGAAAATTGACCAAAAATAGAGAAGGAACACTTTTGCACAACTAATGCATATTTGAGGAACAACTATCCCAAAAAAAAAATATAAGGAACGCTTTAGCAAAAACATGACAATTAGGAGGGTCAGATTTGCTAATTAGTCTAAAGTAAGGGGTCTTATATTTTGGATTTATAATTATTTTATTTTGACTCACATATTTCGATAATTTTTATATTTTAAATATTTTCAGGTATACATTGAAGGATACTTGGTGTAAGCTATAAATAATATGAAGTTGTTTCTCTATAGGCTGCATGTGTATATTTTTTGTGTTTCGTCTTTTGTAAAGTTAACTAATTATATGTGGTTATGATAATTTTGGGTATGGAATGATTGTTGTTTTGGTGGTTTGGATATGTATTGATAATTATAAGTTTTGTATACATGTTTAGATTTTTCCGGATATCTATTTTTAAAGGAAACTCTGCCAAAATTTCTTGAAATTAGTAACGACTAGCTTGATGTTTTGGTGCTTGGATATGTGTTGATGATTGAGTATGTATTAATTTTTTGCATGTGTGTATTTTTTGTGTTCCGTCTTTTGTAAAGTTAACTAATTATACATGGTTATGATGATTTTGGGTATGGAATGATGGTTGTTTTGGCAGTTTGAATATGTATTGATGATTGTAAATTTTGTATATAGGTTTAAATTTTTCTGGATAACTATTTTTTAAGGAAACTGCCGAAATTTCTTGAAATTAGTAATGACTAGTTGATGTTTTGGTTGTTGGATATGTGTTGATGATTGAGTATGTATTAATTATTGTGATTGTATGGTGAATTATGATAATTGTTATGTCTGATTGTAAGTTATTTTAGCTTCGAAATAGTCTTTAGGTAATGTAGTATTTTTTGAATTTTAATCTAATTTTTCGTTACTCTGTGCCTTCAGGCACGAGCAATTACTAGTTTATTCACATAACATATGTCAACTTCATTAAGTAGATAAGCAAGAAAGTTAAGTTACATTGTCAAACTTCATTACTTGTAGGTAGGTATACATCAAGCAAAGTTGACAAATTTTCTCTATTTTCTTCACAATCTGTGCTTGATGAAGACATGATGATCTCTATAAAAATAATCAAAATTTTTGTTTGATAAGTTAACAAACAGAAATGGAAAATAATACCATCTTTGTTCTAAATTATAAGATCATATTGATTTTTAAAAGTTAATTTGCGATATTTTTAAACTCAAAAGTTAAGATGATTTATTTAAAAATATTAAAAAATAAATCTTACAATGAGTATTACTTGTTAGAAAGTTTAGAAATTTTAGAAATTTCATTGTTGTATCGACTAAAATTAAAAAAATTCATGCCAATTTTGAATTTAAAAATATCTTAATTTGATTTTTAAAAAACTTAATAATGATCTTATATTTTGAAATAGAGTGAGTATATAAAATAAAATAGCACTTATATTGGAGAGAAAAAAAAAGTTCAAAATATTTTGGTGTGATTTTGCTATGTAGTTGATTAGGAATAATCAAAAAAATTCAATCAAAGCTATGATAATTTGGGGACAAAAATGACTTTTTAAAGAAAAATATAGTCATTGAAGTTAAACTCACTTGGTTTTAGGTAAGTGGAGTGCACTCTCGGTTAACTTGGATGAAATTGAATTTGTTTGCTGTGTTTATGAAATCAGTGATGGTCGAAAGTTTACTTTTAAACTACAGATAACTACAAGTAACTTTGAGTAAGTCACATGTGGTTATTTACAATTTACTATTAGGAAAAAGAAAAACAATAAATTCCTTATCACATTTAAAATAAACCCGACATAAAATCAAATTCCTTGTAAAAAAAATCATAAGATCAAAAGAAAAAGAGAGAGGAAATGAAAAGATCACCTTGTGGTGGTTGTTGATCTATTAGCAATATGAGAATCCATATTCTCCACAGTAATTGGAGTGCTCCATTGAGAAACCGGCCGATCAAAGAATTCCCAATCAGGCAAAAGAATTCCAGCAATACCAAACATGCCAAACAAGTATGTAGCCATCATTTTCTTGAAAGACAGTGTGTAAAATCCTACTACCACTACCACTGCCGCCAGCCAAAGGAGAGATGATCTGAAAACGGCGTCGTCCGCCATGAACTTAGTCCTTATTATTTCCTGATACT
Organism: Aralia elata; assembly: GCA_034770075.1. Lineage (NCBI taxonomy): Eukaryota > Viridiplantae > Streptophyta > Magnoliopsida > Apiales > Araliaceae > Aralia > Aralia elata. The sequence goes on from CM068385.1 coordinate 77,653,763, forward strand.
TGTGCTGCCCTGATGAAGGTGATGGACATGGATATTGGGACTAGAGACATTAATGGCTGGTTCTTGTAGGTATAAATAAATTGGAGGAGATGGTGGTTGGGACTGCTTTAATTGCTATTCTCAACTGTTTTTCTTTTCTTTCCTTTTTATTACTTCATCAAATTAATAGATTATTATTCTTTTAAATATATACAAAAAAAGCCTATAAGCTACATACAATTTAGTACTAATCTAAATGTTTGCCTTTCTAAAAATCTAAATATATATGTTTAATTATTAATTTTAAATACTGTCAATTTGACCACAAAAAGTCAATAAAGTACTTTATCCTGAGACAGAGGGAGTATTTGTGCCATGAAACACTTTACAACGTGTGTTTTATAAAAAAAAGTCTCATTTATAAATTTTACACTATTAAATTTTGTTATTTTATTTTATGTGTATTCTTAAAATTAAAAGTTGTTCATTTAATAATATGATAGGATAATTAAATGTTCATGACACACTTGAGTTACCGGTAGGATTAATTACAAGTACTCTTTATATAATTTATAATATTCATAATCATATAATCATCTTGACTAAAGTGAAAATCATATTATTTTTGAATTTAAAATTTTTTAAATTGATTTTCAAAATCATTTTTGATATTATATTTTGAAACATATGAAGTATTTTAGTGGTAACAATGTATCTCACTATTCTTATGAAATATTTCATTCATTCATTCAATATATATATATATATATATATATATATATATTATATATATATATATATTGTCAGTGATCCAAAGTTAGAGAAATATTTTTAAATATATAAAATAAAGTGATATAAAATTCTTAATATATATCTACATTTATTCTTAGTTGATTGAAACAACAATATTATCACTATTACATTCTTAAATTAGGAATAAGTTAACTGATAGGGACTTAATATTTTCACAAGTAAAAGTGATTATTTTAAAGGTCCCTTTCAAATGAATAATAATTAAGTTCCGTATTTATATAAAAGAAATTTTATAGAAATATCAATTTTTACTTGTTTATCTAGTCAACAAACGACAATATTTTTTTTTGCTAAATGCAACAAACGACAATATTATATAGGAATGGAAAAAATAACAATGCAAGATTCATATTGGGTTGCAAAATGTCGCCTATTCGTGTTGGATATCGACCCAACTTTCTTCCCCTGGTATCTAGGTCTGCAAACAATTCAGCCCAAATATCTTTAAATATTCCAGCATGTGGGCTGAAAGAAACAATCTACCATTCTGGATAAGGAAAATGAGATTCCGATAAATAATTTTATGTATAATTGATGACGTGTTATAAAAGTATACTAAATAATAAGAACAAATGATAATTAGGAGGAAAAGAGAGAGCACTCTTATTTCATATAATTTGTAGTAATATTTTGTATGTACATCATTCTCTTGATAATGCTCTTATTTATAGGCTAATGTACATAAATATTTGTAAGTTTCAAAGCTCAAAGGTCATTGGAAGTTTCAAAACTCAAAGGACAAAATAATGAAAAGGTGAAGTAATGTATCTAGACATCCACATGTTTAATATGATTTTATAACACTCCCCCTTGGATGTCTATTGTACAGTCATACGCATTGAAAACTGCCTCATTAAAAACCTTACCAGGAAAAACCCAATGGGAAAAAACCATGATTAAGGAAAAAAGAGTACAGTGCGTATTAGCTCCCCCTCATGAATGAATCACCTTAAGTCCTTAAGCTGTCGCATTCCAATATTGCGACGCAATCCTTCAAACGTTGTAGTTGGTAATGCTTTAGTGAACAAATCTGCTAGATTATCTTTTGAGCGAATTTGCTGAACATCGATGTCACCACACTTATCAAGGTCATGTGTGAAAAAGAATTTCGGTGAGATGTGTTTTGTTCTATCTCCTTTGATGTATCCTCCCTTTAATTGAGCTATACATGCAGCATTGTCTTCATACAGAATGATTGGAGTTCCTTTGCTTGAGGATAAACCACATGTTTCACGAATATGTTGAGTCATTGATCTCAACCACACACATTCTCGACTTGCTTCATGGATTGCAAGTATTTCAGCATGATTAGATGAAGTGGCAACTAATGTTTGCTTTGTAGATCTCCATGATATAGCAGTATCACCACACATAAAGAGATAACCTGTTTGAGATCGACCTTTATGTGGGTCAGATAAATATCCCGCATCAGCATATCCAACTAATTCATGATTATCATTATTTGAATAAAATAAACCCATATCCATAGTTCCTCGCAGGTAACGAAAAATATGCTTAACTCCATTCCAATGTCTCCGAGTAGGAGAAGAACTATATCTTGCTAGTAAATTCACAGAGAATGCTATATCAGGCCGTGTATTATTAGCAAGATACATTAGCGCACCAATTGCACTAAGGTATGCTACTTCAGGACCAAGTAATTCTTCGTTATCCTCACGAGGTCTAAAAGGGTCCTTTTTCACATCAAGTGATCGAACAACCATTGGGGTACTCAATGGATGTGCTTTATCCATATAAAATCTTTTAAGGACCTTCTCTGTATAAGTTGACTGATGAATGAGAATTTCATTTGCTAAATGCTCGATTTGTAGGCCGAGACAAAATTTTATTTTTCCCAAATCTTTCATCTCAAATTCTTTCTTTAAATAATTTACTGTCTTTGGTATCTCTCCATGAGTTCCGATAATATTTAAATCATTAACATATACAGCAATAATAGCAAAACCAGATTCTGTCTTCTTTATAAAAACACATGGGCATATAGGATTATTAGTATACCCTTCTTTCAATAAATATTCACTAAGACGATTATACCACATGCGTCCTGATTGCTTTAACCCATATAGAGACCTTTGCAACTTGATTGAGTAAACTTCTCGGGGATTTGAATTATATGCTTCAGGCATTTTAAATCCTTCAGGGATTTTCATATAAATATCATTATCAATTGACCCATATAAATAGGCTGTAGCAACATCCATTAGACACATATCTAGTTTTTCATGAGTTACCAGGCTAATAAGATACCGAAATGTAATTGCATCTACCACAGGAGAATATGTTTCATCGTAATCAATGCCAGGTCTTTGTGAAAACCCTTGTGCTACAAGTCGGGCCTTATATCTTACGATTTCATTTTTTTCATTTCGTTTTCGTACAAATACCCATTTGTATCCAACTGGCTTTACTTCTTCAGGAGTTTGGACTACATGTCCAAAAACTTCACGTTTTGCAAGTGAATTTAATTCTTCCTGGATTGCTTCTTTCCATTTTGGCCAATCATTTCTGCTTCTACATTCTTCGACGGATTTAGGCTCAAGATCCTCGTTTTCATTAATAATATCAAGCGATATATTATATGAAAAAATGTTGTCAACAATTATCTCATTTCGGTTCCATCTTTTTTTTGTAGAGACATAACTTATCGAGATCTCCTCATTTTTACTGTTTTCAGGTACCTGAACCTCTTCTGGGGTTTTATGATTAGTTATGTCTATATCCTCGTGAGTATTTTTCTTCTCAATAATGCCAACTGGATTATTTGCTCCTTTCTTTTTTCGAGGATTTTTGTCTTTTGAACCGATTGGTCTACCACGCTTCTGGCGTGCCTTAGACTCTTTTGCTACAATTTTTGCGGATTGTCCTATTGGAACCTCAATCCAGGCTAGAGCATTTACAGCTGGTATATGAGATTTGGTTACTCCTTTTGAGTCAGTGAATGCATTCGGTAGCTGATTTGCTATGTCTTGCAAATGAAGTATCTTTTGAACTTCTTGTTCACATTGTTTTGTACGAGGATCAAAATTCAACAATGACAATACATTCCAAGTAATATCTTTATCTAACTGTTTAATTTCTCCCCCTAATGCTGGAAACATAGTCTCATCAAAATGACAATCGGCAAATCGTGCCGTAAATGAATCACCTGTTAAAGGTTCAAGATATTTAATTATCGATGGGGACTCAAACCCAATATATATTCCCAGCCTCCTTTGAGGACCCATCTTTGTTCGTTGTGGTGGATAAATTGGAACATATACCGCACAACCAAATATTCTTAGATGGGAAATATTTGGCTCATGACCAAAAACCAATTGTAATGGGGAGAATTTGTGATATGATGTTGGCCTAATGCGTATAAGTGCTGCTGCATGTAAAATAGCATGCCCCCAAACAGAGACAGGAAGTTTTGTTCTCATGAGCAATGGTCTTGTAATTAACTGGAGACGTTTAATAAATGATTCGGCAAGACCATTCTGAGTATGAACATGAGCAACAGGATGTTCATTGTTTATCCCAAGTGACATGCAGTAATCATCAAATGCTTGGGATGTGAATTCACCAACATTGTCAAGACGAATAGTCTTGATTATATGATCTGGAAATTGTGCTCGTAATCTAATAATTTGAGCAAGTAATCTCGCAAACGCCAGGTTGCGAGTTGATAATAAACACACATGTGACCATCTTGTAGATGCATCAATTAAAACCATAAAATATCTAAATGATCTACATGGTGGGTGAATAGGCCCACAAATATCTCCTTGAATACGTTCTAAAAATCTTGGGGATTCAATCCCAACTTTAGTTGGTGATGGTCTAATAACCAATTTGCCTTGAGAACAAGCAGCACACGAGAATTCCTTACATTGAAGAATCTTCTGGTGATTTAATGGATGCCCATATGAATTCTCAATAATTCTCCGCATCATTATTGATCCAGGATGGCCTAATCGATCATGCCAAATAATAAAATTATTTGGTTCATTGAACTTCTGGTTCATTATTGCATTAACTTCAATTGTACTAATACTTGTGTAGTACAATCCTGAAGATAAAACGGGTAATTTTTCCAATATTTGTTTTCCAGTAGAGACATTTGATACAATATAAAGATATTCTATACCATTGTCACTGGCAGTCTCAATATGATACCCGTTAAGTCGTATATCTTTAAAACTTAACAGATTTCTCCTTGATTTAGTAGAAAACAAAGCATTATCAATAATAAATTTTGTTCCACTAGGAAACATTATATTGGCTCTTCCAGAGCCTTCAATCAAGTCTGCTGAACCTGATATTGTATTTACTTTTGCTTTCATCATTCTTAGATTTAAAAAATATTGTTTATGCCTGAGAATGGTATGCATCGTTGCACTATCTGCTAAGCATATATCACCACCACTGATATTGGGCTCATTTATAGCATGATGCAAATCCATATTTTCTTCATGAAAAGAAATAAATATATAATAAGTTCATAATAAGACATAGTTTATTTATTTATTATTTTAATAATAACAAAATCCATTACATTAATTAAGCCAACATGAAAAGAAGAAAACAAAATACATCAGAACATACTAGCATAAAAAAAACATACTTAAATGATTAACATAATTTGGAACTAATTATTATCATTATAAGAACCATCGACTTTCTCATCATTTTGTTCAAAGAAATCTGTAACATCAAGGTGCGTCATATCCAAAGGATCAAAATAAATATCATCATTATCTTGATGTGGCAGAGGCTGAGAAAAATTTATTTCTATGTTCTTCCCCTTTCCTTTCAATGAGGACTGATATAAATCAACAAGATGTTTGGCCGTACGACAGGTACGAGACCAATGTCCTTTCATTCCACACCGATAACAGATATTTTCTTCCTTCTTGGTATCTCTCTTATGTATATTCTTCCCCTTTTCTAGTTTCTCCTCATTCTGCGGGGGTTTGTTAGAATTTGACAAATTACGACCATCATAGTTGCGGTAATTAAACCGTCCTCGCCCATGGCCACGTCCACGACCACGACCTCTATTACGACCACGACCATGACCATAATTATTATTGTATCTCGTAACATTCACTTCAGGGAATGAAGCTGAACCAGTCGGTCGTGATTCATGATTTTTCATTAAAAGTTCATTATTTTGTTCAGCCACAAGGAGGCATGAAATCAGTTCAGAGTATTTCTTAAAACCTCGTTCTCTATATTGCTGCTGCAGGAGCACATTCGAGGCATGAAAAGTGGAGAATATTTTTTCTAACATGTCTTCTTCGGTGATATTATCTCCACATAATTTCAATTTAGAACTGATTTTAAACATTGCAGAATTATATTCACTTACTGATTTAAAATCTTGCAATCGTAAATGTATCCAATCATAACGAGCTTTTGGGAGAATAACTGTCTTTTGATGGTCATATCTTTCTTTCAAATTTTTTCAAAGAATAAGAGGATCTTTTATTGTGAGATACTCTAACTTCAACTCCTCATGGAGATGATGGCGTAAGAAAATCATGGCCTTCGCCTTGTTTTGACTAGATGTTTCATTACCATCCTTAATGGTGTCTCCAAGACCCATGGCATCCAAATGAATTTCGGCATCAAGGATCCATGATAAATAATTCTTACCCGTAATATCAAGTGCCACGAACTCAAGTTTAGCAAGGTTTGTCATTATGAACTATCACAAGTATGTTTAACAAGTTAGGAGAAAATAAATGTATTTATATGTATATTCTATTGTTAACAGTTAGTAAGTTTTAAAATTTAAAATTAATTATGACAAATAAAAATTACACTGATCAGAAAAAAAAAATGTCCCTGGCACCATGCAGTGGTATTATATATATACATATATATAAAATGAAGTATTCAATTACATTGGCTAACAGTCTTCTGTTACTAGTCCTTACTTTAGGTAATGAGCTTACGATGACAGATTCTGTGTGTGAGGAAAGGTTCTCAGATTCTGAACAAAATTGCGACTCACCTTCTTGCGATAAAATGTACAAAAAAAAGAGGGGTAACTTAGTATATTTATTGATACATGCTTGTGCAAGTATCATTGTCTACCAATCTGATAAATATTAGTCAAAGGGTTTATTTCTCCCAAAATATGTATGTGACCATGTTCCTTTATGTATTTTCTCTTAATTAATATAATACAAAAATAAATCAATAAATTTAGTGACAGTTGTTTTGTTATGAGAAAGAAGAGAAAATATTTGGAAACACAGATGGTTATATATATATATATATAAATAAATATATATGAATGATTTCTTTTTTCAATTCTATAATATCAAATATAAAGAGACAAAGATATACCTTCTTCTGCTACAAACAAAATATGATTATCTTCAAGACGAAAGTGAGGAGCAATTCGTGCTGATAACGTGTTATAAAAGTATACTAAATAATAAGAACAAATGATAATTAGGAGAAAAAGAGAGAGCACTCTTATTTCATATAATTTGTAGTAATATTTTGCATGTACATCATTCTCTTGATAATGCTCTTATTTATAGGCTAATGTACATAAATATTTGTAAGTTTCAAAGCTCAAAGGTCATTGGAAGTTTCAAAACTCAAAGGACAAAATAATGAAGAGGTGAAGTAATGTATCTAGACATCCACATATTTAATATGATTTTATAACATGACGAAATCTAATAGGAAAATAATATTTGTACAAATAATTAGTGTGCGAAGTACGAATTGTACGCGTGTAATTTTATTTTTTAAATTAATTATTGTGTTAAGATAAGTAATAATTATATTAAGTTAGCTAGGTAGCCTTTTGAATTTTGTTACTACTGGTTGATGCACGTGAGTGAAATACATTGTTCATCTACCCTTCCTATGATGTATATTTGCATGATCTTGCAAAATTTTTATATTGAGAATACTTTGTGCAATTCTTAATATATATATATATATATATATATATATATATATATATATATATCAAAAGGGCTATTTAAAAGAGAACTATTTGTAGCAGGTTAGTGGACTCGTAAAGAGAAAGAAAAATTGATGAGATCTTAACCTAGTGATTAAGATTGAGGTACTGAGATATTTAGATCTAAGTTTAATTCTCACGGTAGGTGAGTTTATTTTCTTTTTATTTTCTTCTTTATGCAAGTTTGTTTTCTCTTTATGTGAGACTTATTTGTGGGTTTGTTTCTTTCTCCTCTATAAGGTTTGATTGGTTATTGACATTATAATAGTGATAACGTACTTGATTAAAATTATATTGAATTCTCCAAAATGTGACTTTCAAAAAAAAGTAATGGGAAAGAAAGGCTACTTGCTATCTATAACAATATATATGATGACAATAGTTGGTTTAATAGGACACAATAAATTCCTTTTTATTGAAAATTATTAGGGGCAACAATAAATTTTTTTCAATGAAAATTATTACATGGAGCTACGGTTAATATACATAATAGTAGATAATTCACAGCAACCGGTTACTGTGTATTGCACCCCATACATAATTACATATATATGCTAGCTATTTATAAAATCAAGTGAGACTAGCTATTTATTGTGTCTAATTAAATGAGGCCATGATGAGCATTAAACTACACACTTAAATGATAGGTGGTTACATATTCAAAATTTATTTTATAAATGGCAAATTTAGTCTCATCAATTTTGAAATATAAAAAAAGTAAAAACTCACAATGGATCAAATCCTAAATAACAAGAATATTTCTATACTCTTACAATAAGAAATGCAAATGACAACACAATTTAATATATATGGATTATTCACTCATTGCCCCTAAAAGATAATCTATGAATAAATATAATTTTGTTTTATTAAATAAAAATAGACTGTAAGTCTGTAATAAAAGATTAATGTGACGCCCTTAAATTCGGGTCTATACCATCCAATTTGAGTCACCAAAATACAAACAACATACATATATTCTCCTATTTAAAATTATTACAATGCCGCGTAAAATACGACAACACACACACACACACACTAAGTACTCAGTATAATTATTGTTACACTATTTTACAACTTGGAGAGGACTGCAGTTACTAACTCGAACCATCACTTCATTCCCTTGTTCTCCCTGCTAGCCCCAAATACACTCTCATTTTTTGAAAAGAATTATGAAACAAAAGGGTGAGCTCAAATAGCTGAGTAAAGAATGTCATGATTAAGATAACCAAGAATAAGTTATCTTTAACTTTCAAAATTAGAGATTTAAAAAATGATAGACACCATAAGTTTTCAACAAACAACTGCAGCGGAATGAACAATCCATTAGAAGAGTCAAATAAACCATGATATCTACTATCTTTTCTAATTTTTTAAAAAAAATTACCATCATAATTTCATCAACTGTAACACCAATGGTCATGATCATGCTAATCGACAGTTCCTCTTTGCACCCAAGCCAAAGAGAACTTTCACCACGTGTCTTTACCACACAAGCTAAAGACACTCAAAAATTGTCTTGTCTTTGCACCCAAGCCAAAGACATTCACAACAACTTAGTCTTGATGATTAGTACAATAACATTCATGTTTATCTATTCATAATACCTATTGTTGCCTTAGAGTATTAATTTGAGTAACTTGAGATTCAATGATAAATATTGAGTTTTGAGGAATCATTCAAATTAAAGGCAATCAACAAGGTTAAAGAAACTCTAATTTGATAAATGAAATATGTGTAAATGAGTTTCTGAAACAGAAAAAGGGAAAAAGAGACTACATCAAGTCATGATCTAAAGGCCACGACATATCAAACTGAAGAGAAGGCATAGCTAAGGCCTCTAAATCAGTGATGGCAACATCTCGAATCTTGAGATTTTCAGCTTTTGATTTCTTGATATCTCGAATAGCTGACTCTAAGTCCTAAAGCCGTCGCTCTACCTCCTGAAGCTGAGACTTTAAATCTTGCGAATGGATCTTCAATTTGTTCGCGGCTTCATCAAACTCTGAGATTTGTGCTGAGAAGGAGTCATCTTCACACTTACGTATAGCAATTTTCGAACATAGCTCAACAAGATTAAAATTCGACTTGAGGAGATCCAGCCTAGCCCGAAAAGGGGCCATATCAACACCGACAGCTGCAAGGTCGTCTACATCATCGCTAAATTTCTTCAAATCCTTAATTCGCAAAGAGTATAAGGAAAGAGTGTGCAACCCAAGCATAAGACCTGCGAGCTGATCTAGGAAGAAGGTTTGGGCAGCAGACGCCTTAATAATTAGCTGGTCAAGTATATGAGGGAACCGAGCTAGGAGGCGCTCAAGACTTTCCTGACTAGACGATGATATCCGGAAGCCCCTCCAAGAAACAAGGTCTCCGCTTGGATTGAAGGAAGCTCTGACAGGAGCAACTTTGGAGGCCATCATAGAATTTGTCGAGATAAAGGATGGAGGAGCACGGGGCTGCTGGGATGCTGATGAATCCATGACGCCTTGGTCATCCGGAAGACAGCCTGGAGGATAACCAAGGTCATTATCTAGCGGGGTGTCAACATCCGGATTGAGAGCATCAAATGAGGCAAGCGCATCAACAGGCAAAGGCAACTCTTGCATCTTCTCACTCTGGAAAACAAGATGAGAAAAACATAATATATTTGAAAAAAAAAATATAATAAAAATAAAAGATGATATATTTACCAAAGAAAGATACTCACAAGATAGTCAATGGAAAAATAGTTGGGAGATGCCACAAAAGGTGGAATGTCGCTCAACCCACCCAAAAGGCTGCCCACAATACCCTCCCGAGAACTCAACAACTCGGTAGAATCCTTTTGGGGAGGATACACATCAGCAATAGTCTCAAAAGGATCCTCCCTCGCGGAAGCAGGAGTCTCATCGGTCTCCTTAGGCCTATCATGTGGAGAAGATGGAGGAGGGTTCGAGGAAATTATTGCATCATCCAAAGCAAGGTTCGAACTCACATCAGATAAAGTGTCTTTAGCATCAAGACTGACACAAGCTTCATGGGATGAAGATGACTCAACACTGATAGGTTGGGGAGGGTCACAACTCGTAGAAGCCGCCGTGGTTGTCCCATTTGCAGTAATAGGCATAAACTCAAGAGGAACATCCTCATCCTCTTCATCAGCATCGCCAATCTAAAAACGGTGGACATAATGATAAAAGGAATCATAAAAGCAATTATAGGGATAGTAACAGACATAAATGAAGATACTACAAAATGTATGAATACATACCAAATTTCTACGGCGTTTCTTGACCGGATCCTCGGCTGCCGGCACAATGGGACTAACATCCTCAGGAGGGCGTTTTGCTAATGGCCTTAAGCGAAGCCTGATACCAGGACGACTAGCCGGAGACACGGTAGAAGCCATAGGAGGAGCCACCTCCAAATCCGTAGTGGTAGATGTTCTGGTTCTGGAACGAGTAATTCTCATTTTCCCGGCATCAGAGGATCCCTGGGGAGGAACTGGAGGAGGCATCCGAGACAGAGGTAGCTGAGACAAGGCCCGTGGTGGAAGGTTCCTGGAGGAAGTAGGGGCCTGTGCAGGAAGGATAACGGGGTCACTTTGAGCATGAACACCTGCTAACCGAGGAGGAGAAGACTTAGGCCTCAAGGCCTCACGCTCAACAAGGCGGCTACTGGCGGGCCATCGTTCCGAACGGACATTGGGTTTAGGAGAACATAACAACTTAACCCATTGAAGACGCTTGGGAGGAGAAGCTGGTCTAGAGCATATCAGTGTGTCGTCCTCCCACCTCTTAAGATTGATTTGCCAGTAGTTGCGTTCACCAGCAGTATACCGCCCACTCCGAGTAGCAGTTGGTATGATAAAAGTAACGGGAAAGGATTTGTGAGGAGCGTCTGGGGGTTCTGGAAAGGCCCATGCAAAAGAAGGGGAGGTGGACACGAAATTGAGGAGAGTAGTCTCATAAGTCTCCTTGCAAGTACGACCAAAGGGACGCTCCTGGTCAAATCCAAACTGCCTCATCACCCTATGAGGATTATAAAGTACGGTACCAAAATCATTATCCTCAATAAAATATGGAAGCTCCGCAGCCCGAAGGAAGACAAACCAGGACAATGAAGAACCACTCAGCCCATTGGTGTTTAGATAAGAGCGAGACTCACGCCTATAGAAGTGAGGAAGGTGACCATTGTTTTCTGAGGCAATAGTGTAAGGACGAGCGGTGAAGCATGAAAAATCATCAATGAAAAGCCGCAAGTCTGAGCTAAAGCGATAATCAATCCAGCGGGCCGTCCGAGGGTCGATGTGGGGTAATAACAAAGGGTCTGAAGACTTCTTTTTCCTCTTGGAAAGATGTTCAAGAGAAGAATAACCCTTGAAACGCTCGAAGAGGAAAAGCTGAAGGAAGGAGCCTGGAATGAAGCAATTCACAACCTGATGCATTAGCCACGGTAGCATCTAGAGTATATGTCCAAGGAGAAGACCTAGATGTGAAGGTAATGAAGAGAACCCTCCCAACCACGGTACTAGACTTGTTCCCCAAAGACATGACAGATGATTGGCGACATACCATCTCTCATCAATTACAAACGAAGGAGGGGACCATGTCACCAGTGGAACTTCAGAAATACACCATCATCAAAGGCGTCTTGTACCATAAAGAAACAGATGGGGTATTGACACGATGCTTGGGGAGGCTCGAAGCACAACGAGTTTTGCATCAGGTACATGTAGACAATTGTGGATTAGCAGATATCGGATTGTATAGGAGGTTGCAGCGTCAAGGGTATTATTGGCCTGAAATGAAGAAGGAAGCGGATGCACTTCAACGACAATGTGTTTCATGCCAAGAATACCCTGGGGAGGAGGAATGCGTCTTCATCGATGACATAGCGGATTGGCGAATCCCTTATGTAGAGTTTTTACAAAGCGGCAATCTACCCGTCGAAAAGAAGGACGCAATCTTGATAAAGAGAAAGTCACAACGATTCTTCTTGCAAAATGGAGAATTGTTTAGAAGAGGGTTCAATGGCAAGCCCTTACGGTGTTTGGAAGTAGGAGAGGCCAAAGATTTGGTCTATCAAATGCATAAGGACGAGCACCAAGGGGGAGCCAAATTGTATAAACAACTTATTGATCATGGTTATTACTGGCCGAAGATGGAGGGAGATTGCTTGGATTTTGTCAAGAAGTGCCACATCTGCCAAATCCATGGGAATCTGATTCATGCTCCCGCTGTAGACCTACGGACCATAGCAACACCGTGGCCCTTTCATAAATGGGGAATGGATCTTATAGGTCCCATTCATCCTAATTCTAAGGGCAACATATGGATCTTGACGGCTACTGAGATGTATACAAAGTGGGTAGAGGCAATCCCTTTGAAAAAGGCTACGGGTCTAGCAGTGGCGAACTTCATTAAGGAACATATCATTTGTCGTTTCGGGATCCCAAAAATTATTCTGTCAGACAATGGAACTCCTTTCATCAATCGAGACATCAAAAGTCTGATGGAAAGATATAGGGTGAAGCATTACAAGTCATCGCCATACTACCCGAAAGGCAATGGGCAAGCAGAAACCACAAACAAAACCTTGATCAAGATTCTGTCAAAAACCCTAGATGATCATCCGAAGACATGGGCAGAGCAGTTACCAATAGCATTATGGGCATATCGAACTTCAAAAAGAAAACCTACGGGTGAAACCCCATATGCTTTAGTTTATGGAGAAGAAGCTATCTTGCCCGCCGAAATAGAAATCCCTTCGACTAGGATGAGACTCTGAAGCTTAGTTGAGGAAGAGAACCGACCAGCAGCCCTGGAGGCCTTAGCTGACTTCCGAGACCGAGCCAAAGAAAGATTGGAACGGTATCACGAAAGACTGCGACGACAATACAATACCGCAGTGGTACCGCGACAAATTCTAGTGGGGGACTTGGTGCTCAAGACAGCAAATTAAGTCATGAGGGGAACACCAACCACCAAATTTTACCCCAAATGGGAAGACCCGTATAGGGTACGAGAGATCTCTGAAAGCGGGTATTGCAAAATATCTCGTGTGGGATCAAATGCTATCTCAGGCCCATTGAACCTGAAATGGGTAAAGAAATATTACACATGAGATAGTCATCACGAGAGTTATACTTTTAACTTCAAAAGTAGTTGAGGCACCTGACTATAAGTCCTCACAGTTATACTTTCAGACTTTCACTTAAAGAATGAACATAATTAGAATAGATGACTTATTTTTCGAAAAGATATATATATATATATATAACAATGATATTAAGGATGGATAGAAATAATTAGAATAATAAGATAAAGAATGAACATTAAAAATTTATAATTAAATTTGTCCAGAGTCCAATAAAGTGTAAATTGTAAACACGATATCCAGAATATTGATTCGAGTTCAAGAATAATATATAAGGCTCACAGTTTAAATATAATGGTTAAAATTCAACAGGAAGATTCAGGTCAAAAGATAATAGATGAAGCACCAATTATTAAGGAAATTTTAATCATTTCAGGAATTTTCACCGTTTAATGATAATGTTGTAGATACGAATAATAATTTCTTACCATAAATTTAGGAGTCAGAAAGAAAATGATATCTCTTACCTTAGCACGTGACTAGATTCTGCTTTCTATGTAGTTGATCAACTTATATGTATATTTATAATTTAATTAGTAACTACCACATATAAGTTTCACAGTGTATAATAACTCGTATATTATGAAATCGTCAAAGTGACTTGATATTATAAGTTTGTGTAATATACAAAATAGAGTAGAATAAACTTCAAAATAATTTTTGAAAAAATAAAATAATATTTCAAAACATTCTTCCAGATGAAGCTTTTCAAAAATAAATCTTTTAAATGAAGAGTTGTAAATACTACGTGATGTGTGTGAGTGCCTGTGCAACTTAGAAAAACTCACCTAAACAATTCTTGTACTCTTACTGATATTCATCAATACTTAAGGTAGTCTTAACACACTCAGAGAGAAAATTACACTAAGCAATTTTTAGAGAGTGGAAAAAAGTTATGAAACTCCTTATGCTAAGCCCCCTATTTATAATCAAAACTTATCAACATCTACCACACATAAATTATCATACTTTTATAGTATCTTTAATATATAGTATTCATCAATTATTCAGACTTTATCTTTAATCTATATCATTCATTAATTATTTACACCTTTTTAATATATTATTCATCAATTATTCACACTTTTAAATATTATCTTTAATCTATACCATTCATCAATTATTATTATATTATCCATATTCTGCATTATTGACTTAATGCATTAATATCATAGTTATTAGTGTTCTTTAAATAATGAGTCTGTCTAACTACTTAATACCTGTAACTTTTAATTACGTAACTTTCCATTACTACCCTTGCTACGATGACAATTATTGGTTTAATAATATGAAATATTGTGTAATTGCTACTGTGACAATTATTGGTTCAATATTATGAAATATTGTGTAGTACCCTGTGTTACTGTGGAATGTCGTGTGTTACTATAGAATACCGCGTGCTACTGTTCCTTTATCACCAGGTATTTTAACAGTTAAAGGTGACAGTTCCGCCGATAATTTTTATTAAAAAGGTTATTTCTGTCGTTTTCTATATCCGACAATTATTTCGTTGTGGGGCCCACAAATGATTGGTTGTTTTAGCGCCATCGTACTTCACCGAATATTTCCCAACATACGTTTTATCTTATAATTTGTACATATCATCCTTAACTTTAACCTTTTTATTAATTTAACACCTTACTGTTTAGAATAATATTTATAAAGAAAATTAAATTTTATTTATTAAAAGTTGGGGTCTTTTAACCTCCACTTCTTATGAAATTTCATCTCCGAAATTGACGTACCTAGCATTTTGAAGATGTGAGGATACTTAGCTATCATTTCAGATTCTAACTTCCAAGTCATTTTCTATGTATCATGGTTTCTCCATAGAACTCTGACTTGAGGTATAACCTTTGAGCGTATGAATTGCTCCTTCTTATCCAAGATTTTGACAGGTACCTCCTCATACGTTAAATCCTCTACTATCTCATCTGGTTCCAATTCAATAATGTAGTTTCGGTCCTTCACATATTTACGTAACATGGATATGTGAAAAACGTTATGAACGTAGGACATGCTTGGCGAAAAGCTAGTCTGCTGGCCATAGTTCCCATTAGGTCGAGGATTTCAAATGGGCCAATAAATCGAGGGTTGAACTTTCCTCTTTTTTCGAATATCGTAACTCCTTTTCATGGAGCAACACGTAAAAATATATGGTCTCCGGTATTGAATCTTTCGTCCCTTTGATAAATATTAGCGTAATTCTTTTGTCATTCTTGTGTTGCTTGTATTCGTTGTCCGATCATTTGGATCTTTTATGTAGTCATGCATACTAACTCTGGTCCCAATAATTTTGCTTTTCCTACCTTGTCCCACCATACTGGAGAGTGACTTTCGTCTATACAAAGTCTCGAATGAAGCTATGCCTATGCGTGCTTAATAACTGTTGTTGTAGGAGAAATCAACCAAGGGTAGGTACTTGTCCCAACTCCCCTTGAAGTCTAGTACGCAAAGTCTCAATAGATCTTCGAGAGTTTGGATTGTCCTTTCTGAATGCCCGTCCGTTTGGGGATGGTATGCAGAACTGAATCGCAGCTCAGTGTCCATAGTTTTTTGCAAGCTGATCCAAAATCATGAAGTGAATCTAGGGTCCCGGTCAGAAACTATGGATACTCGCATGCTATGCAATCTCACTTATGTACATACTGACAAGACGCTCAAGTGAATAATTTTCTCATATAGGTAAGAAACGAATGGTCTTGGTCAATCTATCTACAATGACCTAAATTGCATCAAAGCCTTGGGAAACCTTGGGAAGACCTGTCACGAAATCCATATTGATATGTTTCCACTTCCATTCTGGAACCTCAAGTGATTGTAATGGACCCTTAGGTACTTGATGCTCTACTTTGACGCATTGACATGTTAAACACCTTGAGATAAATTCTGCGATCTTCCTCTTCATATTATTCCACCAAAACGTATGTCGAAGGTCACGATACATTTTGGTACTTCCAAAGTGGATTGCAAACGGAGTGTTGTGTTCTTCTATCATGATTTTATATTTCAATTCAGGGTTGTTAGGGACACAAAGTCGAATGTTGACTCGAAGTATTCCTTCCTTGTCAATTCTTGCTTCCGGAATAGCACTTTCTTATACTTTCTTCATCATATTCACTAGTTTTGGGTCAGTAGCTTGAGCAGCTTTAATTTAATTAAAGCCGGTTCTACTTGTACATGTGCAATCTTCATGTGGGTCCCTAATATCTTTAACTCTATCTCAATCTTTTGTAAGTCATATAAAATGCGCCCTTATGTTGTTAATATTGCACTTGTACTCACATATGATCTTCTACTTAATGTGTCAGCTACCACGTCGCCTTTCTAGGGTGGTATTGGATGGTATGGTCGTAATCCTTAATCAACTTAAGCTAACGCCGTTGTCACATGTTGAGTTCCTTCTAAGTGAAGAAATATTTGAGGCTTTTATTATCCGTATAGATCTCCACTTTCTCCCCATACAAGTAGTGCCTTCAGATCTTCAATGCGAAAACGACCACTACTAACTCTAAATCATGACCAGGGTAATTGTTATTATATTTCTTGAGTTGTTGAGAGGCATAAACTATAAATTTTCCAGTTGCATAAGAACGCAACCAAGGCCTTTACCTGAAGCATCGTTATAGATGACAAATCCTCCCAATCCTGATGGTATGGTTAGAATAGGAACTAAAATAAGTCTCCTCTTGAGTTCTTGAAAACTCTTATCGCATTCTTCGCTCCATTTGAATTTTGTGCTTTTCCGAGTCAGCTAAGTTAATGGAGTGGCAATTCAAGAAAATCCTTCTATGAATCTCTGATAATAACCAGCTAGGCCCATAAAGCTTCGTACTTCAGTTATTGTCTTAGGTTGCTCCCAATTTAATATTGCTTCAATCTTCATAGGGTCAACCGATAATCCTTGTTTAGAGATCACATGTGATAGACTCCATGACACGCTTGCGTGAGGTGGTCGTCGCCCGGATTGTTTCTAGTAAGCAAATTTAATGGAACTCTTTCGATACCTTAACCCCTCGCCTATATGTAGACGACAAACCTCGGTATAATCGATCAAGCAATTGAAATGCGTATAGGATGGAACACCAACAACACTTTGACCTTCGTCTAGTTGTAAACGATAATCTCCGTACGATTGTATGATGCGATAGAGTAACGCTACACACAACTGTGATTTGTTGTATGGTAAGTTAATTATGAATCTCAAAAGAAAAACTAAGAATAATAACTTAGAAATCCTTTAAAGAACCAAAAGTAGAGAATAGCTCTCAATTGTATAAAAACTCAGAATAATAATTGTTATTCAATAACATCAGCTAATCCTTATTTATACTACCCAAAAGATAACCATAATTGATAAGGAATAAATAAATTAATCTGGAAACAAAATCTTATCTAATATATCTTCTAATTAGAATTGAAAACAAAATCATAACTAAAAATCTTGAAATCCCGTGAAAATCCGCGCTTAAAAGAAATCTGGAAAACGAAACAGAACTTGTGCGCCGCGGCCCACAGATATGCGCGCTGCGGCCCATGCGCGCGCCGCGGCCCAGAACTCTTGTCCAATCCGTTTTGTTTTGCTGATTTTGAACCAATTTCTTGCAACAACATAACGAACTTAGACTCATCCTTCGCCCACAAATTCTTTTCATTCCAAACATCTTGAATTAATCCGTGAAGTCCTTATTTGAATCGTTTAGCTCGCGACCTCGTAACTGGACCAATTGGTACTTGAACTGGATCCGCCCACGTTTGCCCTCCGTGACTCCCATCTTTATCCGAGCTAGGCATGTCCTCATCATTCCTCTCCTCTTGAAAAAGATTTGTCCTCAAATCATCACCTACATCAAACGGACTTAAATTAGTAACATTAAATGTGGCACTAACATTATACTCATCAGGTAAATCCAATTTGTATGCATTGTCATTTATGCGCTCGAGAATTTGAAAGGACCATCTCCCTTGGAAGCAATTTTGATCGTCTTTGAGCCGGAAATATCTCCTTCCGCATGTGTAACCACACCCAATCTCCTGGTTCAAAAATAACGTGTCGACGACCCTTGTTAGCCTGCTTCACATATTGCTCCGTCCTCCTCTCAATGTTAAGCCTGGCTTTCTCATGTATCTGCTTAACAAATTCAGCTTTTTCCTTCCCATCCATGTTAGTAAATTCAGAAACAGGTAATGGCAATAAATCCAACGGTGTCATAGGATTAAAACCATAAATAATTTCAAATGGTAAAAATTATGTAGGAGAATGAACAGATCGATTATATGCAAACTCAACATGCGGTAGACACTCTTCCCAAACTTTAACATTTTTCTTGATAATAGCCCTTAACAATGCAGATAAAGCTCTATTAACTACTTCTGTTTAACCATCAGTTTGTGGGTGACAAGTAGTGAAAAATAATAATTTAGTACCTAACTTACACCATAAGGTCTTCCAAAAATAACTTAAGAACTTAATATCTCTATCAGAAACAATTGTTCTAGGCATACCATGCAATCTAACAATTTTCCTAAAGAACAAATCAGCTACATGGGAAGCGTCATCAGTTTTGTGACATAGAATAAAGTGTGCTATTTTAAAAAACCTATCCATGACCACAAATATCGAATCATGACCATGCTTAGACCTAGGTAAACCCAACACAAAATCCATAGATATATCAACCCAAGGTTCATTAGGTATTGGCAATGGTATATACAATCCATAAGGTTGAACACGAGACTTAGATTGTCGACAACTAATACATTTATCACAAATTCTTTCCACATCTCGTTTCATATAAGGCCAATAAAAATGTTCTTTTAAAACAGATAAAGTCTTTTTCACATCAAAATGACCCATTAGACCTCCCCCATGTGACTCTCTAATCAACAACTCACGTAAAGAACATGCAGGTATACATAATTTATTTTCTCTAAATAGAAAACCATCAACTTTAAAATATCTACCTACACCATTCTTTTCACATGATTTAAACTCTACACCAAAATCAAGGTCATCACCATATAATTCTTTAATGCGTTCAAGCCCAAGCAGTTTTGTATCAAGAGTATTTAATAACACATACCTACGAGATAAAACATCAACAACGACATTCTCTTTACCTTGCTTATACCTGATAACGTATGGAAATGTCTCAATGAACTCCATCCACCGTGCATGTCATTTGTTCAACTTATGCTGACCTTTCAAATACTTCAACGATTCATGATCCGTGTGAATCACGAATTCTTCGGCTATAGGTAGTGTGCCACGTCTCCAACGATCTAACCAACGCATACAACTTTTTATCATACGTCGGATAATTCAAAGTCGCACCATTCAACTTCTCGCTGAAGTATGCCATAGGTTTTCCTTCTTGCATCAACACAGCTCCAATCCCTAACCCTGAAACATCATACTCAATTTTGAAAGTTTTAGTAAAGTTAGGTAATACAAGTAAAGGAGCATTAGTCAATTTATCTTTAATTAAATAAAATGCTTCTTCCTGTTTATCACCCCACTTAAAACCCACACTTTTCTTAATCACTTCTGTAAGCGGTGCTGTTATTTGGCTGAAATTCCTCACGAATCGCCGATAAAAACTCGCAAGTCCATGGAAGCTACAAACTTGACTTACATTTGTCGGACTCGACCATTCTCGGATTGCACGTATCTTCTCCTCATCAACTTGTACTCCCTGCACACTAACAACAAAACCAAGGAACATAACTCGATCCGTACAAAACATGCACTTACCCATGTTAGCAAATAACTTTTCTTTTCGAAGTACATCTAAAACAGATTTTAAATGTAAAGTATGTTCACCCAGGTTTTTGCTATAAATCAAAATATCATCAAAATACACAACAACAAATTTCCCAATGAATGAACGCAAAACATGATTCATTAATCTCATGAAAGTACTAGGTGCATTAATTAAACCGAAAGGTAACACTAACCACCCATATAAACTATATTTTATTTTGAAAGCAGTTTTCCACTCATCTCCTTCATGCATTCTAATTTGATGATAACCACTTTTTAAATCAATTTTTGAAAACACAACAGATCCATACAATTTATCTAGCATATCATCTAAACGAGGAATGGGATGTCAATATTTTTTCGTAATATTATTTACCGCACGACAATCGATACACATCCGCCATTTCCTATCCTTCTTTGGCATTAAGATTACTGGAACTGCACACAGACTCATGCTTTCCCTTACGAACCCTTTCTCCATTAATTCGTCCACTTGTTGTTGTAACTCCTTAGTCTCCTCGGGATTACTTCGATAGGCTGGACGGTTCGGAATGTTAGCACCGGGTACGAAATCAATCTGATGCTCAATTCCCCGAATAGGTGGTAATCCTTGTGGAAGCTCCTCGGAAAACACATCCGTATAATCCTGCAAAATAGACGAAACAATACTAGGCAAAGAAGAATTGTTAGCGTTAGTATTCAAAAGTGCCTCCTTATACCGAAGTATAATCATTGGCTGCTTAGCCTCTAAAGCTCGTCTCACATCACTCTTTTTTGCGTAGATATTTGTTTTTCGCTCCTCATTTTTTCTTTTTCTCTCTTTTTTTTCCTCATTATTTTTCTTTTCTTCACTCTCTTTTATTTTTTCATGATTTTTCTGTAAGTGAATTTGATCCTCATGCACTTGTTGTGGTGACATAGGACATAAAGTAATATTGTGAACAAAAGAATACTCATTTGTAAAGCCATCATGCTTCACTCGCCTGTCAAATTGCCATGGTCGACTAAACAATATATGACCCGCTTGCATCGGAACTACGTCGCACAAAATCTCATCAACATACCTTCCAATAGTAAATGGCACCAACACCTGTTTTGTCACCTTAATCTCATTACTGTCGTTAAGCCATTGCAATCGATATGGTTGAGGATGTTTGGTTGTGGAAAGTTCCAACTTCTCTACCATAGCCTTACTTGCTACATTCGTGCAACTACCCCCGTCAATCACGACACAACAAATCTTCCCATTCACAAGACACCTAGTGTGAAATAAATTTTCCCGTTGTTCGCTCCTTTCTTCCTTCACCTGCGCACTAAGTACTCTTCGGATAACCAAGACTTCCCCAAATACTGCAACTTCCCTATCTTCTACTTCCTCTAACGGTGGTATCGAATTAGTGTCACTTTCCTCCTCTTCGGTTTCCACTTCCCCATTATCACGTAATATCATGGTCCGTTGATTTGGACATTGACTTGCAGTATGACCTTTACCTTGACATTTAAAACACACGATGTTTCGACTAAAAGAAGGTTGCTCATTTTTACCTTGCTTTCCCTGATTAGGCACATCTGGTTTAAGCTCCACTTTTGGCTTATTCATAATTGGCTTCTCCTCTCGCTTTGCAACATTAGATTTCCATGACGAACCCGAGTTAGGCGTTGTCCGTTGACCACCTCTCCTCTTAAGTTGCTTCTCAATCTTGGTAGCCATGTGTACCATATCCTCCAAGGCCACGTAATGTTGTCGCTCCACCAAATCAGCTATATCCTAATTTAAGCTTGCTGAAAATCGAGCCATTGTCGCCTCGCTATCCTCACCAATATTAGCCTTAACCATTAGCATCTCCATTTCTTTATAGTAGTCTTCCACGCTCCTACCCCCTTGCTTCAAAGTCTGGAAATTCCAAAACAAATCCCGGTGATAGTGGCTTGATACAAATCTTTTCTTCATAACTGCCTTCATCTCAGCCCAAGTCTCAATCGGCTGCTCTCCGCATCGCCTCCTACTAGTCTTCAATTGATCCCACCAAGTGATGGTGTAATCTATAAATTCTGTAGCTGCCAACTGTACCTTCTTGCGTTCTGAATAGTTTGGACTTCAAAAACCCATTCTATTTTTATCTCCCAATCAAGATAAGCCTCAGGATCACTTCTCCCTTGGAAAGACGGAATCTTCAATTTAATGCTTCCCAAGTTATCATCCACCCGATTCCTCTAATCGTCTCTATCATCCCTATGTCTCATATTCCTGGCCTCAAATCGCCTTCCAATATTTGGATCAAACTCTTCTTCGTAGGAATCCTCCTCGTTATCCCTATTCTCATTTTTCTACACCTTCTCCTTCTTTTGAGAACCCATGATCACTTGAGATTGCTCTCTTTGAATACTTTCTATCCTCTCAAATCTATCATCAAAAAGATCTAATTTTTGAATTACTTGTTGTAGTAAAACGTCCAAGTCCACACTTGATCCTTCCCTTTGTCCTTTTGTGGAAGATCCCTCTCCAAACAAACCCTTATCCTTCATACCAGACATTATTAGCTGGAAAACAAAAGTTAGTAGAAAAAGAATAATTTTCCTTACCACTCCCTTACATGTTTTTGCTCAACAATGATGAATCCCTCGTGTATGTACTTACTAGGCTTTTACCCTCTAATGATCTCACCACTAAGCCTTTTACCTCAAAATATTCTCTCTAATAGGTTCTTTTCGAATTCTCTTAGTAAATTCTCGATTTTACCAATCAATTCTCAAACAACTTATCACGAACAAATAAAGTATGTGTGGATACGAAGTTTCAACAATCACGAGTACGAAATTGAAGACCAAATCTACTAACAAATTTTTCACTAGAATAAAATTTTCTGTACACTTTTTTTTTAACTCACAATTTCAACAATAAAATAAAGATAAACACTTATCTAGAAAATGCGGCTCTGATACCAAATGATAGACTCCACGGCACGCTTGCGTGAGGTGGTCGTCGCCTGGATCGTTTCTAGTAAGCAAATTTGATGGAACTCTTTCGATACCTTAACCTCTCGCCTATATGTAGACGATAAACCTCGGTATAATCGATCAAGCAATTGAAATACGTGTAGGATGGAACACCAACAACACTTTGACCTTCGTCTAGTTGTAAACGATAATCTCCGTACGATTGTATGATGCGGTAGAGTAACGCCACACACAACTGTGATTTGTTGTATGATAAGTTAATTATGAATCTCAAAAAAAAAACTAAGAATAATAACTTAGAAATCCTTCAAAGAACCAAATGTAAAGAATAACTCTCAATTATATAAAAACTCAGAATAATAATTGTTATTCAATAACATTAGCTAATCCTTATTTATACTACCCAAAAGAAAACCCTAATCAATAAGGAATAACAAATTGATTTGGAAATAAAATCTTATCTAATATATCTTCTAATTAGAATTAAAAACAAAATCATAACTAATAATCTTGAAATCCCGTGAAAATCTGCGCTTAAAAGAAATCTGGAACGCGGAACAGAACTTGTGCGCCGCAGCCCACAGATATGCGCGTCGCAGCTCATGCGCGCGTCGCGGCCCAGAACTCCTGTCCAATCCGTTTTGTTTTGCTGATTTTGAACCAATTTCTTGCAACAACATAACGAACTTAGACTCATCCTTTGCCCACGAATTCTTTTCATTCCAAACATCTTGAATTAATTCGTTAAGTCCTTCTTTGAATCGTTTAGCTCGTGACCTCATAACTGGACTAATTGGCACTTGAACTGGATCCGCCCACGTTTGCCCTCCGTGACTCCCATCCTTATCCGAGCTAGGCATGTCCTCATTAACATGTCCAAGGAACATTACTTCCTCTAGCCAGAACTCACATTTCTTTAACTTGGCATACAACTTATTCTCACGAAGCTTTTCGAGTATCAATCTCAAGTGGCGTTCATAATCCTCACGACTCTTGGAGTATATAAGGATGTCATTAATAAAGACAATCACGAAATGATCCAAATATTCCTTGAATATTCGGTTTATTATGTCCATGAATACAACAGGAATATTAGTTAATCCAAAAGGTATGACTAAGAACTCGTAATGCCCGTATCAAGTTCTGAAGGCAGTCTTTGGAATATCATCAGCTTTAATCTTTAACTGATGATATCCAGAACGGAGATCAATCTTTGAAAAATATTGAGCAATACCTTGCATATGATCAAACATGTCATCAATTCGAGATAACAGGTACCTATTTTTGATGGTAACATGGTTCAACTCTCGATAGTCAATGCATAGTCTCATACTCTTGTCCTTCTTCTTCATGAATAAAATAGGAGCACCCTAAGGCGATGTGCTCGGACATATGAAATCAGTATCTAACAATTCCTATAGTTGGACTTTTAACTCTTAAAGTTCAGTGGGGGTCATTCGGTATGGGGCTTTGGAAATAGGTTTAGTACTGCGGGTTCAAGGTCAACACAAAATTTAATTTCACGGTATGAAGGTAAGCCAGGAAGTTCTTTGGGAAACACGTTAAGAAATTCATTAACAATGAAAATATCATTCAAGTCTGGTGTATTTTTGTTTAAATCAATAATATGAGCTAAGAAGGTTTGACATTCGTTTTTCAATAAGTGGATGACTTTATGGCTACAAATGACAATTATTGATTTCAATGATTTGGTTGCTTGAATTTGCATAATAAGTTGATTAGAAATATGAAAACTAATGATCTTATGATAATGATTTTATGAAAGTAATCAATTTTAGCATGATACGTTAACTAATTAATTCCTAAAATCACATCAAATTCATACATAATAAAATAAAGAATAAACATTAGAGATTTATAATTTAATTTGTCCAAAGTCCAATAATATCCAAATTGTCAACACAATATCCAGAATATCGATTAGAGTTCAAGAATGATATATAAAGTGCGTAGTTCAAATATAATGGTTAAAATTCAACAGGAAGATTCAGGTCAATAGATAATAGATGAAGCACCAACTATTAAGCAAAATTTTAATCATTACAGTAATTTTCACCATTTAATGATAAGACTGTAGATACGAATAATAATGTCTTACCATAAATTTAAGAGTACAAAAGAAAATGATATTTCTTACATTAACACGTGACTAAATACTGCTTTTTATATAGTTGATCAACTAATATGTATATTTATAATTTAATTAGTAACTATCACATATAAGCAGACATGCACAAACAGGCCGCCTGGCCTGATCTAGGCCTGCCGAGCTTTGTCCATTGACCAGGCCGGGCTAGACCCAGGCCCAAATAGAAGAAGTCCAGTCCAAGTCGGATAATTGAGTTGAAAACTTGGTCTGAGGGAGCCTGCTGGCCAGGCCTAGGCCAGGCCCAGGCCCAAGGCCAGTCTAAGTCCTTTCCAAGCTTTACTTTAAAATTTTAACTTGAACTCTTCTCTATTTATAAAACAAAAGGAAGACAAGATAACGTTGTTACACAATGTGGGACTTTAAAAGTCTAAATAGAGTAAGAAATATGACTATCATATAAATACTTAGTGAACTTGGAGTTACAACACTTTAAATCCGATGTGGGACTCCTTACAACTTGTAAACTTTAAATTGGGATTGGTCTTGAAGCTTCCTCAAGAGTTAAGATGTACAAACTGTTCATTCTTCCATTTCAGTTGTTCTTGAATATGCCTATTTTCCTCCTCTTGTCTGAGTATTGTATCCAATCTTTGTTCCAATTCTTTAGATGCCATGGATTTCTGATTTGCTAAAAAACATTTTTTCTGTTTATTCGATAAAAGTCTCTTGAGACCTACTTCCTTATTGCCATAACAGATCTTTGATTCCAACACATTAACAACATAAGGAAAGCTCCTATAGGGGCTCAGATCAAATGTGTTGTAGACTTGCTGCTAGAGGTACACATCTTACTGCCTTTGATCCGGTTGTCTTAATGTATTTACTTTTTCCCTTTCAGATTTGTTTTATATGGGAAATGCATTGGTGGTTACTATATTATCATCTTCATAATGGCCATTGGAAATGTGTTGTTCTGGTTGGCTAATAGTCTTCTCTTTTTGTACTCAGTAGCTGTCTAGTTGCTCAGTATTATCTGCTGTTAGATGGTGATATCCTCATTAGTAAACCTATAGTAGAAAAAAAGACAATGTGATTGGTGACATAATGATATTTATATGCTTTCTAATTTGTAAAGTTGTTAAGCCAATTCTTTCATTGTTACTGAAATTGTGTAACTAGTTACATAAGTTGTGATTTGAGTGGGGCGCACTTTCAATGGAGATTTTATAGAAATAATATTTATTTGAGAAGTTAAAATTACTTCTGGTTAGCTATGATACTTGTTCAGTTTTAATGGAATATAGGACTTTATGTTGCATTACTGAGGCAATCCAATCATGTAATACAAATGAAGTGGAAGGCAAGAAGCTCAGGAATGAAAAAGTTTAGTGGAAACTGGATACTGAGAGTACAAGTGCTTCACTGAAAGTAGTATGCACACAAGCCAATTATATTTGATATAATGTAGCATATACTTTGTAATCTTATTCATTATTAATAAAAAATAATAATTTATTAAAGGCATTTTACTTTATTTACATGGTGCTGCTATTTCATATGTGATAAACCCATAGTTTTGAGCAATACTTTTAGAATCATGATGATGATCATGCTAATGAGATCTAAATTCTTAGAAAGCTTAAAACTAAAATCGTTCCTAATCGTTGGATTGCTAAAAAGGGGATTAGTGATTCCGGATAGATTGGTACCTACTTTGCTTGCTTTTAGGAAGAGGATGATTGATCTCATAATCATTTATGTGGAGACATTAAAGCAAGTATGTAAGTGCTTATTGAAGAATAAGTTCACTAAACGTGACTCGCTAAAGGAATACCTAATGGAGTTTTACTTGCCTGTCAATAGGAATTCCTCTAGTGATAGTAGTACAAGTGAGATCATCATAGTTTCTTGTGTATGATGAGTTATACTTTGACATGTTTCTTAAGACCCCTAGGGTATATCAAAGGGTATGCTTGGGTATAATAAGTTGTACATGAAGATATGTGAATGGTCAACAACGAATCTACCGCTTCTAGTAAAAAGAGAGAATGTTCTATGTGATTCGATAAATAACAACTCAGTAATCCTTGGCCAATGCAGAATGAAATTAGAAAGTAGTTTCTAATTTTCATTATTTAGAGTTGTGCATTTGAGAATCGAAATACATATAATTAAATAAAATAAGACTTGACAATAATTTCATGTCTTATATTTAATTGAGACATTGTATGGTAGAAGGATTGAATTGTACGGTAACTATTCACTGAAAGGTTTTTTTTGTGACTAATGTTGAAATCTATATTATCTAGAAAGTTGTTAATCGTTAAGGGAGTTTACCCTTATTGTAAAATAAATATTATTTATTTAAATGAATTAAATAGTTTAATTTATTTATTGAAATAAGATTATAATTGTTCTAATTGATTTATTCATAACCGGTTTAATATGGAGAACCTAAAGGGTCACACCGCAAAAAAAAATATTTATTTAAGAAGTAAATGACATAATCGTAATAATAAGTTAAGTATATTTAATTTAATCTATGGTGATAGAATAAATTCAATAACTTAATATTTATTATTTAATATTTTGAAAATATTAAATATAAATTAATAAGAGGAGTCTTATTATTATTATTATTTAATTCCTAAAAGGGTTTGTGAATTAATTAATAAAAGTACTCTCATAAATTCTTAATTGGATTAAAAGTTTAATTAATTAAAAGAGTTTAATTAAAATAAAACCCTATTCCTAAATAGCTTAGGAGGGTTGCCCATATCTATAAATAAGAGGAGTCTTATTATGAATTGGACTTACACACACTTCCATTAGATTTGGGAGAGTACTTACAAATTCTATAGAGATAGAATACTAGAGTTTTGCCAACACCTATTTTCTTGAATACATATTATTCCTTGGTGGATCACCTCTAGAGGCCAAATACTTGGGTGGCTAACGTTGATCAAGGGAAGGAATCTAACCGGTGAATTCAAGGAGAATGCGAAGGATTTTGAGTTGAACTCATACTTGAGGAAGCACGGTTCTACGAGGGTATGATTTTGATTCTTTATCTCTTTCGTATAATTGATAATTGAGTACAAAGAAAGATCATGGTGATGGTTTATATAAATTTTAAAAATCCAATTTTATCGCGCTTCCGTTATATTTGTGTAATTTGATTGCATGCTCGCGTTATATACAAACCTAACATTCACTGAACATAATTTATCTAAGTCCCACATTGTTTAGAAGAGAAAATTTTGAAGGAAGCTTTCCTTATAAAAAGGACTCCCCTATACTTGACTGCACATACTTTATCTAAGTCCCACATTGTTTAGAAGAGAAAATTCTAAAGGAAGTTTTCCTTATAAAAGGGACTCCCCTATACTTGTAAAGTAAATAGCTAACAAACCAACCAAGCAAAGGACTAATAGGCCAGGCTTGTTACACTAGATCGGGCCTAGGCTAGGCTCAGGCCATAGGCCGGTCCAGGTCAGGCTTTTAGCCAGGCCTGTCCAGGCCAGATTTTGGTCAAAATAAAGAGGCCTTTTCAAAACCTTCAGACCGTGCCAGGCTAGATCAGGCCTTGACCAGGCCGACGTTTGACCAGATCAGGCTCAGGCCGGACCAAGGCCAAGTCGTAGGCCTCAGGCTTTTTGTGCATGTCTACATATAAGTTTCATAGTGTACACAACTTGTATATTATGAAATCGTCAAAAGTGACTTGATAGTATAAGTTTGTGTAGTGTACAAAATAGAGTAGAATAAACTTCAAAATAGTTTTTGAAGAAATAAAATAATATTTCAAAACAATCTTCCAGAGGAAACTTTTCAAAAATAAATCTTCTAAAAGAAGAGTTGTAAATACTGTGTAATGTGTGTGAGTACTTATGTAACTTTTATAGGAAAAACTCACCTGAACAATTCTTGCACTCTTACTGATATTCACATATACTTATGGTAGCCTTAGCATACTTAGAAAGATAATTACACTAAGTAATTTTTAGAGAGCGAAAGCAAGTTATGAAACTCCTTATGCTAAGCCCCCTATTTATAGTCAAAACTTAACCAACATCTACCACATATCAATTATCACACTTTAATATTATCTTTAATATATATTATTCATCATTTATTCACACTTTATCTTTAATATATATCATTCATCAATTATTCACCCATTTTCAATATATTATTCATCAATTATTCACACATTTTTAATTATTCATCAATTATTCACACCTTTTCAATTATTCATCAATTATTCACACTTTTTCAAGATTATCTTTAATCTATACCATTCATCAATTATTATTATATTATCCATCTTATGCATTATTGACTTAATGTATTAATATCATAGATATTAGTATTTTTTCAAATAATGAGTTTGTCTAACTACTTAATACACGTGACTTTTAATTACGTAACTTTCCATTACTACCCTTGCTATGATAACAATTATTGGTTCAATAATATAAAATACTATGCAATTACTACTGTGATAATTATTGGTTCAATAATATGAAATATTGTGCAGTACCATGTGTTATCGTGGAATGTCGTGTGTTACTGTAAAGTACCGCGCACTACTGTTCCTTTATCACCGAGTCTTTTAACAGTTAAAGGTTATTTCTGTTGTTTTTTGTATCCGACAATTATTTAGTTGTAGGGCCCACCAATGATTGATTGTTTTGGCCTCGTCGTACTTTACCGAATATTTGTCGACATAACAAATATTTTTCGACATAACGAATATTCCCAGACATACTTTTTATCTTATAATTTGCACATATCACCCTTAACTTTAATATTTTTATCAATTTAACACCTCACTGTTTAGAATAATATTTATAAAGAAAATTAAGTTTTATTTATTAAAAGTTAGGGTCTTACAACTAAGATAACTTAATTTATGCCCACCGCATCTATGCCTTGCATGGTTAAAGGGTTAGTTAGAGTAAAGTTAGCTAGAGTGGAGCCGTCAGCATGCATCAAGTACACGTGGAAAGGGCTACTACCTAGTATAAATGGAGGATGTTTGTTTGTAGGACTAGATTACAAGAGATTATTACTCTCTTGGACTATTTCTCTGAATTGGACTATTTCTCTGAACTGGACTATTTCTTCGGATATATTAGATTAAATGAGACCATTTTATTAGTTATTTGTTTTGCTCTGAACTGGAATAAATAGTTCAATCCAACATTTATTTTAATCAAATAATCTAATTTAAATATTGGACTATTTGTTAAAGGACTCAAATACACTGATCAAATAATTTCAAGCATACCCATCAATAAAACATCTTCTCCTCCACTCTAGACAAAATCATTACTATTAACACCAACCAATTGAAAACTTAAATAACATTTAACTAACCATACAAAATATTGGATAATCCTATTAACGTAAAATAAATTATTGAATAACTTAATTAACATTAAAGAGAATTACTATTTCAAATGTCAAATATCCACTAAATATTCTTTCTATGCATCAACAATAATTTATTGTATAAACAAAAAAAAGAAGAATAGATAACTAAATGTATTTTTTAGTGTCAAACTCTTTTTCTACCCCTAACTATTCATCTCTCTTATTGGAATCTCTTTAATTTTATTAGTATCTGTGACGCCCCCAAATCCGGGTACTTTCAAACCCGTATTCAGTGCAACATGATACAACCCATTCAACATATTAGTTAATAAAATAATTGTAACTATTACAACAGAGTTCTCTATCTCAGATACGAAGACCTTTAGTAACTTCATTACATGATAGATACTGTATTTACATCACAAAAGCCTATTTATTATAATTAAACATCTCTGTCTATTCATTAAGTATGCCCTTGCCCTTATCCTTTCCCGACCCTTATACTCGATCATGCTTAGCTGAAAACATTTATATTCAAAGCAAGAATGAGCATTCAATTGCTCAGTAAGTAATAATAATTAATAATAACATATGCAAGAAATAAATGTGCTCTTTGAAATATGCTTTGACAATAGAACAAGATTGTAAAGCAATTGAAACATGTCTTGTTTGCATTTTCGAAACAACGTACTGACTTTTAAATGTTGAGTGGTCACAAGACTATGAACTTTTTTTTTAATTTTTCTGAAAAGGTTTTAATAAAAATTTATCTGTAAACTGTCTATCTTACGGGCACGGTGGGTGATCAGCCCGTTATGCCCTGTATTGATCAATACTATCTTACAGGAACGACATCTGCGTTCATCGTCACCGCCTTTTAGCGCAATATAAAAATTTCCAATTCAAGGATGTTCATTCTCAGTCTGGAGTCCAAACAGAAACAATTTAGTTGGACAACTCTATCTATTTAACAATAATATTTCAATTATTGTAAAAGAACTAAAATATTTTAATCTGTGTCTAGCCGAGTCAAATGGTTTAGACTGCTTTAAACAGTTTATGCATACTGAATTTTAACAAGTACGCACCATAACAATCTATATCAAAGATTTTGATATCTTTACATAGCATCCAAACTTTCTTTCAATGCACAATTCGAATGTAGTTAAAGATACTTGCTTAAAGATAAACAAGTTCAAGATACTTGCCTTGCTCGTAGATTACAACTATAGTTTTAGCTTAGTCTTTACTTCACAAATATTATATCAATTAGGTTCATATATACGCACACATTAGTTATATATACCAAGTCCATACTCAAATATTTCAATAACACTCAGATTGTAAACATTCAATGTAATCACTTTCATATTGCCCTATTCTTATTCTTTTCTTTGTTTTAAGCTTTCCTAGTCAACTTAGTTCATACATGATCATGCACTTAAAGTACTTATTTAGGTTACACTTAGATCACATATAGCATAGAGATATTAGTTTTCATTAGGCTCTTGTTTCCTCTTTGAAATATTCATTTCATTTGCTTTGTTAGTTTGATATAGTCCTACTATGCTTGACCAGTCTAAACATATCAACTAACATGCAAAGAGACTCAAAAGATTTAAATAATCATGCACCAAGCCTCCGTTCACAAACAGAACCTCTTGGCAACTCTGCAGCACAGCGCGACCGCTCTGCAATTTAGGCCTCAGAGTGGCGTGGTTGCGTTACTCTCTTTTTAGCCCAGAACTGAATTGTTCATTGTATAGCTTAGTTCTTAGTGTGTTGGGGTTTTAAAACATCTAATTCAACATGCAAACTCAAAAGTTTGGGAAGTTTAAACCAAACATAGGTTACTTTTCAAAATACTTAAAATTTTCATTTAAAACTTCTTTAATTCATGTTTTGACAACTCATTTCATGCATGGCTAAGTGGGATATCATTTCAGGTACATTCTTAAGCTTAACTAAGTCTAACAAACATGCCCAGAAGCTTACATAACAAAGAAATTAGTTTTTAATTTCTGGAGACCAGCGCGGTCACGCTAGTTTTGGCTTAAGAAGTGGCGCGGCCGTGACACTTCGGTAGCTAGCATGCTCTGTTTTCTGGAGTTTGAATTTCAAAAACACAAACTTCATTTCAGGCTTCATAGCTGTTATATTATCATTCCAGAACTCTGGATTAACCTTTATTTCTAATTCACATTATAAATTTTCACATTCCTCAATTAAATTCCTTTAATTTCTAAGTTTTAGAAATAACTTCTTGCTTGGGCATTATAACATATAGTTTGTGAGCTTACTTTTAAATTGTCAGGGTTCAAAGCTTGTGATACATATTCAAACCCAGATTTCACTTAGAAATCTCATACAAACAGATTCACATAACAATCATACACATTCCATCACGACCCAAATACTTAGAACATAACAAGTTAGTAATGATACCTCTTATGATTGACTTTCTTGCTTTAAAATTTTCAGTTCAATACTTCTTTCTTCTTTTTTTTTCAAATCTTCTCTACTGCTATTGCGCAATATACTTCCCCAAATAACATTCAATTTAAATTTTTAATGAGTTAAGATGGTTCTAGAAGAGCTTAGAAATATATGGGTGTATATAGTTTAGCGATATGCAGTTTCGGAATGGGACTATGAAACAAGGAGCTGAGAATGAATTCTCAGAATTAGTTTATATAAACTTCAACATTCTTGATGAACACACAAAATTCTTGGCCTTCATGTTTATTAGCCTAGCCAATATATCTGCCTATTTCTTGCCTAGCTTGCCAGCTCCTCCTACACATAACTCAGCTTATTTGATATCCCCCCAGCTCATGCTTCTTAAGCTTGAAAGTTACACATAATGTATATATACATATATTACCTATATTAACACACATAATACATAATACATAATACTTACCCATACCTGCAGAACATATATACATATAACATTCATTACATATATTATTAATACATCACTCATTTAATATATTATTTAATCTTTTTAATAAAAATGAAATCAATACATTAAATATTATAATGTATTATATCCCAAAATATTTCTTATAAAAATGAACAATTTATTTAATACAATAATTTCACCATATTAAATAATTTAATACCATAAATTATCTAATTCATCTTAATTTAATGTACACCATAACTTGGTATACATAAATTTAATTATTTCTTTTTCATTTAAATAATTTTTTTTAACATACAATAAATATATAATTATATATATTCACTTCATCACAGGTATACAAATGCTATGCCACACGTACTCACATATACATTGTAATACGATAAATTATTACAAATAAAAATTTATTATATTAAATTCTCATTTTTAATAATTAACCGAAAATTCAAATTGTTACATTCTCCCCCCTTATAAAGATTCCGTCATCGGAATCACAAAACAAAACAACTCAAAAAAATGAGGATAGTTTTTCTACATCTTTTCTTCTAACTCCCACGTTGCCTCTTCGACATTATGGTTTCTCCACACTACCTTTACTGAAGGTATTATCTTATTTCTTAGAACTTGTTCTTTCCTATCGATTATCTGAATAGGAATCTCTTCATACGTTAAGTCCTTCTCAAACTAAATAGGCTCATACTTTATCACGTGTTTATAATCTGGCTTATATGGTTATAAGACCGACACATGAAACACATTATGAACGTATTCTAATTCTGGAGGTAACGCCACTTTATAGGCTAGTTCTCCGATCCTTCGTAAAACTTCAAATGGTCCTATAAATCGGGGACCTAATTTTTCCTAATTTCCAAATCGTATCTTTCCTTTCCACGAAGATACTTTCAAAAATACGTGTGACCCGACTTCAAAATTTCTCTTTTGTCGATATTAATCCACATACTTTTCTGATGATCTTGAGCCGTTATGAGATGCGTACGTATTAACTTTACGACATCTGCAGTCTGCTGTACCAACTCTGGTCTTAGCAAACGACATTCTCCTACCTCATTCTAGCAGAGTGGTGTTCTGCACTTTCTTCCATACAACGCTTTATAAGGTGACATGCCTATACTAGCGTGATAATTGTTGTTATAGGCAAATTCTACCAAAGGTAAGTGACCATCCCAACTTCCCTTAAAGTCCATAACATAGGCTCGTAACATATCCTCTAGAGTCTGGATTGTTCTTTCACTTTACCCGTCTGTTTGAGGATGGTAAGCCGTACTCAACCTCAACTACGTTCCCATGTGTTCTTGCAAACTTCTATAAAAATTTGACGTGAATCTCGAGTCTCTGTCTGACATAATCGAAATTGGTATTTCATGTCGGGAAATAATTTCCTTGATATAGAGTTTAGCTAACTGATCTAGGTTATACCTAATCTTGATTGGCAAAAAGTGTGCTGACTTCGTTAATCGATCAACTATAACCCAAATAGCATCGAATCCTTTCTGTGTACTAGGAAGTCCTACCACAAAGTCCATTGTGATATGCTCTCATTTCCATTCAGGAATGTCTAATGGTTGGAGTAACCCACTTGGTTTATGATGTTCAGCCTTAACGCCTTAACTCTTTGACAGGTTAAACATCTACTAACGTATTCCACGACTTCTCTTTTCATGTTTGGCCACCAAAAATATTGTCGGAGGTCTTGATACATCTTTGTACTACCAGGATGAATCGTGTACTTCAAATAATGGGCCTCTTGCAAAATTTCCTCTTTCAGCTCTGATATTGACAGAACCCAAATTCTTCCTTCAAATCTGATTACTCCGTTATTATTGAGTTTAAATTTTCTTTCTTTTGCTTCGGGGATCCTTTCCCTTAGCTTCTCACACTCCTCGTCTTTAAGTTGTACTTCCTTGACCTTACCTAACAACGTTGGACAAGTTTCCATTACGTATAATTTTCCTTCCGACTACTGCGGAACCTTTACTTCCAAATCCATTCTCTCCATTGTTGTTACTAACTCGTCTTGAGCTGTCATCATCATCAACTTCTCCCGACCCTTTCTACTTAAGGCGTCGACCACAATATTTACTTTACCTGGGTGTTAAAAGATTTCACAATTGTAATCCTTGATCAATTCTAACCATCTTCTTTGTCTCATATTCAATTCTTTCTGTGTGAAGATATATTTCAGACTTTTATGATCTGTATATATTTCACATTTCTCTCCGTATAGATAATGTTTCCAAATTTTCAAGGCAAAATCTACCGCAGCCAATTCCAGATCATGAGTAAGATATCCCTTCTCATAATCTTTCAATTATCGTGAAGCGTATGCAATGACCTTCCTATGTTGCATAAGCATGCAACCCAGTCCTCTATGTGACGCGTCACTATACACCACAAAATTTCCTGTCTCGTCTGGTAAAGATAATACCGGCGCTTCACTTAATCTTTTCTTGACTTCTTGAAAACTCGCTTCACACAAATTTTACCATTTTCCTTGTCAAGTTAGTTAACGGGGTAACTATCTTTGAAAAGTCTTAAATAAATCTCCGATAGTAACCCGCTAATCCTAGAAAATTACGTAATCAATCGATGTCTTCGGCTGTTCCCAATTCATTACTGCTTCTACTTTTGCTGGATCCACGGATATACCATCCTTGTCGATCACGTGTCCCAAAAATTGGACTTTTTCTAACCAAAATTCACATTTAGTGAATTATGCATATAACTTCTCTCTCCTTAGTGTTTCCAACACTATTCTCAAATGCTCTGCATGATCAGTTTGTGTCATGGAGTAGACTAGAATATCGTCTATGAATACTACCACAAACTTATCCAAATACTGCTTGAACACTCTGTTCATCATGTCCATAAACGCAGCTGGTGTATTTGTCAAACTAAAAGACATTACCAGAAACTCGTAATGACCATACCGAGTTCTAAATGCTGTCTGTGGAACATCCTCTTCTTTAACTTTCAACTGGCGATATCCACTCCTCAAATCTATCTTGGAAACGTATCTTGCCCTTTTCAACTGATCAAAGAGATCATCGATCCTAGGCAATGGATACTTATTCTTAATTGTTACTTTGTTCAACTCCCTATAGTCGATACAAAGTCTCAAAGATCCATCTTTCTTTTTCACGAATAACACTGGCACTCCCCATGGAGATGTACTCGGTTGAATATACTTCTTGTCTAACAATTCTTGCAGTTGGATCATCAATTCTTTCATTTCCACTGGAGGCATCCTATACGGTGCTTTTGAAACTGGTGTTGTATCGAACACTACATCAATAACAAATTCAATTCCTCTGTCCAGCGGAAGACCTGGTAGATCATTAGGAAAAACATCTACAAACTCATTCACTACTGCAATCTGATTTATATCTGCTCCTATCTGTTGGGTATCCACCACGTATGCTAGATATCCCACACAACCCTTTTGTAACATCTTCTTTGCTTGCATCATCATTAAACACTGAGACTGTGACGAACAAGAATTTTGTATTTTAATTTAAAATATTTATTGAATTAAATAAATATTTTTCGATGATTTAATTCTTGAATTAATTGATTAATTGATGAATTTGTGATAGATTAATTTAATTACATGTGTTACACTAGTTAAATTAATGTGGAGAATTTTTATGTTTAAAATATGTGTTTAATTGAATTTATTTGATTAAATGCATTATTTAAATAAGTATAATGTAATTTCTAATTAATTTAATATTAATTAGAGATTTAATAATTTATCATATTTAATAAATGAGAATTTTATTTATGTGATTTAATGTAGAATTATTCTATTTTAATTAATTGATTTTGATAAGATTATTTAATTGATTAAATGTGTGACATGAACTATATTATAAGTAAATGATTAAAATAAACTAAGGAAGAGTTATTAAGCAAGCCAAACGAGGCCCTAAAGGAAGTTGGGGTCAGTTAACCATTATGGATTAACTGACACCCATTATTATATCAGTTCTTTGATACATGAATATTGCCTCAGTTCTAATTCCTAACCAGAGAGAAAACTTGAGAGAAAAAGAGAGAGAATTGAGAGGAATTAAAGAAGTGAAGAAAGAAATCCTGTCATCTAGTTGCATAATCTAGCATCAAACCAAAGTTAATTCTTAATTTTAACCTTTAATTTATGTTTTCTTAATTTTCTCCATGAATGCATGTTTGAGTTTTCTGTAAATTAAGTTATATGGTTAAAATTTTATAGAATGATGATTGGATGTTAGAAAGCATGTATAAGCGTCTTTTATATGATGTATATGTGATTTAGAGTAATTAATTCATGAGATTATGCTGAATTAGAAGTTCTGAAATTTACAGAGAAACAGAGTTTAAATATGACTTATATGTATGAAAAATTATGCTTGAAGTACATGTTAATCGTTAAATTGATAGCTGTTTATGTTTATGCATGTAAAAACGAAAAGAATGAAAGTTAAACGGATTGAATTATTTAAGAAACGAATTCATAATGATTAATTACGATTAACTGTATCAAAACTTGTTAATAAGGCATGAACAGTGAAAATTTTAGTTTTAATTGGTTGTTTAGATTGTCTATGATGTTAAAATCACTCTGTATGTGTTGGGTTTTGATTTCATAACACATATGACGAATGGGTATACTTAAATTATCAATTCGATGAAAAACTTTGGCCAAATTTGGCATTTTTCTGCGTTCTTCGCGAACTGCAGGAACTGAATTTCGTGTTTCTCGCCCTGGCGATAATTTTGAACTGTGATTGCTTGCCCCGGCGAGAGCTCGCCCCGGCGAGAATTTTGAACTACGTTTTCTCGCCCCGGCGAGAATTTTGTGAAGAGTTTTCCCGCCCGGCGGGAATATAAAAAAAAAAAAGAAAAAAAAAAGTAAAAAGACGAGAGTAAAAGAATTTTCTTCTTTCTTTGAGATCATGTTATGATATCGTAGATATACCTAAAGCTTAGGCTAAGGTATAAAATGAATGCTAAAATACTGTAATGGGTGGTAAGCATAAACCCATGGATTGTTCGATGTCAACTGAACTATTAAAATAGAAATTTTGGATGAGAATGAGTTCTGAAGTGTTTATAATACTATAACTAATTATTGTTACTGTTTTATAAACGGAATGTATAGGTTGATTAGAGAAACGTGAGTCTTAAATTTGTAATCTACGCGCGAGACAAGTATCTTATCCTTACTTTTACGTTTACGCAAGTTTCTAAATTTCATTATCATAGAATACAAGCTTCATAATGCTATTACTTCTTGAGCAAGTTATTGTTTCTATTCCATTCCATTTCATGGATTCAATGAGATGTTTTTAATTTCCTCTTTGTAATGCTTCAGTTATATAGAACGTATTCAATCGTACCTTTTGTGAGATTTAGTTTTGATTCTCGAATTATACCTTTTGAACCTTGATTGACTAGCGAACCCTTATTGATTCGACTAGTCCATAGCTGATGAGCGTTCTAAATTCTAGAAACGTTATTGAAGTAAATCCAAACCAAACTTCCTTTGGTGCGGACTCCGATGTCAAACTGAGATGAACAACCCTTATACAGGGGATTTTATTTACGCGTTAGCGTTAAGATGTTGTGCACATACATGGTACAAAGGGCTGATCCCCCTGAGTACGAGAAGCAAGGTCCATATAGTCTTATGACTGTTAAAGGTTTAAAGTAGAAATACTTGATAACCT
Organism: Aralia elata; assembly: GCA_034770075.1. NCBI lineage: Eukaryota > Viridiplantae > Streptophyta > Magnoliopsida > Apiales > Araliaceae > Aralia > Aralia elata. The sequence goes on from CM068385.1 coordinate 77,693,552, forward strand.
GGGACATAGTTCGTGGTCTTAAGACCCTCAGACGTTCTTTTGAATCTTGTCTTACATTCTTGACTCAAAAGCTAAATCTTCGATTATTCAATATCCATTAATTATTTCGCATGTTATTATTACTGTTGTTGTTATACTTGCTGGGCAATCATTGCTCACCCTTGCATAATAACATTGCAGCTAAGGTTGAAAGAACTGACGAGCCATCTACTAGTAAGGGTAAAGGAAAAACAAACAAGTGATGAAGACTTGTTGTACTTATTTTAATGATGTTATGTAATAGACTTAATTTATGTTTCCGCACTGATGTTATGTTAAGGTTAGATGACTTGGGATTTATTTATGAATGATGTTGTAACCCTTAATGGGAGATTTCTATTTCCATTAATACTATTTCCATTATGAATGAATGGGTAGTTAGATGTGATGTATATGGATAGTGAACACCAAATCCTGAAGAAACGTAGTACTCGGATTTGGGGGTGTCACAGGTTGGTATCAGAGTTGTAGGTTATGAACCTTAGGTGGGGAAACCTTAGGGTAGTAGCCTTTTTAGAGTCAGAAAATATAGTGGTGATAAACTCTCATCGAGTTCTAAGGAATGAATTAAGGAATTCATTAAAGATAATAAAAGACTTTATGTATTATGTGCTTATGTGTTAACAACCTATGTGCCGCGATTAGTACCGAGTATTAATTAAAATTTAAACTTTGTTGTCAGGATGTCGGATATTGGAGGATCCAGTCAGCCTAGGGAGATTGTGCCCCGAGTGGCTGGAGAGGAGGAGCCCCGTGATATTCATGTTATCAGGGAGCAGTTGGTACATAGAGAGCCATCTCCATTGATCACGGTTGAGGGTCAGGAGCATGAGCCTGAGTCAGATCCCGAGGAGGATCCTGAAGAGGTTGAGGTGGAGGGAGAAGACCCTGAGGAGATACCACTATCTTCCTTAGGTTTTTAGATGTTTGAGCAGGTGTATGATCGCAACATAGAGTTGCAGGATCGAGTGGAGGAGTTAAAGGGACAGGTGGCTGAGCGTCAGGCTGTTTTAGAGCAGAAGGATGAGGAAATTGAGGACCTGGATATACATCTTGGAGATGTAGAATGGAAGTTAGTTCAGTCAGAGAATCAAAAAGAAGACTTGCTAGCTGAGAATGAAAAGATGAAACTTGAAATTCAGAAGTTAAAGGATGATTTGAGTGAGGAGTCTGCAGAACGTGCTAGAGCAGAGGATGCTTGGATGCGTAACGCTCGACGTGTAGAGATTTCCGAAGAAGGTGAACGGGTAAAGCGGGCTAAGATTGAGGAGACGAACTACACATTTCAGACAGCGATTGATAGGGCCCAGGATCGAGTTCTCCACTATCCGATTCAGTTCGAGGAATTACCATGGTATATGTTGGATCGCAGGACGATGTGCCGTATCATGGAGGAAGAACGTAGACAGGCAGTTCGACGCCTTAGTAGGCCATGATAGGAGAATTTTTTGAGTTATGTGTAATTATTTATGGTAGTTAGTGATGTAAATTCCGGCGTGATTATACATAATGGAATATGACTATTTAATCCTAAAGATTGTTTGATCTTGGGATAGTTGATGTAAATAGCAGTGATGCTATCTTCTGATGTTTAAGACTTATTGAATGAATGAAATATCAGCTTTATTTGAAGATGTTATGTGTTAAATGTTAACCTGAATTGTTTTAGTTAAATATTGAACACTTAAGAAATTGAGTGATGACCTAATAAGCGCATATTCTTGAACAGAATTATGCCGCCAAGAAGAGCTGGACGACCCCGTCAACAACCACCCCCTGAGGGGTCCACTAACAACAATAACAATAATCCACCCGATGTTAACCCAGTTCAGCAACTAGTGAATCTTTTGACTGGAGCTTTTGCCAATCAACCGCAAGCTCACACTACGACCTTTAAGGACTTTAAGGCCGTTGGTCCCCCTGAGTTTAAAGGAGCGATGAATCCGATAGAAGCCCAAACCTGGGTAATGGAAATGGAGAAAGTTTTCGATGTCGCTAGGGTTGGGAATGACCAGAAGACTGCCTTTGTGACTTTCATGTTAAAGTCGGAAGCCAGTTACTGGTGGCAAGCCAATAAGACGAGAGCAGGAGAGGGTGTCATACCGTGGGATCGATTTAAGGAAATGTTCTTCGAGATGTATTTTCCAGCTAGTTCATAGAATCAGATGGAGGTTCAGTTTCTCGAACTTAAACAAGGAACGATGACAGTGCCAGAATATTCGGCAAAATTTAACGAATTAGCGAGGTTTGCACCATACCAGGTTAACACGGATGAGAGGAAGGCTAGACGGTTTGAGCAAGGATTGAAGCCTTGGCTTTACAGTAAGGTTTCTATGTTTCAACTCAACACATTTGCGGCGGTGTTAGAGAAAGCGATAATAGCTGAGGGAGGAAGTGAAGCGATGACCAGATACAACCAGGAACAGAAAAAGAAAAAGAATGAGACTGAGAATAGGCCGAGCGGTAGTAATGGAGGAGGAAACCAGAAACGAAAATGGAACGATGGTGGTTCTATTGGAAGTCAGCAGAGTAACCAGAAGAAGAAAATTGAGGCTTGTGCAAGCTGTGGTAAGAATCATGTAGGTGTATGCCTGAAAGGGAAAAGGGTGTGCTACAATTGCAATCAGGAGGGCCACATAGCGCCGAATTATCCGAATCCAAAGAAGGGTGCTTGTTTTACATGCGGATCAAAAGATCATTTAGCTAGAGATTGTCCCAAAAAGGCAGCAGGAGCAGGAGGGAATAAGGGGAACAGTGGTGGCAGTACATTAACCATAACCGGATCAGCACCAACAAACCGACCTACTGCCAGAACTTTCAACATGACCGTGCAAGATGCCGTGCAATCTCGCGATGTGGTGTCAGGTATCATTCCGATCAATAATATAGATGCTTATGTATTGTTTGATTTGGGTACTACTTGTTCATTTATATTCGATGACTTTGGTAAGAACTTAGATTTGCCTAAGGAGGAATTAGACTACCCTTTGAACATAGAAATTGCGAATAGGGAGGTAATTCCTGTTAGGTACGTACACAAGAACTGTAGAGTGAACATTAAGGGAAACGTGATGACAGTAGATCTGATCCCAATCAAACTTGGGGAATTTGACGTTATTTTGGGTATGGATTGGCTATTCAATTATGGAGCGATAATTGATTGCCAGAAGAAACGTATTAACCTTATAACTCCGTCAAAGGTAGTATTTTACGGCAGCAAATTGCCTAGACAAGCGAGTTGTCTGACGATAATGCAGGCCAGGAAGTTGTTAAGACAAGGCTGTGTGGGATACTTAGCCTACATAGTTGATACTCGAAAAGAGCGTCCGAAATTAGAAGAGATATCTGTCGTAAGGGACTTTGTAGACGTCTTTCCAGACGATTTGCCAGGACTTCCGCCAGATAGGGAAGTTGAGTTTGTAATCGATTTGGCGCCAGGAACTGCCTCGATATCGAAAGCTCCGTACTGTATGCCCCAGTAGAGATGAAAGAATTGATGGTGCAGCTACAAGAACTTTTAGATAAGAAGTATATTCAGCCGAGCGTATCACCATGGGGAGCGCCGGTGTTGTTTGTTAAGAAGAAGGACGGATCAATGCGACTTTGCATTGATTACAGAGAATTGAACAAGGTCACGATTAAAAATAAATACCCGTTGCCAAGAATCGACGACTTGTTTGATCAATTGAAAGGAGCTAGGTATTTCTCAAAGATAGATTTGAGGAGTGGTTATCATCAGTTGAAGGTGAGGAAGGAAGATGTACCGAAGACAGCGTTCAGGATTCGTTACGGTCACTACGAGTTTCTGGTGATGTCATTTGGTCTAACGAATGCTCCTGCAGCATTCATGGACTTAATGAACAGGGTGTTTAAGCCGTTTTTGGACAAGTTTGTAGTAGTATTCATTGACGATATTCTAATTTACTCTAAAACCAAGGAAGAGCATGCAAAACATTTGAAGTTGACATTGGAAACGTTAAGAAAAGAGAAGTTGTACGCTAAATTTTCAAAGTGTGAATTCTGGATAAAACGAGTGCAATTTCTTGGACATGTGATTGACAAGGATGGGATTTCGGTGGATCCATCAAAGGTTGAAGCAGTGCTTAATTGGGATCAGCCGAAAACGCCATCGGAAGTAAGGAGTTTCCTCGGATTAGCGGGTTACTACAGGAGATTCATTCAGGATTTTTCCAAAATCGCGACTCCATTAACGAATTTGACTAGAAAGACGGTAAAGTTCGTTTGGATGGAGAAGTGTGAGGAAAGTTTTCAAGAATTAAAGAAGAGGTTGAGTACAGCGCCTGTGTTGTCTCTACCGGATAGCACAGGAAATTTTGTGGTGTACAGTGATGCGTCGCATAAAGGACTAGGTTGTGTGCTTATGCAGAACGGTAAGGTCATTGCGTATGCGTCACAATAATTAAAGGACTATGAGAAGGGGTATCCTACCCATGATTTGGAGTTGGCCGCGGTGGTGTTTGCTTTGAAGATATGGAGGCACTATCTTTACGGGGAGAAGTGTGAAATATATACAGACCAAAAAAGTCTGAAATATATTTTTACACAGAAGGATCTGAACATGCGACAGAGGAGATGGTTGGAATTAATAAAGGATTACGACAACGAGATTTTATACCATCCGAGTAAAGCGAATGTGGTGGCTGACGCCTTAAGCAGAAAAGGACGGGAGAAATTGTCTATGATTACCGCTCAAGAGGAGCTAATTACAGCAATGGCGAAACTAGAATTGGAAGTGAAATTTCCGAAAGAGTGTGACGAAAAATTATTTCAGTTGAGAATCGGTTCAACTTTGGTGGAAAAGATTAAGGAGACACAAAATCAGGACGAAAAATGTGATAAAATCAGGAAAAGAATATCTGAAGGTGATGAAGTGAAATTCAAAATGGATAACGAGGGAGTATTAAGATTCGAGGGAAGAATTTGGGTTCCGCCAGTACAAGAGATTAAGGACGAAATTTTGAGCGAGGCTCATAATTCTAGATATTCGATTCATCCGGGAAGTACGAAGATGTATCAAGATCTTCGACAACATTTCTGGTGGCCGAATATGAAGAAAGACGTTACCGATTGTGTAGCTAAGTGTTTGACATGTCAGAAAGTTAAAGCAGAACATCAGAGGCCAAGTGGGCTATTACAACCGTTAGAAATCCCAGAATGGAAATGGGAGCACATCACCACGGATTTCGTAGTAGGTCTCCCGACGACTCAGAAAGGTTTTGACGCAGTATGGGTTATCGTAGATCGACTGACGAAATCAGCACATTTTCTACCGATTAAGATCAGATTCAACCTAGATCAGTTGGCGAAGTTGTATGTCAAAGAGATTATATCGAGGCACGGTGTTCCAATATCTATTATCTCAGATAGGGATCCGCGCTTCACATCGAATTTCTGGAAACGACTACAGGAATGCATGGGGACACAGTTACGTATGAGTACGGCATATCATCCACAGACCGACGGACAGAGCGAAAGAACGATTCAAACATTGGAGGATATGTTACGAGCTTGCATTATGAACTTCAAAAGAAATTTGGATGATCATCTACCGTTGGTGGAATTTATTTATAACAACAGTTACCACGCAAGTATTGGCACGCCGCCTTACGAAGCGTTGTACGGCAGAAAGTGCAGAACTCCATTATGCTGGGATGAAGTTGGCGAACGTCAATTGCTCGGACCAGAACTGGTACAACAGACCGCAGAAATCGTTAAAGTGATTAGGGCAAGATTAATAGCAGCTCAGGATAGACAAAAGAAGTACGCCGATCAATATCGTAAGAATCGAGAGTTTGACTCTGGTAGCTATGTTTTCTTGAAAGTGTCTCCCTGGAAAGGGAAGATTCGTTTTGGTAAAAAGGGAAAACTGAGTCCGAGGTTCATTGGACCCTTTGAAGTATTGAGAAGAATTGGTGAGGTCGCATATGAGGTAGCTTTACCCCTAGCGCTGGAACACATCCACAATATCTTTCATGTCTCGGTGTTACGACCATACAAACCTGACTACAAGCATGTTATAGAATATGAACCCCTACAAGTTGAGAAAGATTTGTCTTATGAAGAAGAGCCTGTTCAAATAGTTGACAGGAAAGAGCAAGTGCTAAGGAATAAAATTATACCTTCCGTTAAGGTGATCTAGAGGAACCACAACGCTGAAGAAGCTACGTGGGAACTCGAAGATCAAATGATGAGAAATTATCCTCAGTTATTTGCTTAATCTATGTGTAGCGATTCTGGGGACAGAATCTTTGTAAGGGGGGGAGAATGTAACGGGACGAGTTAATTGAGTCGTGATTCTGGGGACAGAATCCTTTTAAGGGGGGGAAGATGTGACGAACAAGAATTTTGTGTTTTAATTTAAAATATTTATTGAATTAAATAAATATTTTTCAATGATTTAATTCTTGAACTAATTGATTAATTGATGAATTTGTGGTAGATTAATTTAATTACATGTGTTGCACTAGTTAAATTAATGTGGAGAATTTTTATGTTTAAAATATGTGTTTAATTGAATTTATTTGATTAAATGCATTATTTAAATAAGTATAATGTAATTTCTAATTAATTTAATATTAATTAGAGATTTAATAATTTATCATATTTAATAAATGAGAATTTTATTTATGTGATTTAATGTAGAATTATTCTATTTTAATTAATTGATTTTGATAAGATTATTTAATTGATTAAATGTGTGACATGAACTATATTATAAGTAAATGATTAAAATAAACCAAGGAAGAGTTATTAAGCAAGCCAAACGAGGCCCTAAAGGAAGTTGGGGTCAGTTAACCATTATGGATTAACTGACACCCATTATTATATCAGTTCTTTGATACGTGAATATTGCCTCAGTTCTAATTCCTAACCAGAGAGAAAACTTGAGAGAAAAAGAGAGAGAATTGAGAGGAATTAAAGAAGTGAAGAAAGAAATCCTGTCATCTAGTTGCATAATCTAGCATCAAACCAAAGGTAATTCTTAATTTTTACCTTTAATTTATGTTTTCTTAATTTTCTCCATGAATACATGTTTGAGTTTTCTGTAAATTAAGTTATATGGTTAAAATTTTATAGAATGATGATTGGATGTTAGAAAGCATGTATAAGCGTCTTTTATATGATGTATATGTGATTTAGAGTAATTAATTCATGAGATTATGCTGAATTAGAAGTTCTAAAATTTACAGAGAAACAGAGTTTAAATATGACTTATATGTATGAAAAATTATGCTTGAAGTACATGTTAATCGTTAAATTGATAGTTGTTTATGTTTATGCATGTAAAAACGAAAAGAATGAAAGTTAAACGGATTGAATTAGTTAAGAAACGAATTCACAGTGATTAATTACGATTAACTGTATCAAAACTTGTTAATAAGGCATGAACAGTGAAAATTTTAGTTTTAATTGGTTGTTTAGATTGTCTATGATGTTAAAATCACTCTGTATGTGTTGGGTTTTGATTTCATAACACATATGACGAATGAGTATACTTAAATTGTCAATTGGATGAAAAACTTTGGCCAAATTTGGCATTTTTCTGCGTTCTTCGCGAACTGCAGGAACTGAATTTCGTGTTTCTCGCCTTGGCGAGAATTTTGAACTGTGATTGCTCGCCCCGGTGAGAATTTTGAACTACGTTTTCTCGCCCCGGCGAGAATTTTGTGAAGAGTTTTCCCGCCCCGGCGGGAATATAAAAAAAAAGAAAAAAAAAAGTAAAAAGACGAGAGTAAAAAAAATTTCTTCTTTCTTTGAGATCATGTTATGATATCGTAGATATACCTAAAGCTTAGGCTAAGGTATAAAATGAATGCTAAAATACTGTAATGGGTGGTAAGCATAAACCCATGGATTGTTCGATGTCAACTGAACTATTAAAATAGAAATTTTGGATGAGAATGAGTTCTGAAGTGTTTATAATACTGTAACTAATTATTGTTACTGTTTTATAAACGGAATGTATAGGTTGATTAGAGAAACGTGAGTCTTAAATTTGTAATCTACGCGCGAGGCAAGTATCTTATCCTTACTTTTACGTTTACGCAAGTTTCTAAATTTCATTATCATAGAATACAAGCTTCATAATGCTATTACTTCTTGAGCAAGTTATTGTTTCTATTCCATTCCATTTCATGGATTCAATGAGATGTTTTTAATTTCCTCTTTGTAATGCTTTAGTTATATAGAACGTATTCAATCGTACCTTTTGTGAGATTTAGTTTTGATTCTCGAATTATACCTTTTGAACCTTGATTGACTAGCGAACCCTTATTGATTCGACTAGTCCATAGTTGATGAGCGTTCTAAATTCTAGAAACGTTATTGAAGTAAATCCAAACCAAACTTCCTTTGGTGCGGACTCCGATGTCAAACGGAGATGAACAACCCTTATACAGGGGATTTTATTTACGCGTTAGCGTTAAGATGTTGTGCACATACATGGTACAAAGGGCTGATCCCCCTGAGTACGAGAAGCAAGGTCCATATAGTCTTACGACTGTTAAAGGTTTAAAGTAGAAATACTTGATAACCTGGGACATAGTTCGTGGTCTTAAGACCCTCAGACGTTCTTTTGAATCTTGTCTTACATTCTTGACTCAAAAGCTAAATCTTTCGATTATTCAATATCCATTAATTATTTTGCATGTTATTATTACTGTTGTTGTTATACTTGCTGGGCAATCATTGCTCACCCTTGCATAATAACATTGCAGCTAAGGTTGAAAGAACTGACGAGCCATCTACTAGTAAGGGTAAAAGAAAAGCAAACAAGTGATGAAGACTTGTTGTACTTATTTTAATGATGTTATGTAATAGACTTAATTTATGTTTTCGCACTGATGTTATGTTAAGGTTAGATGACCTGGGATTTATTTATGAATGATGTTGTAACCCTTAATGGGAGATTTCTATTTCCATTAATAGTATTTCCATTATGAATGAATGGGTAGTTAGATGTGATGTGATGTATATGGATAGTGAACACCAAATCCTGAGGAAACGTAGTACTCGGATTTGGGGGTGTCACAGAGATTGCCTTGGCGATTTACTACCATAAAATACTACCTGACTACTTTACAGGTTTAAGGCTCACTAGCATCTTTTGGCAATCTATCATTGCCCCATGGTTGAATAACTAATCCATTCCCAAAATTATGTTGAACTCTCCTAACTGTATTAGAATTAAGTCTACGCTCAACCCACGTTCCTTTATTTTGACCCAACAATTCCTATAGACAGGCTCTATAGGAATTACTTCTTTATTAGCGACTTCTATATTTATGGGGGTTTTTAGCTTCGTTAAAGGTATATTTAACTGTTTAGCAAATTCTGGTGACACAAAAGAATAGGTTGCTCCCGAATCAAACAACACATAAGCATTTATAGCTTTGATTTGAACAATACCTGAAACTACGTCTTTTGAAGCAATTGCATCTTGCATTGTCATATTAAAAGTTCTGGTAATTGATCTATTCTGCGGAGCTGGACCTGTTGTAGTCACTTTTTCGCTGCTATTTCCCTTGTTACTGTTTCCCCCATCTATTCCATTCTTCGGACAATTTTTAGCCATGTGATCCACTGATCCACAAACAAAACATCCAGAATTCTTTCTCAGATTGGGGCAGTTAGGAGAGACATGTCCCTCCTGCCCACACTTGTAGCATACAGTTTTCCCTTTCAGACACACTCTAGTGTGATTTTTTCCACAGTTCTTGCAGGTTTTAAATTTCCTCTTCTGATCTCCCTGATTGTTTCCAATGTTCCCAAAGTCGTTCCATTTTCTTTTCTTGCTATTTCCATTGCCTCCTTCTGATTTGAAAGGTCCTTCTGCCTTTCCTTTACTCTTCCTTGTTGTGGAAGCTTAATGCCTCACTCCTTCCTTCAGCTATTATTGTTTTCTCAAGAATCGTGCCAAACGATCCAATTTGTAGTACAGATAATTTGTTATAGAGCCAAGGTTTTAAGCCTTGCTCAAAACTTCTGGCTTTTCTTTCTTTAGTATCCACCTGATGTGGAGCAAATCGTGTCAACTCATTAAATCTGGCTGCGTACTGCGGTACAGTCATATCTCCTTACTTAAGTTCTAGAAATTTTATTTCCATCCGACTTTGTGAACTAGGAGGGAAATAATTCTCGAAGAAGATTTCCTTAAATCTTTCCCAACTGATTAATCCCTCTCCGACTCTAGTCTTGTTCGGTTTCCACCAAAAGTTAGCTTCTCCCTTTACCACATAGACAGTGAAATAGGTTTCTAATCGTCACCTACGCTGGCTATCTCAAAGGCTTTCTTAATTTCCTTTACCCAAGATTGAGCATCTATAGGCTCGGTGGTTCCTCGAAACTCTGGGGGTTCCACATTCTTAAAATATTTAAAACTAGCTATATGCACCGCTGGTGGGTTTACATTCACATTAGGGTTATGAGGATCCCTATTTTGGAAGGCTCCTATTAACAGATCTACGAACTGTTGCATTGGGTCCCTTTGATCTCCACTTCTATCTTCATTATCATTATTAGATTTCTCATCTCTATTTTTCTTAAATGGTGGTCTTGCTCGACCTCTTCCTTTTGGCGGCATTTTTTGTTTAATAAAATTATTATTATTACTCTAGTACTTGTATCAAAACACTTTCATTCCATACTTAACACATATTCATTTCAAAACATATTTAATATTATTTCATACTAAAGATGTTTCTTACATACATCTGAGCTTCTTACATATCTTTTCTAATAGCTTCTCTAGCTATTTTCATAATCTAGCACTTGCTGCTATTTACATATCATCTCTGTCTTTATATCAAAAAGAGATTCTCCATTCTTTAACCCTTAACTAACATCATAATTAGGATTCCAAAAGATATCCCGCTATTAATAACAAAAGTTGGGATTCTTTATACCTATACTACCATATTTACAACATATATACAAACATATACACATATTTACAAACATTGTTTCACTGTTCACATAATACGCTTCCATTCTAGGTTTGGCCAATGGTAACGGTGCTAATGCGTTCTTCTTCAGTAATAGTAATAACGCGAGCTCGAGAAATGGAATGATGGAACTGGCCTATTTCATTCCAATAAGCCCAGACTACCATGCCCCCAAATCTGGATCCCTTGAACCTCGTGTCTGATGCGTCACGATACAACCTTAATCTCAATATATACAATCTTTATTCATAAATTAATGAACACAACCTCACTTTGATACCAATTAATACACCAACTTATTCCATTCTAGAATCCGTAACCTTTACAATCTATTATTTCATTTGTAGATCGTCTTGATCTGATTTATACATCTCAAGTTATAAGCAATATGTTTCTTTTTGATACACTGATTGAAAATATTCATGATCTCACAATCAGATTTAATTATCATTCCATACATAGTTCATTGGCTACGCAATTACAAATATTATATTAATGTTCATCTAACATAGCTAGGTACTATGCAAACAACTTCAATCACTATTTCTTCCTTTTTCATTGTCTATCCTAAATCCTTCGGTCCGCTCTGGTATAGCTGAAAATAATTATTTATAGCAAGAGTGAGCACGACGGCTCAACAAGTTTAACAGTTTATCACTTAACACATAATTCAGGTTTTTCATACATACTTTTACATTGTATCCATGTATCACAGTTATAAGCACACTGGATATTTAGAACATGTCTCATATAATTTTTATGTAATACATGTTTCACATACCAGACATGATTCACTTTATCATACTTTCTATTTCACAGTATAAAATTCAAGAGGAGTAGTTCAACTGAATATAACAGTTAACAACAACAGTTTATAACATATTATAACATAATAACACATTTGCACATAACAACATTTCACACTTAGGAGTAAGTTCTAAAAAACTTGCATGTACCGATGTTTTACCCTTACGCTAACCTGTCGCATTCCTTTGTATGACCTACATGGTATGTGAGATTGATAATAAACATAATCAATACTTGATTACATGGTTAACCTTACCTTAATAACCTACTTTAACTAATATTTTCGTTGTCTCATCTTTATATCTACTAATATAGACAGTCAACTTTGTTATTTATATAACTTAGTTTTATTTCCCTTTCATCACCACATGTGCTAGCTTATCGCACTTGTAGTTTACTGTGTGTGTATCACACCATTACAACATACCACATTTGGTTAAACATTTCTCATCTAGGTTTCTTAGACTTAGATTATGCACATAACATTCGTCCATCATTTTGTAACCACACACTTAATAGTCCATTACATTAATCTTGTTTGTACTATCCAACATTTGATTAGATAGAACTTTACTCTTATTCAACTTTATTTAGATAATCCAATGTACTATATTGTTATATTCTCAACTTAGCATAAGCATACATACACTTTAGAACATATTACGTAACATATGCTCATCCCACTTTAGACCAAGCACATAGCAACAAGTTCACAAAATACTGTAAGAACTTACCTTTCGCATCGCTTAAACTCTTAATGGTTCTATCTTGTCACTGAATAGCCTAAACGTATATAATGTTGGCTCACTTAGTTACTTTATAATATAACACTTATTTTACCTTATTATGTAAGGTTACATGTCAGTTCAACACATTAGCATGCTAACTAATTACTGTTATGCTTAACACGTACCGCATAGGTTAAGTTATTGCTATTTGGGACATCAACAAGTACTTACCACATACCTTCATGTATAATTTCATGCAATAGTTTTAAGGTGTATTTACACACAATCATATATGAGTATACATGGTGTGTATCACATACTTAGTTCATATACATTCTCAAATATACTCATTTTGGTCTAAATATAACATGATATGGTTTCTTGGTCATTATACACTTCAAATATCATCTTAAGTCACGCTATGACACTTCCAAGAATCAAATCTCATTTTTCCCATCATAGTTCAAAAACAGAAAATATGATTTTTAGGGTATTTTGGGAATTTTTATGAATTTTTGTAATGAGCTTTTGACTTCCAAGTTTAGGCAAACTTTTAGACCATACATGGTAGTATTTTATTCCATGTTTGGTCCATGGAAACAACTAAAGGAAGCCTCTCAAAACAACAAATCAAAACAGGTATTCTTCATCTTTAACTCTACTGCAACTACAACAGAGTTTGTATTTTCTTACCTAGTTTGGTGATTTTTGCAATTTTCTGAGTTAACCATTTGGATTCCAAGTTTGTACAAGCATTTAGACCTTACATCAAAGTATTTTTTCATAGGTTTGGCTCCTTGAACTCAGTCCTATAGGTTGACCAAAACTGGGCCCAAACTAGGGTGTTTACCCACCTTCACTCTACTATCTTCACTCTACGATTTGCACTCTATGATTTTCACTCTACAATTTGTACTCTACGATTTTCACTCTACGATTTGTACTCTACGATTTTCACTCTACTACCTACTGCAGTAGAAATGAATTTCATGCATTCTTTGGTGATTTTTTAGAATTTTTGTATTAGGCTTTTCACTTTCCAATCTGGACATGTAGTTAGACCATATATCAAGGTATTTTATTATTGGCTTAGGTTTCCCATTCACACAAGCTAAGCCCTTTTTATTTAAGGCTCAAACTGGTCTGTTTAACACAGGACCAGTTTGAGTCTGTTTCTAGCTTCCTTCTGATTTTGCAAGAGTTGCCCATTTAGACAGTGTAGACAAGTGTAAAATGGTTATCTAAGGTCACTTTTATCATGACCTTGCTTTATCTAGTGGTTTAGCATGATTTGGCCTCTTAGAGCTCACTTTAAGCTTAACAAATACACATGAAACCTTACTTTTTGAAAATCTATGTGTTGGCCATACTTGTGAATCATTTCTAGAATGCATTTCTGACATTACATGAGTTCATTACTACCTAGTATGGTCAGGTGCTATAGATTACCCAAAACAGTCTCAAACTAAAGCTTTTAAGCATGATTTTAACATGTTTAGTCAAAACAGTCCCAAGCTATACTTTGTTTAACATCTAAGCATACTTGTAACCTGTAATTACTAAACAATTTGTGTACATGGTTTAGAGATCATTATTTCCTGGCTAGCATGCTATTGACACAAAACAGCCCCATTACTTGAGCTTTTAAGCATGTAATTTGTATAACACTCAAAACAGTATTAAGCTATGTTAAGAGTAACTTTTAAGCATACTTGTAACATGGGATTGCTATTATAACACATTGTCATGGTGCTAGACTTGGCTACATCCTTAAACATGACAGTTAACACAAACAGCCCTCTAACAAGCATTTCATCTAGCACTAGTCACCATATATGGTTTAATTTATATATATGAGGCACATAACTCCTTTATAAAAATCCATCATTATGACTCCCGGACCCTTCATGGTCCCCAATCAAAACACAAACAACAACACAGCCTCAGCCATACATATTCAAATCATAAGGAAAGAATGAACAGTTAAAACAAAAGGTAGACTGCAGTTACCTTTTGTTTGCTTAAATGTTAGCTACTTAATCCCTTCTTGCAACAATGCTAAGTACTACTTGCAATGGTCCTTTTCTTTCCAGCCAAAGCTTTCACTCTCTTTCAATGGTTGCAGTTGATTTAAGTTCAGTGTATTGATAATGTGTTAACTCTCTTGGGGGTTGGAAGAGCCAGTCATGTATGGCTAAACTATCCTACAGCTAATTATCTCGGACAGTAGCTCTCCGCTGCTTCCTCAAACTTCGTTATACCTGAACCGTAGTCTAGTTCTATTTTTAAGAGTTGGTCTTGAACAAACAGCCTCTCTTTTTCCTCACAAGTACATTAGAAACGCAACTCCTCGTTGACATTTCTAAGACTCTATTCTTGGACAAAAGATTACTATCTTCCTCATAGATACATAAAAATAAAATTACTCCCCAAATTTCTTTTCAAAAAGTGTGTGTGTGTGTGTGAACGATGATTCTTTACATAAGCAGATTTGTATGAATCAACACAGATATAAAAGTTTAAGTAACTTTTATGTTTCAATAATATGCTTCTAACGTAAGCAGATATAAATTTTCAGATCAGATATAAAAGTTTAAATAATTTTTATATTTCAAATAGTTACTTCTCCAATAAGCAGATATAGCCATTTAAATTAAAATGATATCACAAGTATAATAGATCAAATATATAAGCACATATCTTGTGATATAATATATCAAGTATAAAAGATAAATCAATTAAATGATACTTGATATATGTAGTTAAATAATCATAAAATATAATAGTTATAATATAAATAAATTATATAACTTAAAAATTTATCTCAAAACGCTTTTAACCAACTTCTCTTCTTCAAGGATTAAAAGCAATTGTACTCTGAAGAGATTTATTTAAAGCTAAAGAAAATATAGGCAAGTAGATTTAAGCTTATCAAGCCAAATTGTTCAAGTCAATTGGTGAAATTAGAATGAGTAGGAGGCCTTCTATTTATAGTAAAAAATATAAGCCTCAAGGATATTTTTGTCCAAAACATTTTCAATGGCCAAGATCATTTTTATTTGAAATTGAGGACCATGATCAAATTCGGCCAAGGTGGGAAAGTGTAGCCCATGAATTTAAATTTCATGTATGCCTAGGCCAAGTGATCTCAATTTTGTGCTAACATTAAGATGTCGATTGTTTTAATTAGACCATAAGTTTAAATTTTGTAAAGCCCAGGGCTATGCAATCTTAATTTTGCTTCAACTAAAAGATACCGATTTATGAAGTCCAACATTTTAATGAGATAAAAGGTAAATGAATAAGTTTATGTCTGTTGGATAAGTCTTTTATTTTAAGGAGCAACTGGACAAACTCTTTATCCAATTTTTTCTAGTTATTGGTGTATAATCCTAGGATGGCAAATTTTGTTTGTTTTGTATTTTTGAAGGCATTTTGAAAGATAAGCATACTTCTTACCTTAAGAAATGTTACTATATGAATCAAATTTTATCCAACACTTGATATTAGATTATCAAGGTTAAAGATAAATTAATTCAATAAGTGAGAAAAAGATTTTGGTCAAGGTTTATTAAAATAAATAACTAAGGTATATAAAAATAATCCTATGAAGATAATTCTAATTTAAGTATTTGTCGTTTTACCTAAAAGTCTATTAATTTGTATTAATTTGTTATCATCAAAATAAACATCTAAAAAGTGGAGACCCAACACGTCCAAATAATTCTCTTATCCTTGATTTTTTAGATAAGATTCATTAACCTATATTCATGAATTTTCATTCTTTTGGAAATGGTTCAGCCCCTTGTTTTGTCCAATAAATTCTAAAGATTCATTTACATTGCTAAAAGTCCAAGTTCTTGATGTTGAGTTCGAGTTGTTTGAGAGTAAGAGCTCGACTTATTATATGCACTTTACTGATGGGTGAAGGGCTTCCTCGATAGAAGCCCGAGCGGATACCTTTCTACTACTGAAACTTTCTATGCTATTGCTGAAAGTAATATGCCCTCAAGCCAATTACATTTGATGTAATAAGCATTTACTTTGTAATCTTATTCAAATATTAATAATAATGTAAAAGGCATATTTTATCCATGTTAATTGGTTGAATTAATAAATGTGATAAACCCATAGTTTTCGGGCAATACTTTTAGAATCATGTTGAGATCATGCTAGTGAGATCTAAATTCAAGAAAGCTCAAAAACTAAAATGTTCCTGATCGTTGGATCACTAATATTGGGATTACTGATCCGGATAGATTGGTACATACTATGCTTGATCTTTAGAACATGATGATTGATCTCATAATCATTTGTGTGGAGACACTAAAGCAAGTATGTAGGTACTTATTAGAGAATAAGTTCACTGAACGTGACTCGCTTAAGAACCTTAATGGAGTTTTATTCACCTGTCAATATGCGTACTATTAATTGTGTCAATCATATATATGTTGATATGTGTTTAGAACAATTTTTTTGGGTATAATTGTTAGTATGAAATTATGTTTTTTGAAAAACATCAAAATAAAAAAAAAACTGCTGCCCGGGCACTGTTCGCTGCTGCCCGGGCACTGTTCACTGCTGCCCGAGCACTGTTCATTAAAAAAAAAATTTATTTTGTTGATTTTTTCAATTTTAAAATTTCAATGTTAAAAATAAAGATGTTTATTTTGGACTTGGAATTGGTTTAAAATAAAAGAGTTTATTTTAATTAATATTGGATTTCAATTTTGAACAGAATTCTAAATTTTTATAAAGGAGTTTATATTAATTTGGAATGGATTAAAATAAAGGAGTTTATTTTAATTGGATTTTGGATTTCTACTAGTCAATTGCCCATTAAATGATATCAATTATATATATTGAATGTTTATTTATTCATGAGATGAATGATTTTATATATGTTGATATATATATAGGGGATGATTAAGGATTATTGACCAATTAATGTGATTGAATTTAATTTTATGGATACTCGAATGGATGGTTTTATTCATAAATGGGGTCTGCGTACCCCGCCTATCTAAATTTCTAAATGTAATTTCTATCTCCCTCCCATGTACTTCCCCTTGATTGTTGATCAAGGTTTCTATTTGATTAGAAGGAATGTTATAGGATTTAATAGAGTTACTAGAGAAATTGGAACCGAAGAGCAGGAGCATTGAAGACCCATTTGTAATGAAGCATGGTTTGAATGTAATAGTTATATTTAAATTTATTCTTGCACCCTAGGTTTGACCTATTGATTTACTCGGTGGCTCGAGTGAATCAAATTAGATTAGGTCCATAATCATCCCATATAGAATATAGTATTCTATGAATGCATGCTTATAATATATATATTAAATATATTATTATTCATGTTGATGAATGTTTAATATGACGCATATTTATATATATACTTGCATGCGCGCTAAACAAGATGAGACCATTAATAACAAAACCCTCATTTTAAAATATTAAGTTGAATACGTTTAAAGGTATTTCAAAAATATCAAACGTAGCCTTCTAGCATGATAAAGTAATAGAGTATTAATTATTTAATATTAGTTTGTTGTGCACACACAAGACTCATATTAAATTTTTAAGATGTTGGCTTTATTACATTAAAAATATTTTATAAGGAATTGAACAATACTAGTTTTGTTGTGCACACACAAGGACTATATTTTTCTATTCGCTTATATGGAAATGTTAGGTGAAACTTAACTTGGATTATTTTAGTTCGGATGTGCACACACTTGACTATTATAATCTAAGAGGCAAAATACGAGGAGTTACATAGTTGATGTAATTGACAAGAGTTGTCTACCCTTTGAATAAGTATATGGTTTGTTGTACACACACAAGACTGTATATTTATGTCAATAGGATCCTTACTCACTAAACAGATTTTTCAAAAATTTGTCGAACTATATATGGAGGGTCATATAGTTTGAATAAAATAGTGGGAGACACCTTTTAATAAAGGCCTATATTAAATTGGTGTTTAATAAATTGAATGCATGCTAATGTTGTTTAAATTACAAATTCATTTACAGAATTTTACAATGGCCCATTCACTATCACTGTGGAGCATAATGGATGCTAATAAACTAACCGGACCAAATTATACGGATTGGTTAAGGAATTTGAGAATTGTTCTCACCGCTGAAAAATTATCTTATGCCCTTAATACACCTGTCCCTGCAACTGTTGCAGAAAATTCCTGTGAGGAAGAGATTGCTACTTTTAAAAAATGGCAAGATGATGCTATGGTAGCTCAATGCATCATGCTCGCATCCATGAGTAACGAGTTACAGCGTCAACATGAGAAAATGGATGCACCTACTATATTGTTTCACCTTCATGAGTTGTATGGTGAACAAAGTAGGTCTGCTAGATATGAGATATCTAAGGAGCTCTTCCGATCTAGAATGACCGATGGCACTACAGTAAAGACACATGTCCTTAAAATGATCAATTTGATTGAACAATTAGGACAACTATGTTTTGTAATGGATGGAGAGTTGAGCCAAGATTTGATCTTGCAGTCACTCCCGGACTCCTATTCACAATTTGTTGTGAATTTTCACATGAACAAGCTTGATGTCAGCTTACCTGAATTGCTTAACATGCTAAAAACTGTAGAGAGTCACTTTCCATCCAAGAAAGACCAAGTCTTATTGATAGGTGACGCTTCCAAGAAAAGGAAGTGGCCCAAAGGAGCTTCTGCTAAGAAGAAAAATTTTAAGAAGGCAAAAGGAAAGACAGCTGATAAAGGCAATAAGAATAAAACAAATACGGATAGCAAAGGAGTTTGCTTCCACTACAATAAGCCTGAACATTGGAAGAGAAACTGCAAGGAATACCTTGTAGAGGCAAAGCAGAAGAAGCTTGGTGAAGCTTCAGCTACGGATACAGGTTTATTCATGATTGAAATAAATCTTTCTGTAAGTCAAAATTCTACTTGGGTATTAGATACCGGCTATGGTTCTCACATATCCAATTCATTGCAGGGAATAAGCAGAAGTAGAAGGCTAAACAAGGGAGAAGTAACTCTACGAGTGGGAAATGGAGCAAAGGTTGTTGCATTAGCTGTGGGGACTCATTGTTTAGCATTGCCCACGAGAAAGTCAATCAATTTAATAAATTGTTATTATGTTCCAGTTCTTATAAGAAACATTATCTCAATTTCTATGTTGGACAAAGAAGGTTTTGATATTTTATTTAAGAACAATAGTTGTTCTATTTATAATAATAATGTTTTGTTTAGAACTGGTAGATTAATGGACGGACTTTACTTACTTGACTAATATGAAAATATTTTTCAAATTGAACAAACTTGTAAAAGAAAAAGGGATGATGTGAATCATACTTTCATATGGCACTGTAGACTCGGTCACATCAATGAAACAAGATTAAACAAGTTGCATAGAGATGGATTTTTAGAACCATTTGATTTTGAATCATATCCAACTTGTGAATCTTGTCTCGTGGGTAAGATGACTAAATCTCCATTTAGTGGACATGAAGAGAGAGTTGCAGGGTTGGTTACAGGGTTGTTAGAGTTGGTACACACAGATGTATGTGGACCTATAACAACAGATGCTAGAGGAGGGTATTTGTATTTTATTACATTCACTGATGATCATTCAAAATTTGGATATGTGTATTTAATGAAATACAAATCCGAATCATTTGAAAAGT
Source organism: Aralia elata (assembly GCA_034770075.1). Classification (NCBI taxonomy): domain Eukaryota; kingdom Viridiplantae; phylum Streptophyta; class Magnoliopsida; order Apiales; family Araliaceae; genus Aralia; species Aralia elata. The sequence goes on from CM068385.1 coordinate 77,713,779, forward strand.
TCAAAGAATTCAGAAGTGAAGTAAAGAAACAAACTGGCAAAAGTATTAAGATTATTCGATTAGATCGAGGAGGAGAATACTTGAGTAGTGAATTTCTTAATCATCTCAAAGAAAATGGTATTCTCTCACAATGGACGCCTCCTGGTACGCCACAATTAAATCGTATATCTGAAAGGAGAAATCGTACCTTGTTAGACATGGTGCGGTCCATGATGAGTTTTACCGATCTTCCAATATCATTTTGGGGTTATGCCCTAGAAACGGATGCATATCTACTTAACAAGATTCCCTTAAAATCCGTCCCCAAGACTCCATATGAGATGTGGACAGAGAGGAAACCCAGTCTTAAGCATGTTAAGATTTGGGATTGTACCGCTTATGTAAAGAAGTTACAAAGCGATAAACTTGAGGCTAGATCTGACAAGTGTAAATTTGTGGGGTATCCTAAAGAAAGTTTAGGATATTATTTCTATAATCCTACCGAGCAAAAGGTGTTTGTTGCCAAACACGCTACCTTCCTGGAAAATGAGTTTATCCTTGAAGGGGCTAGTGGGAGGAAAATAGATCTTAAAGAAATTTAAGAACCACAAATCACTACAGATCAAGTGGATGAACCTGTTCAAGTAGATATAACTTCTGTACCACAACCGAGTCGTAAATCTGGAAGAGTGCCGAAAATACCTAAAAGGTATACACTCATCATAGAAGATGATGATGAGGTACGCATCATAACTGATGATGATCCAGTAACATACGATAAGGCTATGAGTAGTAAACACACTGAGAAATGGCAAATAGCCATGAAATCCGAAATAGACTCCATGTATGAAAACCAAGTATGGACTTTGGTTACTCCACTTGAAGGCATTGTGCCTATAGGGTGTAAATGTGTCTTTAAGAAAAAGACTAGAGCAGATGGCAAGGTGGAGACCTATAAGGCCAGACTGGTTGCAAAAGGTTTCAAACAAAGACAAGGAGTAGACTATGAGGAAACCTTCTCACCAGTAGCCATGCTCAAGTCTATCCGGATTTTGTTTGCGATTGCAGCTTACTATGACTACGAAATCTGGTAAATGGACGTGAAAACGACCTTCCTCAATGGGAAACTAGATGAGGATGTATATATGATACAGCCAGAGGGTTTTGTTTCAAAGGTTGGAACAAATCAAGTATGTAAGTTACAAAGATCCATTTATGGATTGAAGCAAGCTTCTCGAAGTTGGAACAACTGTTTTGATGAGACAATCAAAGAGTTTGATTTTATCAAAAATGAGGATGAACCATGTATGTACAAGAAAGTTAGTGGGAGTGCTGTGACATTCCTGGTATTATATGTTGATGATATATTACTAATAGGGAATGACATACCGATGCTACAGTCAGTTAAAATTTGGTTATCTAAACACTTCTCCATGAAGGACTTGGGAGAAGCATCCTACATATTGGGGATAAAGATCTATAGAGATAGATCAAAGAGGATGCTCGGCTTGACCCAAGGTGCATACATTGATACGATGCTAAAGAGGTTTAGCATGCAAGACTCCAAGAGAGGGCTCATACCGATGAGTCATGGAGTGAATCTCTCTAAGAAATTGTCCCCAAAGACACCTGAAGAGAGAGATCGCATGAATCAGATTCCTTATGCTTCGGCAATAGGATCTATCATGTATGAAATGATATGCACCAGACCTGATGTTGCTTATGCACTAAGTGTAACAAGCAGATATCAGTCTAATCCTGGAGAAGAACACTGGAAAACTGTGAAAAACATCTTAAAGTACTTGAGAAGAACTAAAGATGTGTTTTTAGTGTACGGTGGGTCTGATTTGAAACTAGAGGGCTATACAGACTCAAGTTTTCAAACTGACCAAGATAACAACAAATCCGTATCAGGGTACGTATTTACCTTGAACGGTGGAGCAGTGAGTTGGAAGAGTTCCAAACAGCAAACAGTTGCTGATTCAGTGATAGAAGCAGAGTACATAGCTGCAAGTATAGCTGCAAGTGAAGCTGCAAAGGAGACTGTTTGGATGAAAAAGTTCATTACAGAACTAGGGGTGATTCCTAGCATTCAAGGACCAGTACCGGTTCATTGTGACAACACTAGAGCGGTTGCACAGGCTAAGGAACCGAGGTCTCATCAGAGATCTAAACTATTAGGTTTGTATATAACGCGAACATGCAATCAAATTACATAAATAAAGCGGAAGCGTGATAAAACGAATTTTAAAATTTTATACAAACCATCACCATGATCAATCTATGTGCTCAATTAACGATATAAACGAAAGAGATAGAGATAAAAAATTATACCCTCGTAGAACCGTGCTTCCTCGGGTACAAGTTCACCTCCAATTTCTTCGCGTTCTCCTTAAATTCCACCGCCTAAATTCCTTTGCTTGATCAACGTTAGCCACCCAAGTGTTTGGCCTCTAGAGGTGATCCACCAAGGAAGAATAGTTATTCAAGAAGATGGGTGTTGGCAAAACCCTAGTTTTTATCTCTATAGAAATTGTAAGTACTCTCCACAATCTAATGCAAGAGTGTGTAACCCTAATCTATGATAAGACTCCTCTTATTTATAGATGTAGGAATAACCCTTTCCTAAACTATTTAGGATTAGGGTTTCTATTATAATTAAACTCCTTTAATTAATTATGCTCCTAATCCAATTAGAAATTCATGTGAGAGTACTTCTATTAATTAATTCTCAATCCCTATTAGGAATTAAATAATAGTAATGGTAATAATAATAATAAGACTCCTCTTATTAATTTATATTTAATATTTTCAAAATATTAAATAATAAATATTAAGCTATTTAATTTATTCTATCTCCGTAGATTAAATTAAATACACTTAACTTATTATTACAATTATGCCATTTACTTCTTAAATAAATATTTTTCTTTTGCGGTGTGACCTTTTAGGTTCTCCATATTAAACCAATTGTGAATAAATCAATTAGAACAATTTTAATCTTATTTAAATAAATAAATTAAACTATTTAATTCATTTAAATAAATAATATTTATTCTACAATAAGGGTAAGCCCCCTTAGTGATCAACGACTTTCCAGATAATATAGATTTCAACATTAATCACAAAAGAATCTTTCAGTGCATAGTTACCATACAATTCAATCCTTCTACCATACAATGTCTCAATTAAATATAAGACATGGATTTACTGTCAAGTCTTATTTTATTTAATTATATGTATTTCGATTCCCAAATGCACAACTCTAAATAATGCAAATTAGAAACTCCTTTCTAATTTCATTCTGCCTTGGCCAAGGACTACTGAGTTGTCATTTATCGAATCACATAGGACATTCACATCTTTTACTAGACGAGATAGATTCTTTATTGATCATTCACCTATCTCTATGTATAACTTATTATACCCAATCATACCCTTTGATATACCCTAAAGGTCTTAAGGGACATGTCAAAGTATAACTCATCATACACAAGATACTATGATGATCTCAAGTCCAAGGATTATTTGTACTACTATCACTAGAGGAATTCCTATTGACAGGCGAGTAAAACTCCATTAGGTATTCCTTAGCGAGTCACGTTCAGTGAACTTATTCTCCAATAAGCACCTACATACTTGTTTTAGTGTCTCCACACAAATGATTATGAGATCAATCATCCTCTTCCTAAGAGCAAGCAACGTATGTACTAATCTATCCGGACTCACTAATCCCCTTTTTAGTAATCCAATGATTAGAAACGATTTTAGTTTGTGAGCTATCTAGAATTTAGATCTCATTATCATGATCACCATCATGATTCTAAAAGCATTGCTCAAAACTATGGGTTTATCACATTTAATATAACAACACCATGTAGATAATATTAAATGCCTTTTAAGAAAATCAATTCTTTTATTAATAAATGAATAAGATTACAAAGTATATGCGACATCATATCAAATATGATTGGCTTGTGTGCATACTACTTTCACAAACATGTTTTGCGGAGATTTCATTTAATTAGAGAAATTATTAAAAGGGGAGATGTCACCTTAGAAAGAGTGGACTCTCAGAACAACATTGCAGATCCATTTACTAAAGCATTATCGCAAGATCAGTTCAATCGCCATTTCGATAAAATGGGTATTAGATACCAAGGTGATTGGCTTTAGTGCAAGTGGGAGATTGAAAGTAATATGCCCTCAAGCCAATTACATTTGATGTAATAAGCATTTACTTTGTAATCTTATTCAAATATTAATAATAATATAAAAGGCATATTTTATCTATGTTAATTGGTTGAATTAATAAATGTAATAAACCCATAGTTTTCGGGCAATGCTTTTAGAATCATGATGAGATCATGCTAGTGAGATCTAAATTCAAGAAAGCTCAAAAACTAAAATGTTCCTAATCGTTGGATCACTAATATTGGGATTACTGATCCGGATAGATTGGTACATACTATGCTTGATCTTTGGAAGATGATGATTGATCTCATAATCATTTGTGTGGAGACACTAAAACAAGTATGTAGGTGCTTATTTTAGAGAATAAGTTCACTGAACGTGACTCGCTTAAAAATCATAATGGAGTTTTATTCACCTGTCAATAGGAAGTTCTTAAAGTGATAGTAGTACAAGTGATCCTTGGACTTGAGATCATCATAGTACCTTGTGTATGCTGAGTTATACTTTGTCATATTCCTTAATACCTTAGTGTATGTTATAGGATATGTACGGGTATAATAAAATATACACGAAGGTAGGTGAATGATCGACAAAGGATCTACCACTTCTAATAAAGGGAGAGAATGTCCTATGCGATTTGATAAATGACAGCTCAGAAATCCCTGGCCAGGGTTGAATGAAAATTAGAAAGGAGTTTCTAATTTACATTAGTCGGAGCTGTGCATTCTAGGATCGAAATGCATATGATTAAATAAAATAAGACTTGTCAGTAATTCCATGTCTTATATTTAATCGGGACATTGTATGGTAGAAGGATTGAATTGTACGGTAACTACTGCTGAATAGGTTATATGTGATTAAACATTGATTTCATATTATACGGATAATCATGATACATTATCGTAAGGTGTCCCTCATGATGTAGAATAAATGATATTTATTTATATATGAATTAAAGGAGTTTAATTCATTATAAATAATATTAGAATAGTTCTAATTTATTTATTCTATGACCGGCATAATATTGAACCTAAAGGGTCACACCGCAAAAGAATAATTTCATATTGAAAACAATTGGCTAAATAATAATAAATTAAGCATTTAATTTATTAGTTGAATAAATTGAAATACTTAATATTTATAATGATATATTTGGAGAAATATTGAATTATAAATTAATGAGAGAAATCTTATTATTATTATTATTTAATTCTTAATTAGATTGAGAATTAAATTAAATAAAAATGAAAATTAAATAAAATGGTAGTATACTTGCTTAATGTTGATTAAGCAAGTAACACATGTTAATTGCTTAAATGAATAACATGTGGGTTAAGAGCAAATGTATACTTACATTTTGTGTAAGTATTATTTTTGTAAGTATCCTAATAAGATTAGGGTTTCCTAATTAACCTAGCATATTCATTAGCCTCCATCTTAAGAGTTAAGAGAGAAATATTAAAAAGATCATCTATGTGTTCTTAAAGAAGTGTTCTTGTTATTCTTAAGAGTTAGGAATAAAATTAATTGGATTAGCCATTCAAGATTTCTAGTAAATCAAAATATTGTTTCTTGTATAATTGTTCTTGGTGGATTACCTTTAGAGTGCTACATACACTTTGTAGCTAGTGTTTAATCCAAGGAACAAAGATTGGAGGAGCTTGAAGAAATCAACAAAGGATTGTAGATTGGAAGAGCTTGAAGAAATCAAGAGAGGGGTAGATCTTGTAGCGGTTCAACTGTTGAATCATCAAAGGTATTATCTCTTGTTAATCTTCATCAATTAATAGCTATGCATAAGGTGATTCATGGGTAAGTTGTAAAAAATTTTAATTTCTATTTTCCGTTGCGTATTACAATTAGATTGTGATTTTGCAAACTTACAATTGCTTGTTAAGTAACTACGTAACCCTGCTTACCATGTTTTGGTGGGAATTACTTGCTTCCCATTCTTGTTTTCTATCCATCTATGGTTATGCATTAAGCAAAAAAGAAATACAACATGCCCCATGTTAAACACATCTGTAAACAATAGTTAAGGCACAAGTAGGGGTCGCCATCTTGAATCGATTTGACGGAAAGAAGACTACTGTACTATAGAAAGGCCAGAAAAGACTAGTTGGTACTTAGCGTTTGCCTATCAATGAGAGCTGTCGGATTGGGATGGAAAATCTAATTGTTACATGAATTTTGATTGTGAATGGTTCAAGAGTAACCTACTTTTTTCTACCATTATATAAAGGGTTCAAATGGTTGGAATTATTACGATTTGCAACAACACAAAACTGAGTAAAACTTAATTACTTTTCAAAGTTGTTTGATGGATTTGAGATGATACACGGTCCATTAAAGAGAAGTGTAATATCTTATTTATCCATGTATTGTATTTTTAATTTGACTGCTATAATATCTTATTATACATGTTTTTGTGCATTTGTTCTAACATAAAATAGAGAAAAAAGAGACCAAACAACATCAAAATATATTTATCAAGTAATTAAGGTTATAGACATTGAAAGTCGATTACTAACCCCCCAAGAGCTAGCTTCTAGCTGTTCTTCGCCTAAACATATAGAAGAAGCAACCTTCTATCTGGCCTCTGTACCAGTAGTGGAGTGGCTTGTTACTTTCAATCAGAAAAGGAAGATTGAGCAAGGCAAAGGAGAAAGAAGTTGTCCCCTCTTCTCTGGTAACCCGCCGTCGCATATGTAGAAAAAGAGGGAGCGGGGAAGGAAGAACAACCGTTTTATTTAGCACATGAGGTGGCGGGTTTGGCTAGGTAACATAATGGAAATGTATCGGACTGCAAATCCTGGAATGACGGTTCGACCCTATCCTTGGCCTCAAGGAGTGGTGAGCAACACGGAACTTGAATCAATCAAATAGTAGGGCTTTCCTTTGTTATAAATCCATAAAAAATATTCTAGAACTTCCAAACCAAAGAAATACAATATGAGAAGTCACTTTTTACGTTACGCTTTAATAGAATGAAATGAATTCGGTAAGGGTAAAATACGCCCTATGGTCGATCGAAGGTCCTGTGCCATTTGAACTCAAATATATCTTACCTTAAATCCATCTTTGTCTAGCCAGCTCATAACAAAATGTTAGACCGGCTGACATAACCGAATTTGTTGAGGAAAAGGAAACCCGCACTCCCGCCCCCAAAAGCGGAGACCGAAGAACCGCCAGGTTGTCGAGGACACGTCTGAAGAGGAGGCGGGCGCCCTCTAAGTTTACCACCCTACCCACTAATGGGCTATGAGGGGGGCAGACGAATGGGAACCGACCGAAAACCTGAACCGCTTGACTGACCCCTTCATACTCGATTCATTAGGGTTGGGGATGGATGGAACCAATCAGAAGTGCAAATCGCGCAGGCGAAGCCGGGAAACGGACCGCAGCGCAACGACTAGGACTCGTGTCGGAGGAGTTTTGAGCGTGAGCTACCACTCATGCAGCGGCAAAGACCCGCAACTCTCGAAGGAGCCACCAACCGCCCGAATTATTGTAGCAAACCCCTCTTTACTCAATGGATAGTGTTTATTCTCTTTCAATCAACAAAATGAGAAATGGGGGAGAAAGAAAAGAAAGAGAGAAATAAGTCTTTATTGAAGAGGCTTTGCACCTGAAATAGGACTAATGCAGATCCAGAAGACTAGGTCTGGGCTTTTGAAAAGATGAAGATGCTTTGGGGAAAGAGAAAGTCTTTTGAACAACTAACCTGACATAAGGATTCTAGCTCGCCCACTTAAAGCAGATGGAGATTCTCGGACGGGGAAAAGCGGCACTCGACATCTATTAAACAACACCAAGAACAAAGCCATACCATGCCCTCGGGAGAAACTAGTGATGATTGCCATGAATGCTGCCCTCGAGGACGTGTACAAGAAGGTCTTTACCGATTCCTATCAACATGGTGCACCTCTTAGTAGAGGGGCATGAAAAGGCGTTGAGACTTTGACCGAATGAATAAGGATCAATTTCTAGAAATTTGGATTGAGGAAGAGAATCCAGGATGAACGCTTTTTTCATTCGCTATGCGCTGACTGGATGCGTACTCGCGTGATCAATCGATGGACGGGGGAATTGCATGAATGACGAGACCGACCTAACCTAAAGTAAAGGCTCTTCCCTCTCTTGATGACGAATCTTGATTGACTGACACTAGGAGCCGATTCGGAGAAAGAAGAAACATGGCATGAGATAGGCGGCGGAAAAATTTCCGATAGCGAATTACTTGACTCGATGGATGGAGGGAGAGCCCTCCAACTCAAGCACAAAATCAATGTTGAGTCAACAATCAATCGTCGAGAGGGGCACCATCAAGCGAGATCGAGACCAACCCCTTGTATAGGGTTCTAAACCCGCGCTTCTTCAAATATCCCATAAAAGTAGGGGCTTCAAAGCTTTACTAACAAGCGAGAAACTTTACTTTGAGAAAGAAAAGGGGCGCGCTAGCTGCAATCAAACTAAAGCGCTAACGAGCGAGAAAGGCCCCTTACTATAGATAAGGCGTTGGTGCTTAACTAATAACATAGATAGTTTCTGCTTGATCGGAATCGATTCTATGATTGAATAGTAGAAGTGCTACTTAGTAGTAGAAACTCGGAGAGACAGACAGAGAAGGGACTCTTTCATACCTGCTAACTCCTAGGATGAGAAGTAGGCCCTTTGTTTTTGGCAGGAAGAGTTCCAACCTTTGTTGCCCCTCGGTAGAGTGAGTCTACTTAGCGAATTGGCAGGACGCGGAGATCGACTGATCAATATGAATCTTGAGAGTGGATGGTTGATCGCCGTCTCCTTGTTCTGGAGGCTCTCCGGCCGGGGAGGGGCTTGCTATCGTAACCCTTTCTCCAGTGTATGTGAAAAAGAGTGACGAACTCCTTTTTGTTCGGTCATAGGTTGGTCCAAAGACAAATCCGCACCTTACTAAGCTTTCAGGAAAGTAAGCACTATATATCGGATTCTAACTAACAACCTATTCTTTCACAACCGATTCTTCCTCAAGCAAACAACCTCTTTTTACACAAACAACTTTTTCTTTTTAATAAGGAAAGATTGGCTTAATTCCCCTGATCTTCCTCAAATCCCACACTAGCCTACTTACTTAGGTCAAACAGTTCCTTGACTGATGCCATACTTCACTAATTCAGTCTATTTGACCTTAAAGAGAAATAGACTCTTCCTAGTGTAGCAATTAAGACGATTCGTTCAAAGCAAAGATAGGTGCCTCCCACGCTTCCTCTTGTTCTCCTTCGATACGTGCCTAAGCTAAGTCTTTGTCTTGATGAATGCTAGATTTCTAAACAAGAAGGGGACGCTTGTGGGGTTTCTCCTACTTATTCATTAGGGCGAATGAAAACTCTCTGTAAAAAAGACAGTAGTACGCTACCACCTTCTATAGAGAAAGGAGGCGATTTCTTTCTTCACATTCCTCGGAAGAGAATAGAATGAGGTTCCAATGGAATGGTTTACTCAGTTCTGGGAAAGAATTACATCCTAAACCCGCACTCTCAAGATACTACGACCTTTAAATTGAGGGAGATTAGAATGAACGGGTGAGAGAGTTTGGTAGGGCGACCAGAGTGAATCATAGAAAAGCGGTGCTACCGTTAATGCTTGTTCTTAGAACAGTTACGCTACCGAATTTCAGAATGAATGCTACGTATCAGTTGGAAAGGAACGGAGCTAGGGGTCTCACCCCAACCCCAACTCATTATCCCCTCTCCCCGACGCCATACTCATACTCAGTAGTCGTAGCTTTGTTATACTGCCCATTGCGATTTCAGCCCCCGTTCAGTTCCCCTTCGAGAATCAAAGAGGGAAGTTAGGGTTGTAGCTCCATCTAGTAGAAAAGGAGGCCTTTAGAGACTTCTATTCAATCCTTCATAAGGAGCGTGCACCCACCTCTTCAATAGTTAGTCCTTTTAGGGGGATTTCTTTAAGCAGATGGGAGGCAAATTCAAATAAAGATGGCTAGCTCACTTTTGTTTTGGTTACGACTAATCGGATTAAGCTGATTAATTTAAGGCTTGGCCTTGGACTCTTTAATACGGTAGGGGAGATTTAAAGAGTGGGACCACACAGGTGAAGTATTCCGGAATGAGAGACTTTGGTTAACGAGGCGATGAGATCCCTTTCAAAGGTTTAACGGCAAGGACGGCCAATCTACCTTCTTTGGGAGAGAGCACTTGAGCAATTCATTTTCCATTTGTCGAATATTGACTTGTGCTTCCATTTTATCTTGTTCCCAGGAAGCGCCTTATTTCCAGTAACCAGCTTGATGACTAATAGTGGAAGGGGTTCGAAAAGAAAGTCAAGACCAGTGGTCAGGTCAATAGCCAAAGGATGACTATGGTTCCTAAGCTTGAAATGACTTCAATGGCACTCTTTCGCGCAAGTAAAGAAGCAAAAAGGCAATGCCTTAGCTAGGGATCATCAAAATGGTAAATGGTAACTGAAGGACAAGAGAGAGCAACCAACCCAAACAATTAAAGCCTAACAATTAGAAAGTAGACTTGCTTGGGATGAGGTAGTTAAACTAGTTCCGTGCCTTAGGAATCTCAAGTAGAGGCAAAGAATCTGTTCGCACTCACATAGTACCACTCCACTAAGGGCGGACTACTAGGCTGAGGCTAGCTTCTAATCTAAGAGAGAGTGAAACTTACGATTAGGGGAAGCCCTATTAACCGATCGCATTCCAATGGGTGTCATATAAAAGGTTCGTTCATCCCCAACTCGGACAGTGCACAAGGGAAAGCTGTAAATGGCTTAGGTTTCAGAGGAATTCATTTTCCTTTCAGAAAGTGAGATCGTTGACTACGAAAAAGTTCCAAGGCTTAGCTGACTATCAGCTTCAGGAAGGACTAGAAACCAAGCAAGAGCCAATCCAATCTTTCTTCAACCCAAGTTGCTGCCTTTACCGAAAGGAGATGAGATGCTTCCCTACGGCATTCTAAATCTAAATAAAGGCTTTCTCCTTGGGCTGAACGGACACCGGCGATCTCAACTTGACCATCTCTTATATCTTTTCGCCCGATCCTTCAGTTCTAGTGGAAGAGCTGTTCCACCTTTTGGTCGCCTTTTCGATTTTACGGATGAGAGAAAGAGATCCTCTGTCCGCACAATTTCTAGTGGAAGAGCTTTCCCGACAATTCCTTTATTCTTTCCTCTAGCAGGCTTTGTCTCATATCACATTCATTATTCTATAACCTTCCTCCCCCGGGAATGACTGACTCAATGGCTAGTTCTTTGCTAGCGGATTAGCTGGCTAGTAGGTTGGCAGGTTAGCTAAATATCCCACGCTTATTCTAGCTTGCTTAAGATTCCCTGATCGCCGTGGGACTTTAACAAAATAGAACCCGGCTTACCGCTATGCCCCTTACTGACTTTCTTTCTATCCGACTCATTACTGGCTTAGAGGTTAGAGCGTTAGAGAGCGCGATGACTCTCCCATCCTTCTTCTATCCTTGCTTTATTTACTGCTTACGGATACAAGACTAACGAACGAGAACCCTGGGATGAAATAGTCAAGTTTGATAGAACCTGGTTTTAGGGTTAGATTACTAGTCTGCTTACAGGGTTACCTTACTACGCCGGGTATACTGGATTAGCCGGTTCGTCAGCGCTGGTTTAGCTTAAAAGAACCTTCCTTATTTTATTTATCCCGGTGGAATAAATTTTTCACTACTCCTTGCTGGTGAGCTGACTTCTACAATACAATGTGGGGACTTCTATATTCTTTCTATATCTTTATGATCTCTCACTTCCTTACTTTCTTTCTCGTCTGGCTGACCTTACTTCTAATAGAACCAGGGGACTAGCTATAGCTCTTGCGCGTTTCCCTGCTGACTCCACTTCCCGCTACCCTTTATCATACACCTAGGGACTTAAAATAAAAGATCTTATTCTTCTGTACCTGATTATTAGGATTCCCTACTCTAGCACCTGGATTAACTTACTAACTACTTGCTGCAAGGTCGAGCCGAAACTTCATAACCTTCCTTTCCTTAAAATAGCTCTATTATACTTCCTTACTCTAGAAAAAGGCTGACGATGGCACTTGGGAATGGGTCATACAACGTTGGCTTAAAGAATGGATTAGCTGTTTGCTTAATAACTAGTTGCTGGCATGGGTTTAGAGGCTTATTCCAATCTCTAGCTCTTTCAAAAGGGATTAGAACGTGGACTGACTACTACAAGAAAGGGCACGAGAGTATGAGTATAGATATAAAGAGGGGTACTTACGAACCAAGGTAACTCTATCACCTGACTCCTTTGCTTTTCAAGTTGACTTCGAATCCTTTTTTCTTACTCATACAGGGCTATTTTAGGGTAGGCTTATCCTTACTCTAGCACACAAGCTGGAAAAAAGAAAAGGATTAGGACCTGACCCGACAAAGAAAGCTCTTTTTCGTTAAGATAAAGAGGTCTCTAGCGAAAGCAAACTGAGATCTTGGAGCAAGGGTTGTAGTTTCTCATTTCCAAATCCAAGGATATTTTGAATAACTCTTAATCTTAACCGAACCGTCCTTGAGTGCAAGAAAGAGCTTGAGGCAGAAAGTCTACAAGCCACTGCAGTGAGGGTTTGTTCTGAATCTCGTATTGAGATCTTAATGCCATAGGTAAACATTCTTGTCATTCGTCGTCAAAGCCTTGTCTTTCTATTGTCCTAAATAAGGGAAGGTCGCTCGAGGTAGAGTCCATAGGCAGACTTCTTAGGATGTCTTTGCCCCGTTCCTGGTTCCTTTTGAAGACCCATACCGCAAAGCACCATTCTGCGCACTCAGAATAAAAGAGTAAATTTTCACAATTAGTATAAAAGTTTCTATGAACATTAAGAATCTCGTTCGTAGAGCTTACAACTTTCATCGTACTGTGCTTTCCAAAAAGTAATTCTTCTCAAAAGGTGCTGAGTTAGAATCCACATTCTAAACGTGGCTTTAAAGCTTTTCTTTCTATAGCGCTTGCTTTTCTCGGGAATGGAGCTTAGCCCTTTCACCAGCGCTTATCGAGGGAATTGTTTCTAAGCCGGCAAAGGCACTGTTTCGCCTACCGACACCGCTCGCTAACCGGTTACCTTCTGTTACCCTTCAATCGGTGGGCCTTGGCTTAGTTTTAGAGGTTAGTTACACATCTATCTCACTTGTAACTACCTGACATACGCTATCAGACTATTGAGATTAACCCGAAACCAGAGTCGCCAACGACACTCTTTATTATGTGCTCTGAGGAACTCCGGGTTAGAAGTAACCTTGAGTCCGCTAAAAGACTAGGGCTATGGTAACTAAACCGGTGTCGGCTACCGTTGACTAATTAGGGTAGGGCTAATAGCCCTAAAAGAATCGCTAGACTGCACTCGATAATGTTTATTCTATTGAAAGACGAAGTCCTTGCTCGTGACAACTAGACTTGCACACTCCTTACTTCTACTATAAGCTATAAAAAAGGGCAGGGAGCTTGTGACTAAGTCGCTAGGGAGACTAAGACTAACCCGAATTCGGGGAAGGATCCGTGCACATCACTGTGGATGGAGTACCGGTAACTTAACTCTTTAATGAATGCAGGAAAGGAACAATTTGTAGTGGTGAAAGCCCCTACCTATGAAAGAAGCAGGGGTTACTAGTAATCCTACTCTCTATCTTGCTACTTATGACTGCTTTGTTGACTCTATTAACGGAGTACCGCTGACTGCACGACTAAGGGAACTTTATCTTAGCATACAAAACAGAGTGTGGATAAAGAAAAAAGGAAAGCCACTACTGCCGTTGCTAGTCCTCAAACAAAGAAGAAGAGCATGACAAAGAGATAGAGATAGAAAGAACGGAAGATCTTTTTTATGTTGGAGGAGACGAGGAAAGCCTAAACTGGAGCATCGATAACACCCAAGCAAGGAGAGGGGGCATTGGCGAGACGAAGCTCAAAAGTTGAGGAACCAGATGAAGTTGCAAGGAAAGCCGAAAAGGAGGTTCCTAGCTCAACAAAGAAAAGACATCTTGGAATGAACCCGGGGTAATAAGTAAAGTTGTCAAGGTCGGAACCAGATATCGACTAAAGAAGTTGGCTTACAGCAATACGTCAAGCAGAGTTGGAGGCGGATCAGTTGCCAGTTCCGATCGATGGGATATGAACTTGGCAGTGGCAGAGATTTCTGGATCAGAATCGGACAAGAGAACAGCTGCTAGACTGGCAGAAATGGAGTTTAACCGTGAACGGAAAGGGGTTTGTTTCACTGCTGTGAACGGAGACTAATAGGACTAGGACGAGGAGGGGAATCCAACGCTTTCGACTTTCACCTAAGATTTAGCAATCAAGGAACGGGATGGGATCTGACTTTGTTGAAAGCGGCCTTTGTCACAATGTATGAATTGAATAAAAGTAGCAATGTGTCATCGAAGCAAAAGCTAACTCGACCTAAGCTAAAGGGAGAGGTGACATAAATCGGAGTTTCATTGGGTAGGAGAGTAACTCCACTTCAAGGGATGAACCCGACTCCTCGACCAGAAAGAGGCTCCGAAGATAGAGAGTTTCTAAGGGACCAGCTCGGAAGGAATTTAGATTCCTCAGATATTTGACCTCGAAGGTAGGGATAGGGCTTTGGGTACGAGACTTACAGGGAGAGGGTTTTGCCAAAAACCGGAGTTTATGAGTGAAGGCTACTTAGCTAATACTGAAAATGGAACTAGCGAGGTATTCGACTAAAAAAGGAAAGTAGGAAGAGGAACCAAACCCCTCAACCAAAAAAGGGAAGCTCTTTGCCAGACTAAGCTAAGCCGGAAAGTAGGTTCCTAGCCCGACTAAGCTAAGAAGGAGAGGGGATAAAACGATCGACAAAGACGGATTCAGAGAAGTTCGAAGATGCTCTTAGATCGGAGAGGAAGAATTAGAGCTGGGGGTATATAACTGAGTTCATCAACTCTTGGTATTCTTTACCAGTTAAGCCCTCAGGGGGAAAGAAAGAAGCTCTTAGCAAGCAGAGGTGCGGAGCTACTCGACGATAGGACAGATTACTCGGCAAAGACTAAGGCAGAGATCTTCTGAGCCAAGGTTTTTAGACTTAGAAAGGAGCGAAGGGCGCTGCTGATAGCTGGTAGTGAAGTTCGAAATGGAAGAGAGATCGTTCCAGTCAAGTAGGTTCCTAGCTCGACAAAGAAGTTCAGAGTTTCAAACAAAGATTCCGAAGAAGAGGCTAAGGAAGACGTTTCAGCCAGAGTCTCAACTAATAAGGAAAGGGGGTTATCGACCAAGTTAGCTCGACCTTAAGGGAGAGGAGCAAAAGAAATACACTCTCTCTTTAGGGCTCATGGGTCTATCTTCGCTACGTGGCCCGACTACCAAACTACCAAAGCTTCTCGTTCGATCCCTTTCCCAAGCGGCTCTCCCCTTGCTATGATGATTTATTCTTCCTAAAATCTAAGGTTTTTGGAATGGGAGCTACTTGGCCTTCTATTCAGGTATTCAGGCTCAGGGTTATTCTCTCAGGGAAAGTCACTATGAGGAAAATGAAGTGTGCACCAAGCAATGAAAGGAAGACTCCCTTTTCTAACCCGGCAATATAATAAGTCATTCCCTTCTAGAAATAAGTACTATAGTTTCTCTGATGTAGACAGGCATGCAAGGGAAAGGATGAGTGGGCGTAGAACCAACACAGCAGGAGAAGGATGAAGCAGTTTGAATAGAAGACTCCCGAAACTCTCTCTCTATACATGCTATGAGATCTAAGAGACCTATAAAAAGGAAGTAAAAAGATCATTTCTTGAACTGATTAGATCGAATCTCTCTCCTTATGGAGGCAACCTTGAGCTGCGTTTTTCGCGCCTTTTCCCTCCGTAATTCAATACGACAGCAGCAAACTCAACTTATGCAATAAAGCAATTCCAGCTTATGAAAAAAGACCTTTAGTCAAGCTAACCCGCTTCCCTCGCGAGGTTTGGCTATGCTCTATAACTGGCTTCTTGGAGAAAGAATGTAACCGACTTTGAAGCACCCATTGCATGATGTTTTAAGATCGGTCTTAGCACGGTTTGCTAAGCATGGTGTTAGAATGGCGTTCCAAGACCAAACCTGATGTGTTCTCTTCATATTGTTAACAAAAAAAGAAAGACAGAAAAAAGTGCAATTTTGCAGTGAAAGTTGCGAATCTCTTCGCCCCCCTCTCCCGACTCAGTCACATGCAACCAGGCGTTCAACCCGGCCAACTCTCCCTTCTGTGCTACCTGGCCAAAAAAGAGTATGGTCTTTCTGAGAAGAAAAACATATCTACCTTGAAGACCTTCTAGAAAGTCGCCTATGAAAAGAGCATACCTAACCAATATGAGCCTGTCCGAGACTTGCCATTCCCATTGAATAAACTTTCCCTGCGTATTGATTCATTACCGACTGAACGGGAAATGCTTGCTTCTATTCCCTCCCTCAGAGCGATGAACCTCGATTTTATAGCTATACGAAATCCCTGGGGAGTAAAGGGATAGGTGGAACAGGAGGGGGTGGAAGAACTACTGAAAGTAATCCATAAGATTCAATACCTTTCTGGCTATAGGGAAGGGATCATCAGAGGGTGGAAATTTCTTCCAATCGGAATACTTGCTTTTCTATAGGGATTGCATGCCAATTTTAGGGATTAATCACTTCACGGGAGAGAACACGAGGGATGAACGACGATCGACCTACCTAAGTTTGTACTAGTCATCATTAGTTTACCCGCTTGCTGAAACCTCCCTCCACAACCGATTGAATGGTTGGATAGCCACTCAACTGTTCTCTAGACTTCCTGTATCCCCCTATCTCTCTCGACCCATTCACCGAAGTATGTTGGGCTAGAATGCCTCCATTCCCACCCCATCCTTTATGATCTCTGGGCCTTCCCGCTATGAGATATTCCCCGTGCGAAAACATATTCATGCAGAAGACTCTTCCACTTTTTCCCCTCTAAAATTGTTAGGGGTAGGAATTCCTATAAGAGGATAGAAGGTCATTTTGTCATCAGTCGAGGAGCATGCGTGATACAGAGACTCTTCTATGTGAATGTTCTGGCTTTCAAAGGACGAGTAAGGGACGGGGAGAGGGAGGGGAGTTTCGGGGACAAAGCCCCCAGATTTGAAAGTGCAGCCCTACCCTATAGTAGAGTATCTTTTTCCCTATCTAAGCTATATCAACATAGCTCACTAGAAAACTCATCCGCTTATCCATTCTTGGTGTAATACTCACTCGTAAATGATTGGTGTTAGAATTTTTCAATTTTCAGGTGTGATCAGTCTCATCCGTGTAAAAATTAGGAATTCCTCTTCCAACTCGTCCCGGAATGGGCGTTATGGCAAAGAACAAAAAGAAAACAAAAGGAGAAATTTGTCCAATAGTAACAAATGGTGCCTCCACAGGTTGACATCCGATCCAACCTAGTAGTAAGCGATCCGCCAAAAGCAACCAAAATATTCCTTGGTGAATCGGGCGAAAACTTGAACTACATACATACATACTTTTAAAAAACGGTAAAGCCAACAGACATATAAAAACTGGTGCTATTGCGGCTACACCTCCCGCTTTGTCGGGTATACTACGAAGAATGGCATGGATCAGTAGGAAATACCATTCTGGCACAATATGAGGCGGGGTGGGCATCGGATTAGCAGGTATATAATTGTCGGTATGCCCCAAAACATTAGGAGCATAAAAAAGAAAAATGGAAGAAAAGATAGCAGAAGCTACCCAACCTACTAGATCATTTACATAAAAATAAGGGTAAGAAGCAATTTTATCCATCTCTGAATGTACACTCAATGGATTATTTGATCCATATTGATGCAATGCGGCCAGATGAAGAAGACTGGCGCCTACTAAAAGAAAGGAGAGTAAATAATAAAGACTAAAAAAACGATTTAAGGTGGCATTGTCCACGGAGAAACTACCCCAAAGCCAAGTCACTATGGTATCTCCTACTACAGGTATGGCGCTAGCTAAGCTTGTAATTACGTAGCTGCCCAAAAGCTCATCTGCCCCAAGGTGGTACGTATCCTATAAAAGCTGTCACAATCATTAATAGGAAGATTACAACTCTGAGACACCGAACAAATTCCCTAGGACTGCTATAACTCGCATGATATAGACCACAAAAAATATGAAGGTGAACCACAATGAGAAACATACTTGCCCCATTAGCATGCATATAACGGTGCAACCAGCCCCCTTCAACATCTCTCATAATGTGTTATACGCTGTTGAAAGCTAGATCCATATGAGGTGTGTGATGCATATTTAAAAAAAGCCAGTCACTATCTGAATGACTAAACAAATACCAGCTAACGGACCGAACCCCCACCAATAACTAAGATTGCTCGGGGTTGGATAATCTATCAAACGTTGATTAAGTGTGGAGGATAAAGGTTTTTTAAGAAGAGAAAATCGTTGGTTCCTTATAGTCATTTATTTCTCTTTTCTATTGTGACAACTCTTGTTCCCCCACCTTTTAGCGTTCTGAGGCCCTACTAATAAATATTTATAGTACCTTTTCTTCCACCTCGGAGGGGGTATACAGCGAAAGAAGCGTCGAAGGGGTCATCCTGGGTTACGGAAGAGTCGTCTAACTGCTCGGTGACCGAATCAGAGAGGTTTTTGCCGCTTTCTCTTCTCTCCAGCACTCTCAGACTGATCATCTTGCTGCAACAAAACAAGCTTAGGAATGAATCTAATGGAAATTTAGGTCTCTGTCTGCTTGGAAGATTCTTCTTTCCTCTTCGGTGAAAGAGGGCAAAGGTGTGTGGGGGAAAGAATTCTAAAAGGAGAGAAGATTTCGTCCACCAAGCGGGACAGAGTGCGACTCCGAAGCAATTGGAGGTTCTCGCTTATCTCTTGGGGGTCCATATCATCTGATAATTTTTCCTGTTCCATTAGCATAGCTAAATTGGAATAGGATGACTCAGCGACAGGAAAGGTAAGCCCCCTTGCCTTGATTGAATTTGGGCGAGAAGGAGGCTGTGAGTAACCTGGGCTACGGATTTGTCGGTTGGTTTATTTTCAAAATCACCTCTTGAGAAAAAAAGGCCCTCGGGTCCCGACCCAAAAATGAATAGGAAGCGAGGCGAGGGTCTTTCATTAAAGGGGGGAAAAGAAGGGTGGGGCTTTGTTCTGGGGGGGCGCCTTGCGCAGCTTTGGAAAGGAGAGAATTTCAGAAAGTCACTCTCTCTAACCTTTTCTATCTATCCGGCGAGAGAAAGTCAATACGATATTTGCGTTAGTTTTTCCAACGAAACTAAGCACTTTTTTCTTTATCATTCGGAAGGCTCTCTTTCATAAGACTCGTCGTCTAGTAGTAGCTAGACTCTGCGTACCACCTTCGCTCCTCAACCCGGAGTTCTTACTGTAAGTGAAGAAAAATCCCTCTGAACAGAGAAAAGAAAAGAATGGAACAGCTACAATTCCCATAAAGAATTCGTGAATAAAATATCATCAAACTATGTTTCGGAATGCTCATCGAGAGCGTTTCTCCTTCGGAATACCCTTCCCCGCAATGACCGAAAGGCTGAGGATTCGACTCCGCCCTGATTGAGATTGTCCAAAAGGTGATAGAGTCTCTCTAGCGATTCCTCCCCTGTGGATGTACGAGGATTATCGAAAGCCCTAGCCCCTCGTCTAAGCCAATCCCCCTCTGGATCAAGAGGTGTCATCCGCCTGATGATATCAACCTTGACCTCAAAGAGATCTTCATCTTCGATTCGGGCCCTTTCTATGATCTCGGCGGAAGGAAAGACGTATTGAGACAAAAGTCTCCGCTGGATTGAAAGAACAGAGTCTCCCCCGATCACTTCATCCGGTTGATACGGAAAAGGGTCTGGGCGCGCGGGACTAGCTGCCTCCTCCGTGGAAGCGACCGCATTACCGGGATGCACGGACCCTGCTGCGGGCTGATTGACGAACGTGCCTTCCGTTGACGTTGATGGAAAATACAGGTACGTCCACGACCTTGAAGATCCAGAGGGAGTCATCATCTTAATGGATTCGGCATCCAAACCAGTAATCGTCGCCCTCAAAGCAAGAACAATCATGAAGGCCAGAGTCGAAGAGCACCCAACCTTTAGTAATAAAGAAGGGATATTCTTACTAGCAAAAAGGATTCCCGCCTTTGACAACAGTACCCGAAAATAAGGAAGGAGCCCCAATTTGAGAAACATCAAATAAAGGTTCATGCCGCACTCACGTATAATTGCTAAACACAACCTAAGGCCCCAACTTTGTTAAAACTAACTAAATAGAAAAACGTATAATTATAAAGGTATTAAATATTAAATTTGATGTCTGACGATGAAGTTAGCTTTTTAATGAATTTATCTGTAGATAATAACATAGGACTTATTTCAAACCTTAAAATGGAAATAAGATCATTAACGGCCATTAACGATTATGAGATATTGATGCCAGATTAAATAATAATTGAACTACGCCCATGTAATTTAGAGTTTAATTTTACTTGAGTTAGAACTCATTAGTGGAATTTGATAAATTAATTACTTATACACCAAATTTTCACCTAATCTTATACTCCCTCCTCCGTTCCATATTATTTGATTATTATTGATTTTTTAAAGTCAACTTAAAAAATTTTTAAATTCAAAATTGACATAAATTCTTTTAATTTTAGTCAATATAATAATGAATATTGTAAAGTATTTAAAAAGTATTACTCAAAATAAGTTTTATATTTTTATAATTTTTAATGAGTTATCTCAATTTTGATTTTAAAAATATTTTAAATTAACTTTTAAAAATTAATAATGATCCTATACTTTAAAACGGAGGAAGTGTTAATCAGTGTCTTTCTAAGAGTAGGTGGATGGGAGTAGTTCCTCCCATGGATGATTCACATTGAGTAAAAGTAAAAAACATGTACGAATGTTTTTCTTATGCATTTGAATAATCTATATTTATATCTATATTTAAAGTCTCTAGGCCGGTGATTTTGTGTCACATTTTTTCTTTTTTTCTCTTTTGTTTGTATAACTTTAGATATTATTATTTTGTCTTTTTTAATTAAATTTTTTTATCTTTTTATTTAGTCTTCTAAATTTTATTAAATTTTTATTTTACCTCTATAATTTAGACAAACAACGTCCGTGCCACCTATGCTAGTATTAATTATGCGTAATGCTAGTAGTAATTATGTGTGCATGTGTGTTTAATCTCATAATCAAAGTAACTATTGCATATACTAACAGAATACATGCTTTTTTTGGTTGCGTATTGAATTTGATTCTTCCTCGTGTTCATATTTAGTTTTTTATTCTTATAGGTTTGAATGATTAAATTTTAATGTTGGAATAATATTTTGTCAAAATTGACTATTGAATAGATTGTTCATCCCATTATTATCATACTAGGTGAATTTTAATTGAATTGAAAATTGGGATATCGATACTCCATTCATATGAATATTATAATTTTTAGAATTATAATGAAACAATGTCAAGATCTGAAAGTCTTTTGATATTATTGAGAGCCAAAATTTTCAAAATAATGGGACATTTAATACTTTTCCAATAATGAAGACACTTTGATTATTTTATAATTTGAGGTATTACGTTTTCAATATTATGGATATTATATCAAAAATGTACTAGGAAATAGTTCCGCAAATAATAATAAAGATACTTTGATTATTTTATAATTTGACATATTATGTTAGGAACTACATGTTCAAATTTGATGATGAAATGCTTAATGTATATTTGTGTCAATAGTTTTTGTAAAGTCCTTAATAAAAATATGATGTACAAAGACTTAGAATAAAAATATCAAATTTATTAGGTTGATCTTATGAACTGAATTGATGTATAGATGATAGGATAAAATCAATTGTTTAGTGAAGTTGGACGATTGTAAGCTACTCTAACAAATCGTAACGTGTATTGAAGTCCGTAGAGTTAGCCTTCCTATCGTAGAGCATTCAATGGAAGATCGCAGAGCTTGCCAGAATTTCGCAGAGTTAACACAAGATCGCAGAGTCTACAGTCAAATTGACTGTAGGATTCACTCTAAGGTCGTAAAGTGAAGTAAAGTTCATAGAGTGACTCAAGGGTCGTAGAAGAGCAAATCGTAGAGTCAATCGTAGAATGACTCTCTGCTCGTAGAGTCAGTTTTGTAGAGCAGAACGTAGAGTTCAGATCGTTGAGTGAATCAAGCTCAATACTCTACGGTCTTCATGTAGTTCTATGATCAGTCAAAATTGTAGAGCATGTCAAGACTGACAATAAGGAGCGTTGCATATTGAAGAACCAAAGATAAATTGCCAAACATCCTTAGTTGACATCGAAGATCAGAGTATGTTATGTCTAACAGCTAACTTGGTGAAGTGACAACACCCACGTGGTT
Organism: Aralia elata; assembly: GCA_034770075.1. Taxonomy (NCBI): domain Eukaryota; kingdom Viridiplantae; phylum Streptophyta; class Magnoliopsida; order Apiales; family Araliaceae; genus Aralia; species Aralia elata. Next base: position 77,736,312 of record CM068385.1, read on the forward strand.
GGTGAATCAACAGACTAATATGCTAGGTTAGAGCCGAAAACATGTTGACACAACCCTCCTAAAGCTCAACATCAAAGATCTTCAAGTATTAGAGCATTAAATGCTCAACGGGAACTTTGCAATGGGAAGCTCTCAAGGAGAACTATTAAAGGGCAAGTAGATTCAAATCAACAGTACAAATCACCAATCACCAAGCTGAATTTTTGCCAAAGTTTCAAGAGCTCAACTCTACGATTCAAGAACAATTTGTTTTACTACTAAGTCTTCAGTTGCTGAGCTTAATCACAAATTAGTAGCACCTCAACAAACATTCGACCATCTGTGATTTGCTGGTCTAAGTGACCACAGTTCTAAGTCTAAGTGACTTGAAGAGATCTGAGTGCTCTGGTCTTAGTGACCCTTGACTTAGTGTCATCTGCCAAGTCTAAGTGATTTGAAGGAATCTTAATGATTCATTTGTAATAGATCTTAGTGATCTGATCTTAATGACCTCAAGCATCTTTAGTGGATTTCTTACTCATAGAGCAGAAAAGTGGACTATGAGTAGTTTATACTCTGAACCACTTAAAATCTCTTGTGTCTTTTACATTTTACATTTATATTCTTGTTATTAACTGTCATATTTATCTATGACTTAACTTCACAAGAACTAAATTTAGAACTGAAATTTCATTATATCTTTAAGGGGATTTCAAACTAATATTCTTTTGTGCTTAATTAAATTGATTTAATTAATTATTTGGCAATACATTCTTAATAAACCAAAAGTTTTGAAAGAATCTATTCAACCCCCCTTCTAGATCGCATTCTACCTCTTGGAAATAAAAAGTGGTATCAGAGCAGGTTCTCTTGAACATAAGTTTAAACACTTTGAGTTGATCTATGACACACAATAAAACTAGTTCTGAGCTTGGTGGTGGAAATAAGTTACCTCTATGCAACAGAAAAAAAATTGCTAAATGAAAAATTCGCATACAGGCATACATGGATACGATAAATAAAGATCTATTTGATGTTGTCATCAGTGGTCCATACATTCCTATAAAGCTCGTACCAACTGCTATCAAGCAAAGAGCTTAATGGACAGAAAATGAGAAGAAGCTGGTGCAGCTAGACAAGAGGGCCAAGAACATTCTGTTTATGGTTATAGAAGATGAGTTGTTCAAAAATATGGTCAACTGCACTACGGCCAAAGAAGTCTAAGAAGCCCTGTTAGTGATACATGAAGGTACTGAAGCAGTCAGAGAGAATAAACAGTCTCTTCTGACTCAGCAATATGAAATGTTCTCCCACGTACTTGGAGAGAACATCACTGCTACCTACGAAAGATTCAACGTGTTGCTCAATTCACTTAGAGCTTATGGAAAGGTCTATCCAAATAAGGACCTCAACATCAAGTTCATGAGAGTATTGCCTAGCAAATGGGATGCCAAAACCATTGCTATTAGAGAATCAAAGAATCTGCATGAGATGACAGTGCAGAAGCTCTACGGTAATCTCCTTACCTATGAGCTAGAACTTAACCGGCGGGTAGAGATAATTTTTGAGGGCAAAAAGAAAGAAAGAGGTGCTGCTTTCAAGGATTCAGAAACAGCATCTAAAGCCCCTGTTGCAGCTGTGTCAATTGATGATGATAATGATGAAGATGATGATGAAGAGATAGTGCCATTGGCCAGAAGGCTAAGGAAGTTCATGCTCAAGGGCAACAGCAACAAACAAAAAAAGTAGTTCAATAACAACAAGAGCAGCAACAACAGAGACTAAGAGAAAGACCTGCAAGAAGCCAGGTAGGGTTGTAAACGATCCAAACCGAACTCGAACACTATGAGTCGAACTCGAACATGTTCGATCAACATAATTGAACCAACACCCATGTGCGAGTTCGGATCGATAAATGTTCGCGAACATAGTCGAACATGGTCATGTTCGCAAACACTGTCGAATATAGTCGTGTTCGAGAACATAATCGAACAGGGTCATGTTCACGAACATGACCATGTTCGCGAACATCATTCTGTTCACGAACATCATTCTGTTCGCGAACATGACCATGTTCGCGAACATCATCATGAATATTTGAAATTTTGAATGATTAAATCAACTAACTGAAGCAAAAATTAGGCCAAATCAACATTTATCCAAAATAAAAAATGATTACTTAAAAGAAGTTAGAAGTTAAAACTTAACAAGTACTTATAAATTCTTAATTTACAAATATCAAAAATCAAATATTAATATCCAAAAAGTCTTTTAAATCTTTGAGTATGAATTTTCAAAATCGATAGGAAATATTTTTAATTCAAAAGGAATGCGATAAATTGATAATTAACTTTTGAATACAATAAATCTTGAGAATTACTTTATAAAAAAATTATAATTTTCATAATTATATTGTTTAAAAGTTAAAATTAAATAAATTAACTACGAGATCAAAGGCTCAAAGCCATTAAGAGACATCGTTTCATTTTAAAAAAAACTTTTTTGCTTGTTTTAATTTAAATTAATAACTCATTTTAATTTCATACAAACGATGTTGTGACATATTGTTTAATTATTTAATTGGATTATTAGACACTATTTTTTACACTAAATGTGATTACTTAATTGCATAAATCAAAGTTAGTCAATCTCTCTCTCTCATTCTCACATATATACCATAAGTCTGTAACACTAAAAAATTCAAAAATTTGTGAAAACAAGTTTGCACTTTTAATTATATAGTTAATAATTGATATAATATACAATAGTAATTGTACATTGACTATTAATGAAGTCTCGATACATTGACGATTTGATTTTTCTATTCTCTATTTCGATTTGACAATTTCAATAACTCATTAAATGTAAGTAACTGCATTATATCATTCTTTATGCTTTAATTCATTAATGTCAAATTGTCATTGCATGATGATTAATGACTTTATTTATGTGATTTATGACATGAATTATAATTTATTAAATTATTAGTGATGTAAATTGTCATAATTCAACAATCATTGTTAAAAAATTTATAAAAATATTAAAATTATTTTAATTAAATTAGAGTTGAAGAAGTACACATTATTATTTATTAATTATTTAATAAAAATGTATACTTACAATCAATTATAAAAAAAAAAGATGTTTAAGTAATAAAAAAAGAAAATTACTACACATTTAACAATTATTGATAAGACAAATTTAGAATTTAACACTCCCATATTCATTTTTAAATGTCATTTTAGAGAAGTGTTTTTGTCTCTTAATAATTATTATTTAAGAATTTCAATTAAACATTAATTGTTTAATTTCCAATATTACCCCAAGTACTAAAATTAATTTTGTTTCTCTCACTAGTTTATATCCAATAAGTAACACTCTCTTATTCTAATCCAAGGACAATATTGACATTTAGAGTTATTTTTACTTAAAAACATAATATTAATTGTTTTTCTTAACATGTGTGTCCATTAATTTTAAAAAAACAAAAAAAAATAAGAGACTGAGGGGTCGAGGGAGTATGAAATAACCAACTATTTTTATTTAGAATTTTAAAAACGTTAAACATGTAAGAAATACATCTCACGAGCTACTCGCGAATAACTCGAACTGCACTCAAGCAAGTCAAACCGAATCGAACTCGAACAAGTTGAATCGAACTGAACTCGAACTCGAACATGTCGAACCGATACGAACTCGAACAAGTTGAATCGAACCGAACTCGAACTCGAACATGTCGAACCGAACCGAACACGAACTATTCGTGAACATAGTCGAACCGAACCACATGGTTCGCGAACATGTTCGATCGAGCAATCGAACAGAACATTATGTGCGAACTCGATTCGACTAGGTGATTAACTCGAACCAAACAGAACTCGAACCGAACCGAACCGAACCGATTCGCGAACAGTTCGGTTCGTTTACAGCCCTAAAGCTAGGTCATTATATCGTAGAGTGCACCAAGCCCCTACGAGAAGAGTTGAAAAGAGACAAGAAGAAGTCAGCCCCAAAGAAGAAAGAATTTAAAGGCTACAAGAAGTTCCACGAGAAGGAAAGGGATCTAGTAGCTGAAGGGTCATGGAGTGACTCAGAGAATGATTCAAGCTCTGAGTCCAGCGAAGATGAAGGACCTCATATGGCCAACCTATGTCTAATGGCCATATAGCTGATATTGGCATATGATTGACAATAATGCTCTCCTATCAAACTTCAAAGAGAAAGAAGGTCCTAAAGTTGTCTTTGGAGACAACAACTCTAGAAAGACCAGAGAATATGGTTCGATTGGAAATGGTGCTATTTTATACAGCAAGGTAGCTTATGTTGATAGTTTGAAGCACAACCTGCCAGACATAAGTCAACTGTGCGACAAGGAACATCAAGTCATCTTCCTCAAAAACCAATGTCAAGTTCGAGACCTGGAATCCAACTTATTGAAGCTGAATAGAACTAGGGAAGGCGATGTGTATGTGGTTAATCTCACAGAGCTCAGTTCATCAGAGACAACTTGCTTCTTTGTTAAAGCCTTAGAAGATGTAAGCTAGTTGTAGCATAGGAGATTATCATATCTGAACTTTAAGAGCATATCAAAGCTTACCTCCAAAGACCTAGCCTCAGGCTTGCCAAAGCTTAGTTTTTTTAATGAAAGACCATGCAAGGCCTGTCAGCTTGGAAAGAAAATAAGAAGCTCATTTAAAAGCAAGATAGTCAACTCTAATGATAGGCCCCTACAGCTGTTACACATAGATCTTTTTGGGTCTATCCCAACTATCAGTCTTAAAGGAAAAAGGTACTCACTGGTGATAGTAGATGACTACACCAGATTCACATGGGTATTTTTCTTATGCTCTAAGGATGAAACCAGCTCCCAACTGATCAAATTCTTCAAGTTGGTTGTGAATGAGAAGGGCGAGAAAGTCAAAGCTATAAGGAGTGATCATGGAAGGGAGTTTGATTTTTCTGAGATAGATCAGTTCTGTAAAGATCATGAAATTCATCATAATTTCTCAGCTCCAAGAACTCCACAACAAAATGGAATAGTTAAGAGGAAGAACAAAACACTAATCGAGGCAGAAAGGACACTTCTAGCAGCAGCCCGTCTCCCTGAGTACTTTTGGGCTAAAGCTATCAACATTGCCTGCTACACTCAGAACAGATCCTTAATTCACTTTACGCTCAAAAAGATGCCCTACGAGTTGTGGAAAGGAAGAAAGCCAAACATCTAGTATGTGTTTGGCTGTGCGTGCTAATCCTTAACAACGGCAGTAGGTACCTGACCAAGTTCCAGCCCAAGTCAGATGAAGAAATATTTCTAGGATACTTTATGGAAAGTAAAGCCAATAGAGTGTTCAATAAGAAATCATTAAGTGTTGAAGTTTCTATCTATGTCACCTTCGACGAATCTGACTTAGGAGAACTAAGCAGAGTTGTACAATTTGATGAGATCGTAGAGCAGGACTCATCGATCGCAGAGCAGGAGAATCCTACGATTGGAGAAGCTGCAGCCGTAGAGCCAGACCCGACGATCGTAATACTAGACAAGGAGATCGTAGAGTCTCTAGTTCCAGAGATAGGAACTCTACGAATCGATGAAGCTGCTGATCATGAACCCGATCATGAAGGACTCAGACAAGAAGGCATAAGGACAGATGTTTAAGCTGGAAGTAAATGGGCAAGAAATCACACCTAAGACCTGATAATTGGGGATTCCAATACAAGAGTCAGGACAAGGTCGACTACTTAGAATGAATGATTCTTCTTAAGTTTTCTCTCTCAAATGGAGCACAAGAAGATCAAAAAAGTTATAGAAGATTCAAGCTAGATTGAGGTTATGCAAGAGGAGTTGAACCAGTTTGAAAGAAGCAAAGTTTGGAGGCTAGTCCCAAGACCAAAAGATCATCCAGTCATTGGCACCAAATGGGTATTTAGAAACAAGATGGATGAAGATGGTGTGATCACAAAGAACAAAACAAGGCTGGTGGCCAAAGGCTATTCGTAAGAAGAAGGAATCGACTATGATGAGACCTTTGCTCCTGTTACCAGATTAGAAGCCATCAGAATGTTCCTAGCCTATGCAGCCCACATGAAGTTCAAAGTCTTCTAAATGAATGTCAATAGTGCATTTCTGAATGGAGAACTTCAAGAAGAGGTTTATGTAGAACAACCTCCAGGTTTTGTCAATCTAACCCTTTCAAATTATGTCTATAGACTAGATAAAGCACTTTATGGTCTAAAGCAAGCACCTAGCGCATGGTATGAAATACTCACTAACTTTCTGATTGAAAATGGATTCACTAGAGGTAGGGTAGACATAACATTGTTCCTTAGAAAATACAAAGATAAAATTCTATTAGTTCAAATCTATGTAGATGATATTATTTTTGGCTCTACTGATGAAAAGTTATGTGAGTGATTTGCCAAGTTAGTGCAGAGCAAATTTGAGATGAACATGATGGGTGAGCTGCACTTCTTCCTTGGATTGCAAGTGAAACAGACTGATGAATGGATCTTTATCAACCAAGCCAAGTACATCAAAGATTTACTCAAGAAGTATGACATAGAATTAGCCACTCCTATGAAGACTCCAATGGCCTATGCAACCAAACTTGACAATGATGAATCTGGTAAAAGTATTGATATAACTTAATACAGAGGTATGATAGGATCTCTTCTATACTTAACTGCTAGTAGGTTAGATATTATGTTCTCTACTTGTATTTGTGCAAGATTTCAGGCTAATCCTAAGGAATCTCATGTAATTGCTGTAAAAAGGATTTTCAGATATCTCAAGGGTACTCCATATTTGGGACTGTGATATCCCAAGGAGTCTCCATTTGATTTAATAGGGTATTCAAATACAGATTTTTCAGGATGCAAGATTGACAGAAAAAACACCAGTGGTACATGTCAACTGCTAGGGAATAGGTTTGGCTCATGGTTCAGCAAGAAACAAAATTCAGTGTCAACTTTAACTGTAGAAGCTGAGTACATTACTGCTGGTAGCTGATGTGCTCAAATTTTGTCGATGAAGAATCAGCTAGCCGACTATGGGTTTGATTTCAAATCTATTCCTATATTTTGTGATTATACTAGTGCTATATCTATAACCTATAATCCTGTCATACATGCTAGGACTAAGTATATAGACATCAGATACCATTTTATTAGAGATCATGTGCAAAATGAAAATATATCAATACATTTTATTCCAATTAAAAATCAACTTGCTGATGTGTTCACAAAACCCTTAGATAAATCTAGGTTTAATAAATTAATTAGTGAGTTAGGAATGAAAAATTTGCATCCTTAAGTATTATGCCTTGGGAGTTACTAATTATGTAGAAGGAAATCATAGAACAGTCCAAACAGAGTTAAGCTCGTAGAGCACCTCATGATTCGTTGAGTGCTAGACTGTATGAAGAAGTTTGTAGAATGACTCATAGTGTGAACCAATTCGTAGAATGGATCATTGAGCAGAATGAGCTCGTAGAATGGTTCGTAAAGCCAAGGAGCTCATAGAGTGGGTCGTCGAGCAGAGGGTTAGCGTAGAGTTAAAAATGCTTTTCAAAAGTTTACTCTACATTCCCCATCCAGTCGCAAAGTTATAAAAGGACAGTAATTAAAGTGCGTGGACATCACCTTCAGAAAAAGTGAGTGAGAATAAGAAGTTACTGCACTACAGCTATATTTAGCAGAAACGAAGCGATGTGGATCCAATCAGCACACGAAACGTGCCCTACTTAGCCGAATTAGAGGGAAGTTATATAAAGTCTTTTCAAAATTTTCATCTAACCATTCACTTTTGCAATCTGAGATTTAAGCTTTCAAACTCTCTCTAACTTTCGAGCCCTAGTTTTTAAAATCTAGAAATCTTAGGCACTTTCATGTTCGTTTCAGTTCAAATATTTTCAAGAGAAGATGGCTAACTACCAAATGATCTCCGACAACTAACTTTGCTTCGAGAAGTTTGATGAAGCTGAGAAGAAATTTAGAAACGTTCTGATGATGGTGTAGAAAGCTAGGTTCTATAAAGCTCTGGACACCAGTACGAAGATCTACACTAGCATGGTTAAAAATTTCTATCTAAATGCTGAGTGTGCTAATGGATTCCTCGCCACCAAGATCAAAGGCTCAACTCTCGGGGTGGAAGTGAGTGAGTTAAACCATCACTTAGGGTTTGTGAATGAAGGCATCACAACTTTTAAGGACATCGATATGAAGTCTGGGCTGGAGTTGATGGGTTACAAAAAGAACCCACAGTTTAAAGGGATGAAGAAGAAAGAATTTTCCTAAGAGTATGAGTTCCTTACCGACATCGTTGGCAAATGCATCTTGTGCAAGGACTCTGCCCACGACTTGGTGAGCGAGTTACAATTGAAGATAATGACTGCTATAGTGATGAAGAAGAAGATTAACTTTAGAGTTATTCTAATGGACTAGATATCCAAATGGATAAATGATGATGAGAAGAAGAAAGTTGTAGGCAAGCCTATGCTAAAAATGTTCTATGGGCAGTTCATCAGCATTGTTCTACTGAAGAGGATGAAGAAGCTGATTGGGGATCAAAAGGGTGAAATGCTCAACGTCAACAAGAGGATAACCCCAAAGCTCTTCGACAACTAGAAGAAGAACTTAGTTGAAATCCTCAAGTCCAAGCAGTCAAAAGGCAGTGAGCACACCCTCAGTGAGGTGCAGAAGCCCGAAGCGACCAAGTTGAAGAGGAAGGTCGCTGCAATCGCAAAAGAAGATTCTCAGGGCTTTGCAACCTCACATGTACCTGTGTCACTAAAGTCCGCTGCCGACCAACCCATACAAAAGAAGGTGAAGAAGTCCAAAGCTTTTAAATTGAGGGGGAAACAAAAGCACAAAAAGCTCAATCTTTTGACTCAGATGACTCAAAGGATGCTCCTAAGGACTCTCAGGACACCTCTTTTGATCCTAAGATGAGGAAAAAGGAGACATCAGTACCAATCTCCTACCTAGTCAAGTAGAAGGGATGGTAAGGCAAACGATCAAGGTATACTTTAACCAAGCCTCCTTCCAAGCCTATTTCAGTTCAAGCTGAGGAGATGGTCGAAGGCACTGAAATAAGGGCTGAGATGGCCATAGAGCCAGAGCTAATGGGCACTAAAGTGAGGGCTGAGACAGTCTTAGAACCTGAGCCAACTGATGTTGAAATGATGGTTGAGACGGTTTCCATGCCTGAGCCCAATGTTGTTGTTGAAACGGCTGTGATGGTGACTATACTGGAGCCAACTAAAGATGATGCTGAAATGGCTGTGAAGGTATCTATGCCTGAGCCGAAGAAAAAGAATAATAAATTAATAAAGATAGTAGAGAAACAGAAGAAAAATAAAAAGAAAACCCCAAAGGTAGTTCACTCTCCTATAACTATCTCTAAGGGGGAGGAGCATGCCCAGCACTCGAGCTCTTCCGATGATTCTCTCGTTCTTACGAAGATCATTTAATCTGTCATTGAGGACATCGGAAGAGAAGTCACCCCTATTGTTGTCAAGCCTGAAGATCCTAATTCTGAAGGGGAACAACCAGAGCCTACTCAAAGACCCTCTTCAGAATCTATAAGGACAAAGCCAGGGTTACTACGTGTAGTGTTGACGAAGAAGGAGATTCCAAAAGCCTCTCATCATCTCCATGATAAGTTTATATGATTAGGGGCTGGGCGGATGCGTGTTGTGAGTTTGCAAGAAGATCTCTACAACTGCTACTCAGACTTAGAGATAGACAGGAGGACCATCATCTATGATCCCGATGGTGACCAACTACTCTATTTTGCCCGTAATGCCTTTAGTGAGAGTAGTAACGTATGGAGATAAGAGCTTCATCAGATGGAACTATTCAAGGTTTCCCATTATTAAGCTTATGGCTCAAAACTTTCCTAGGGTTCTTTCTTTTGCAACCAAGATAATCTGCAATGAGCCTTCTTCATCTACCTGCACATATAGTAAGGTAACTTTTGTTTCCAATTCTTTATTCGTTATTCATTCCCCTTCTCCATTCTTTTCTTGCTATGATGATGTCATAGAGTCCCCCTCTACGATTTTAATTCATTCCCCGATCATGGAGTCCTAAAACCACACGATCGATGTACAAAAGACTAGCTCTCCGATTGTAAAGTCCTAACACTCTACGGTTGATATACAAATGCCTAACTCCCCGATCGTAGAGTTGCAAAACCCTACGATCGATGTAAATAATACTAAATCTCCTATACACATTCTTTCTGTACATACATCTCCCATAACCTCTCCTGTACATACTGTAGATTTAGATATACAATCTTTACCTGTAAATACTGTACAACAAGATATACCTCTAATTTCTTATACAGATATAGCTTCATCTTCCAACAATCAATATTTTGACCTTACCCTTGCTCTCTCATCAATAAATCAGAGTGATAAGGTAGGAGCAGAAGCTTTAATGGAGCAAATCCTTGAGCGTGTCTCAATGGTACCATCCAAAACTCAAATGGCTGGAATGCTAGACGTCATTGTTGAGATGAGTTTAATAAAGGTCTTCAAAAAAAAGCCGCTGGGATATAGAAAGGGTTAGCTCACATTGCGAAAACTGTATCCAAAGTCCTTGGAGATATGTCAAAGGAGTTTAATAAGAGAATGAAAAATATGCTCAAGACAATCTCTGAAAATCTAAATAAAAGGGACGAGATCTTTCTCAATCAGATTGCCAAGCATAAAGAAGCAGTTCTCTCTCTTCAGAAATCAAATGAAGACTCTGTCAAGCTTCTCTTTGACAAGGTGTTTAAACTTAATTCTTCTCTCTCTGATTTCAAAAGCATAGTGCTAAACTTAATGGATAGAACCGACAATGCCATGGCTCTAGTTCATCATCAACGCGATCAAACTGATGCCATGCAGCAAGAGATCAGAGAAGACATTGTCATGTCTAGCACCAAAATACATGAACTTGTTAAGTTGTCAGGCACCTTTCCAAAGAATTTAATACCTCAAGTCCAAGAAGGGATGCTGACAAAAAGGGGGAAGAACAAGTAAGGGGGAGACATGGTAGAGGAGACTACAAAACAAACATCAATTCAACCTCCTTCCTCCTCAAGAACTCCTCAAGCTCTTCCCATTGATCGTAGCCATTCCTCCTCTTCAAGGCCTGGATCGTCGAGTATAGTGACTCCCACTGGCACACGACTTCCGCTTGGTGATCCCTTATTCATTAACAGAAATCTTCAAGGGATTCACGTTGAAGGGGAAAAAAGATTTAACATGTCTGATCTTGGTCCAAGGGATTCAATGGAGGAGATTCAGAGAAGAGATGTGGAGTAAAGAGAGAATTATAGATGGCAGGTTAAAGCTGAAGAGAGATTTCTTCCAAAGAGCAAAAGAGGGGGAAAAGATAGAAAAATAAAGAGGTATACAATGTATAAATTCTTTGTAATTTTTTTTGTACAGTTCTATCAATAAATTCATTCTTTGCTCTAGCAATATATTTACTCACTGTATATTAGCTCATGTTTGATTTTAAAGTATAATTGCATTTTTAGAATTGATGAATGCTCTGAAACTACTGGTTTTGTCATCATCAAATAGAGGGAGATTGTTAGGAATTGCATGTTCAAATTTGATGATGAGATGCTTAATGTATATTTGTTTCAATAGTTTTTGTAAAGTCCTTAATAAGAATATGATGTACAATGACTTAGAATAGAAAGATTAAATTTGTTAGGTTGATCTTATGAGCTGAATTGATGTATAGATGATATGATAAAATCGATCATTTAGTCAAGTTAGATGATTGTAAAGCTACTCTGGCTAATCGTAAAGTGTGTTGAAGTTCACAGAGTTAGCCTTCTTATCATAGAGCATTCAGTAGAAGCGCAAAGCCTACCAGAAGTTCGCAAAGTTAACACAAGATCATAGAGCCTGCAATCAAATCGTAGAGTTCACTCCAAGGTTGTAAAGTGAAGTAAAGTTCGCAGAGTGACTTAAGGATCGTAAAAGAGCAAGTCGTAGAGTCAATCGTAAAATGACTCTCTGCTCGTAGAGCAAGTTTCGTAGAGTAGAACGTAGTGTTCAGATCGTTGAGTGAATCAAGCTCAATACTCTACGGTCTTCATGTAGTTCTACGATCAGTTAAAATCGTAGAGCATGTCAACACTGATAATAAGGAGCATTGCAAATTGAAGAACCTAAGACAAATTGCCAAACATCTTTAGTTGACATCAAAGATCAGAGTATGTTATGTCTAACAGCTAGCTTGGCGAAGTGACAACACCCACATGGTTGGTGAAGCAGCAAACTGATGTGACAGGTCAAAGCCAAAAGCAAGCTGACATAACCCTTTTGAAAGTTAACATCAAAGATCTTCAAGTATCAGAGCATTAAATGCTCAACGGGAACTTTGCAACATGAAGCTCTCAAGGAGAACTATAAAAGGATAAGTAAATTCAAATCAACAGTACAAATCACCAATCATCAAGCTAAATCTCTGCCAAAGTTTCAAGAGCTCAACTCTACGATTCAAGAACAACTTGTTCTCCTACTAAGTCTTCAGTTGCTAAGTTTAATCGCAACTTAGTAGCACCTCAACAAACATTCGACCATCTGTGATTTGCTGGTCTAAATGACCACAGTTCCAAGTCTAAATGACTTAAAGAGATCTGAGTGATCTGGTTTTAGTGACTTAGTGTCATCTGCCAAGTCTAAGTGACTTGAAGGAATCTTGGTGATTCATTTGTAATAGATCTTAGTGATCTGGTCTTAGTGACCTCAAGCATCCTTAGTGGATTTCCTACTCGTAGAGTAGAAGAGTGGATTATGAGTCGTTTATACTCCGAACCACTTAAAATATCTTGTGTCTTTTACATTTTGTATTTATATTCCTGTTATTAATTGCCATATTTAGCTGTGACTTAACTTCACAAAAACTAAACTCATTATATCTTTAAGGGGATTTCAAACTAATATTCCGTTGTGCTTAATTAAATTAATTTAATTAATTATCTGGTAATACATTCTTAATAAACCAAAATTTTTTAAATGATCTATTCAACCCCCCTTCTAGATCTCATTGTGCCTCTGGAAAACAACATACTACATTTTAAATATTAAGGATATTATATCAAAAATGTACAAGGAAATGGTTTCACAAATTTTGAATATCACTTTTGATTTTTTTTTCAAACTAATTGTAGTTTCACAAAAACCATAAGAATGAGAACAAGAAGAGGAAGAGGGGATGATCATTTTTCATACAAATAATTAGAGCACGAATTTAAAGCTTGTGATAATTTGTCAAATCAAATAATCATGTTTGATCAAGTATATTATTAATATATTCTTATATATTTTAATAATTTCACATGTTACCCTTATTTACTTTTCAAAATCGTCCATTTTAGTAATTTCTACTTGAAATAAGTGATAATTTTTTTATATACCAAATATTTTTTAATTTTTTATTGGTTTAAGTGGTTTTTCTATAACACAACCTGCTATTTTAAAACTGATTATAAGTTAAAAGTATAATCAGAATCGTTAATCATATTTCTTAAACGATCTCAAATATACTCTACTAATAATTTATTGATTTCATTACTTAATATATAACAAAAGAACTCAAAAAGCTGCACAACATATATAACTGTGGAAAAAGAAAAGAAAAATAGCAATACCAGTGTTTCCCTCAGTTACACGTACATGTCCTCTTTATCAAATGAAAAATAAGAGTTTTACTTTTCTTAATCAAGTTTATTTATCAATAACTGCATAAATGGTGTCACATTCACATGGCATTAAAAACCAATAAAAGAAGTGACCTCAGTTTGTATGTTACGAGTCATATTATGTAAAAAATATGGAAACCCACCCAAGCAAGCAAATCAATTATATTATATATAATATCTTAGTCCATCAGCCAAGTAACCCTTGTTTCTTCTTTTTTTTTAATTTTTAACTTTTAATTTTCTTCTTTTTATATAGTGTAATTCAGTGTATGTGCACACCTAGAGGGGGGTGAATAGGTGTAAGTAATAAACAATAAAAACTTTTCGATTTTTCTGCTACAGGTTAAATCAGAGATGTATGCATGTCTGCTTTGGTGTCTACTTTAGCTTATATTCTTCCTTAGTTTATTACCAGACACGATACCCTGTCTACTTTGGTGTCTGAATTAGTATATCTTCAAGCGAGCTGCAGAACACTAAACCCATAAATATAAATTGCAGAATAAAAACTTAAATAAACAAACTACACAAATTAGCAAACCATAGACACCAAGATTTTTACGTGGTTCGACCCTTAATCTCTAAACTAATGGCCTAATCTACGTCCAATACCAATTGACATTGGAGACTCTTTTATTAAAATTAATATCCAATTAAGTACAAAATTACTCCCTGTACAAATAAGCTATGTTCTTTTATGGACACCACTGCCCCCTTTGCACCACATTTATCCACTACTGCATCAACCAAGCCAAACAAGGCTTGAACTCTAAATTTAATATAAAGAAGTTTGAGTACAATGGGCTCTTAAATTTCAGTCAAAAGGAATTAATAATCAATACAATGAATAGCTGAAAATAACTTTGAAAGGCTCTTGATTATCTCTGTAATATGGTTGATATAAACTTCAAGTCTTCTACATCCTTTAGTCGAGAAGAAAGACTATTTATAATAAAAAGACCAACGGCTATAAAGAGAGCTGTTAGCATATAAGACTCAAATTAGTTGGTAAATCTCATGATTCTAGCAATTTATTTTATCCAACCGATATAATATAATCTCTACAACAGCTATTTTAAATATAAAGTATACAAATTAAACTAAATAGCTTAATTCAAGGAGAGAAGTAGCTAATTTGAAATACCCTAACAGATTACATATCCATGATGGAATCCTTAATAGACTCCTAATAAGATTGCATATATTTTAATTAGAGACGGGATATATTAAGGAAATCTTTTCAGCAATAATATATTTAATTTAAAAACTTGCAATCTTAAGTATTTCTTGTGGAGAGATATCTAATAGATTATTTATCTAACTTGGGTCAATCAAGAAATCAACTTATAACATATTGAACTAGCCCAAACAAATCAAACAAGTCCATTAAACAGATTATATTATCATCATTAAAATCACAACGGACATAAACCAACATTCTTTCCCTTTTTGATGATGATAATATATGACTCTACAAAGTAACTTGTCATCATTAAAACCAAAAATATATAAAGCAACATTCTCCCCCTTTTTGATGATGACAATAAAAACTCCCTCTAAATATATGACTTCCCCTAAAATTATGCATTTTAATGAACAATAAATAAGATTATGCATATTAATGTATAATAAATAACATGAGCATATAAACTATCAATATATTCAATCATATTCCCAAATATCTCCCCCTTGTCATTATCAAAAAGAGATAAATGAAACAATGCATCTTAATCATTAAGCATAAGTTGATTTCGTTATATCTTTCCCCCTTTGTTATCAATAAAAAATAATTCATATCAATTTAGCGGAATTTTGTTTTCTCACCCCCTTTGACATTATCCAAAAGAATAATCTAAACAAGAACCATAAGTAACTTGTTCATAGAAATCTGTCAATATAGCCAATAATATACTCATCATGAACACAATGTAAATAGAATTAGGCTTAAACAGATACCATTTGCATATCATAAAATCATAAGAATATATCATTTTAGTACCAAATAGATATTATCACAGAACCGGCAAATCATAATATCCGTTAAGCTTTTTAGATCCCGCTAAAAACATTTTAGTACAAAGCCCAAACATACTCTTTGGTGAAATAGAATTACCGAGATTACCTTTATTGGTTCCATTAAAGTGGCCAAGGCATGGATAACAATACTAACCACATGCAAATATAAAGTATCAAATGCATTATGTAGTGAAAACATTTTATGTACATATAATCATGCACATCATCACAATAGAATATGTAATAACTAAGAATATTGGGTCACAATGTAAATGAGAATATTAAATTGTTATCAATGTATTAAATACTTTGTGACTTATAAAGGATGTGTATGTGATTAAATGAATATTGTCGACGCCGGGTTTTCGCTTTCTCTATTCCTTTTCCAATTTTAGCCTTTTGGTTTAGATGATTTTTTTGGAAAAGGTCGGCATTGAGGTCGACGGGGTTTTGAAAGATCGTTTTTATGATGAGCCAATTAACCAGAGTCGCCAGTTGGTATATTTGAAATGGATGTACCAACTCATCCGAGTTTTCGTTTTTTATAAATCGCTGGCTCATGTGTGACTCCGAATTAATTGGTCTGCGAATCGAGATTCATCGAGTTCGGGGGCTTGTTTAAGTGAGGGGAAGGTGTTAGGCACCCCTCGACTTCCGTGAAACACGGTTACCGCAATCTTGATGCTTTCCTATCCTTTAATTCATGAATGTGTGTGTGTAGGTGCGTGTGTGTGTGTGTATGTGTGCCTATGTAAATGTTGTGGTGAGTTTGTATGAAAGAGTCATTTGGATTTTAGGGAAAATCGTGCTTTTAATTTGAGAACGTTTCGGAATGTCTTTTCGGTATACACGAGAAAGCTTTATTCTTTATGAGAAAGGTTTGATTTTAATTGTCCAAAACTATGAGATTTTCATTAAATGTCGTTTTGGCAAAATAAGAGCTTTAAACCTTCGTCTAAATAGGAATCGAGATCTATACGTTGCTTTCATAAAATGATGGGCAATTTCTAGAATCTCTTTAACCCTATATACAATGGTTTAATAAAACGTCATTTTATTTATAAAATCATTTTTTGTGTGATGTTTTGGAAAACGATCCTTCTTTAGCTTTCTCGTTAGATAGGAATCGACATTCATTAACATTTCTCAAATTTTAACCTCGTGATTCTAATATCCTACTTTGATTGATTTTATGAAAATCTTATCATTTAGCTTTGAAATCAATTTCGTGTCATAAATCAAATCAAGCATAAACACGCGTCGGGGCTATTCATGGGCATGTAAGCCATCAAAATATCCCCGAACGCCAACAATCACCAATTTCATTATTTCGGGGGCCTTAAACACGATTTTCGCCTTAGCGTCGTTTTAAGGCCCAACGATTACATATTTACAAAGAGGCTACATCCTACCCGCTACATACATCAAGACATGTCCATCATCGGATTTGGACCACGGGGTCGCTTTCCTAGGCTCACAACCAAGTATCCACACACAAACAATTGGATATTACAAGAAAATAAACCAACCCGGATAATCTAACAATACCAAGACATCCTAAAATAACGATTTAAAGGAATTGATACCAAATATAACACCTTAAAACAAACAAAGAAATTAATGAACGAATATCATCGGGTTGTTAGGAAGAGTTTTATTCCGATGGAAACTTCACCCATAATCCCTAATTCATTGTTCAATCAATAAATTACATGAAAAATTGCATCTAATTTGATCAAATGATATGATAGAAATTGATATCACAAAAGAGATTTCACCTTGCAATTGATATCCAAATGGATGTGAACTTGATGTATTTGAATAGAAGGAAAGAATCTATTTGATACAATCAAATCAAAAGAAAATTATTCCTCTCTTTTTTCTCTCTTTTCTTCCTATTTGATTGCAAAATCTAGCTATTTTCCTCTCTATTTTCGTGCTTTGTTGCTGCTGTATCCTCCTTCTTTTCAATTTTTGCTGAACCTCCTGTATGCTGCCTGAAGCTGGCTTAAATAGGCTGGCCAGAGCCAGCCGCAGATCTATCTGCGGCTGGCCGCAGATGGATCTGCGGCTGGCCAGCTGGCACGCCTCCCATCGCACTCAGCTGGTAGTGCTGATTTCCCGGTTTTCGTGCTGGCGCACCCACTTGGCCGCAGATCTATCCGCGGCTGGCGGGCTTGACTTTCTCGATTTTCGTGCCACGCCTCGATTTTCGTACCGCAACGTCGGTTTTCGCTGACAGGCTCGTATTCCGCAGTCCGGGAACTTCCGGGAGACGTGCCACCTCATTCGGAAATGCCTGCCTCGGACGGTCATGCTGTCACGTCGACTTGGGCTGCCCAAATCATTGCGGCGGTGCCGGGCGCTCGCCCTGGTGCCCGCTCTTTTGCTCCTGCAAGCTGGTTCAATTGACGATTTCGCCCTCCTGTCAAGGTTAGTAGAAGGAAACGCAAAATTTGGGTGTCTACAGCTGCCCCTCTTTATCATGTTTATGAAATGATAAATGAAATGAACAGGATAAAGAATAGACACTCGATGCATAAATGACAGTGTGTAAGAATGACAGTGCATACATGATGCCTCACACATATAGCTTATGATGCAACATAAGATGTAATGCATGCAAGACATTCGTAAGAGTGTCAATGTATCAACCCCTTGACCGTGTTTGTTAGTCTTTGGGTTCACTCCTTCAATCCATCGTCTCGTTCGGGGCCGGGTATCGTCGCCGGTCATCCACCGCGTAACCTCCGGTTATCGTCGCCGGTTGGTTATCTTGTCGGAGCCGGTTATCGTCGCCGGTCATCCATCTCGTGATCGCCGGTTATCGTCGCCGGTCGATCGTCATGTCGGGGCCGGGTATCGTCGCCGGTCACCCATCGCGTAACCCCCGGTTATCGTCGCCGGTTGGTTATCTTGTCGGAGCCGGTTATCGTCGCCGGTCATCCATCTCGTGATCGCCGGTTATCGTCGCCGGTCGATCGTCATGTCGGGGCCGGGTATCGTCGCCGGTTACCCATCTCGTAACCCCCGGTTATCGTCGCCGGTCGGTTATCTTGTCGGAGCCGGTTATCGTCGCCGGTCATCCATCTCGTGATCGCCGGTTATCGTCGCCGGTCGATCGTCATGTCGGGGCCGGGTATCGTCGCCGGTCACCCATCTCGTAACCCCCGGTTATCGTCGCCGGTTGGTTATCTGTCGGAGCCGGTTATCGTCGCCGGACATCCATCTCGTGATCGCCGGTTATCGTCGCCGGTCGATCGTCATGTCGGGGCCGGGTATCGTCGCCGGTCACCCATCACGTAACCCCCGGTTATCGTCGCCGGTTGGTTATCTGTCGGAGCCGGTTATCGTCGCCGGACATCCATCTCGTGATCGCCGGTTATCGTCGCCGGTCGATCGTCATGTCGGGGCCGGGTATCGTCGCCGGTCACCCATCACGTAACCCCCCGGTTATCGTCGCTGGTTGGTTATCTGTCGGAGCCGGTTATCGTCGCCGGACATCCATCTCGTGATCGCCGGTTATCGTCGCCGGTCGATCGTCATGTCGGGGCCGGGTATCGTCGCCGGTCACCCATCACGTAACCCCAGGTTATCGTCGCCGGTTGGTTATCTGTCGGAGCCGGTTATCGTCGCCGGACATCCATCTCGTGATCGCCGGTTATCGTCGCCGGTCGATCGTCATGTCGGGGCCGGGTATCGTCGCCGGTCACCCATCACGTAACCCCCGGTTATCGTCGCCGGTTGGTTATCTGTCGAAGCCGGTTATCGTCGCCGGACATCCATCTCGTGATCGCCGGTTATCGTCGCCGGTCGATCGTCATGTCGGGGCCGGGTATCGTCGCCGGTCACCCATCGCGTAAACTTTTCACTTCAACACGTCAAATGGCTTCAAGGGAGCAAGGTGGGGCCCACCAAGGCCAGCCGCAGATGGATCTGCGGCCAGACGCAGATACATCTGCGGCCAAGATCGGGCTTATAAGCGACGTCCCGCTTCCAGATCTGTCACTTTCAACTTCCAACTCACACATATTCCTCGCGATTTTTTGCTTGTTCTCAAGGGCTTTTCGTCGATTTTTCAACTTTCCTGCAAAAACTGTTCCGGTAGGATTGATCTACACGCTACAGGTAACACTTTGACCGGTCACTTTTCAATTTCGTCAATGTTTTGCTATACATTTGACTATTTGCATGTTTAGAGATAAAATGTATGCTTTACAATGCTATGTAATGTACCATCATATATACATGCTATGTATCAACTATGTGAGTCCTATTTTATGTTCATGAGGCGGTCCCACATATTGTTATTCCCTTTCTGCAATAAAATCATGCATTACATGCTGTAATTACATATATGAATGCAATTTAGATCTGTTTGAGATTTTGATTGATGGAAAACACGTTTGGCTTATGCCTGGGATGTTCAATTTACAAACGGAACTCTGCCGATTTTTTTTTTTTTTTTTTTTTTTTTTTTTTTTTTTTTAACATGCATCATATTGCATTAATCATATGATGAGGCTAGAAATTTAGAATGTTCATTACATAAATTTTAAAAGGAAACTTACCTTCTTTCTCGCCCGTTCTATTCCAGCTATGGATCGTGATGCGCCCAGTAGCTCCTCCGCCTCTCGGACTTCGGGTGTTCGCCGTCGTAGGGCTGCGCCCACTCCTGTTCCTCCTCGGACTCGTCAGGCTCGTCGTTTGACGGAGGCTGTTATTCGTCTTGGTCATCCGGACGTTGAGGAGGCTGTCCCTCCGGAGGTTGCGGCAGAGGGGCCATCCTTCAGCACACCGGCTCCATCTACTCATCAGGCTCCTTCTGGCGCCTCTGTGCAGATACCCGATCTTTTGGGTCGGGATCTCAGTCGTCACCCTTCAGCATCTCTCGTGGCTAACGAGGTATATTTCAGCTCTATTCTGATTTCACTCTCAATTTCTCCATTCTCCTTCTATCCGGATTGACCCCTTGGTGATTGCCCCAGGTACCCGAGTTTACCCAGCCGAGGGGTAACTAGTTCAACATCTACTCCCTTTACGCGGCCCTGCACAGTGATTATCGGGCGATGGTGGACTCTTGGGGCTTCCGACATTTCTTCACTATCATCCCCCGCCAGTGCCCCTGGGGTTACATGAGGGCCTTATCCGAGCGATGGTTCCACCAGACGCAGTCTCTTCATCTCCTCGACTGCGAGGTCGTGTTGACCCCATGGGACTGGAGGTACATTACTGGCATTGAGTTTACCGGGTCCCGCGTCCCCTTGGATCTTGATATCACTCCTGTGGAGGTTCGAGCTTTGCTGGGCTTCGCTGCTGAGGACCGGGTCTTTAAGGCCCGCAGTATCCGATCTGGTGCCTTGGCTGTTGATGCAGTCGGGGGTCTCTATGCGATGCCCATTCCAGCGGATCAGGGTACCCGCGACATTCTACTCCGCCGCTTGTTCCTGACGATCATGAGGGGTTGTTTCCTAGGGAACAACTCCTCCACCATTCATTTCAGCGTCGTGGGAGCGGTTAGAGACGTGGATCGCATCAGTGACTATGACTGGGGGTCATTCACCTTTGCCTATTTCCTCCACGGCATGCGCCTACGCTCGGAGGGACAGACTGATGCCTGGCTCGGTTTCTACCACTTTCTGCTGGTGAGTCCCTTCCTCCTCTCTATTACTGTATTTCTTTTCTTTTCATCCTTTTCTGTATTTGATAGTGACTCATGCCTTGCCTTGTTTCTATTCACAGTTCTGGGCCTACGAGCGGCTGCCATGTTTGAGGCCTCTCACTACTCTGGGCCCGGACACCTATCCTCGGGGTCGGCGATGGCATCACAGTACTCTGGAGGAGGTCCCCGTGTCGGGCAGCTTTGCACATTGTCGTATTCAGCTGGAGTTGATCACGGCTGCCGACGTCGTCTGGATTCCCTACCTCTCCGAGCATTTGACTGTGGGGTTTGCTGACGGGCATCCTTCCGGCCCGGAGTTCGAGCTTTCCACCCGTCGCCTCACTTTGCAGAGTGTTGGAGGCTGGGTGATGTATTTGGGAGAGCGCGCATTCAGATGCGTCACTGGGGAGATCCGCATCCCGCACTCCCTTTCTTTCACTACTTTCTGGCCGCTGGATTCTCAGCCCTCGGAGATCATGCTTGCCGGGGAGGACGGTCGGATGCTTTCCACGGGTCCCACTACGAGTGATGCGTTCCGTACATGGTGGGTGCCCCGTACCATCGGTCCTCAGACTCGGGCCACTTTCTTTCTTGGAGATATGGTTCCAGGCTCGGTGACGATGACCGATTGGGCTGCCTGTGTTCGGACCCCTACCCACGCTGAGCAGATCGCCTCATTGACCCGTCAGGTAGATCAGTTGTCGCTGTTTATTCGGGGGTTGGGCCGGACCCCGGAGGAGGCTTACACCTACGATCCTGACGGTGCAGGTTATGATGCAGGCCCGAGTTCATCTGATGCCACAGCGCATCCCTACATCCCTGATATGAACTTTGGTCCTCCGAGCTCGACGACTCCAGGGGATCAGTTCGAGGATCCTGCTTTCATAGATGATACTGATTTTATTTAGACCAGGATAGGATAGGGTCTTTTGTATCAGCACCTGCTTAGATTTCTTTTTCATTTATGCACTATGTACTGAACTCATTTATTTATTTATGCACAGTCTTCTTTTTCATTTTTATGGGATTCACCTGCTTTATTATTAACTGTATGATGCATGCTTTTTATTTATGGGTAGAGAATGACCCCTGTACAGTCTTTTTTGATACTATTTTTTCACAAATGTCGTCCTCAGATGCCGTGGTTCGTTTGGATTCCACTCCTCCCACAGGGTTGGTTGGCAGCCTCTTCCGCTGGTTGGACAGTCTACTGCCAGCAGATAGGGTCATCGTAGATGGTCTTTTGGGACATTCTTGGTCCTTATTAACCTTCCGGGTGCCAGCGGGCTTTGTGGATGGTCTTCTGAGCTATTGGGCCCCTGCCCGTCAGGTGTTTAGGTTTGGGACAGTAGAGCTGACCCCCACCCTTGAGGATTATGCTCGCTTCACCGGCTTGCCGTTGGATGGTCCCTGTGCTAGGGTTACCGTTGGTTCCATGCGCCGTCAATTCTTGACTTTCACTGGTTTGCGAAGGGCTGTCCTGTTGCCGGTGATCACATCAAACCATATGGTTCCCCTTCAGTTCTTGATTGACCGATTTGGCTCACCTGACAGTTTCCGTCTTTTCCTCGGTGATTTTTCCGTGTCCGAGGAGCGCTGGGACGCCTTGAGAGTGGACGTTCTGATGGCCTGTGTCATCTCAGTTCTGTACTTGCCTGCAGGGTCCGATCATTTGGACATGCGGATTGTTGCGGCCGTTAGGGCCCTTCAGGAGGATCACACCATTCTCCCCATGATATTGGCGGATACCTATATGTCGGCCACATATTGCCAGTCCTTCCGAGGGAGATTCTTCAGAGGGAGTTCGACCTTATTGTATGTGTGGTTCATGAGCCATCTCAGCCCCATCGGCTACTTCCGCCGCCAAGGGTTTTGCTTCAGTCACAACATAGCCGCGCAGTTTTCGTTTCGTCCCGTGAGCTGTACTGATGTGACCTCCTGGATATCCTTTTTGTCTGTCATTGAGGACCCTTTTCATCTATTGGTCTACTCAGGCTATTGCTCCTTCATGAGCTTCTTGACTCATGTGCCTAACCTGGATTTCATCCCCATTGCTGGTCTGAGGGGTGTGACGACCTATCATCCCCTGGCGGTTATGGGGCAGTTTGATCAGACACAGGATCTACACCCCTTCGCGGGTGCAGCCGCATACCGATTCCTTATATCATCCTGTACAGAGAGGGATCTATTGCAGGTATACGAGCTTTGGGATTGCAGGATCCTTGCCGAATATAGTGCGAGCTGTCACATCCAGACATTTGCCTACGTACAGTGGTTGCGTGGAGACCTGGATTCGGCTAGTTTGAGTCGGACTGGGGCCTTTGATGTCTCTGGAGTGATTTTCACAGCAGATACCACAGACCATTCCATTTCAGCCGATTCTGCCCCGAGTCGGGTCGCTGAGGATTCTCGACTCCGCCTGGCCCTGATTACTACTGAAGCCGAGAGGGATGCCGCCCTTGCCGAGAGAGATGAGGCCATTCGGGCGAGAGATGCTGCCATTGCTGATAGAGAGGCCATTGTATTTCAGACCAGGGCAGTGGTAGATGCTCATTTTGGGACTGTCAGCCGAGCTACTGCTTTACTGGATCGTATTGATATGATGGGGCAGCAGATTGCAGGAGATGCTGATGCTTCAGATCTATCCACCACCTTATCCATCCTGCTTCGGCTAGTTTCAGATTTGTAGATTATTTTATTTCCTGCATAGACTATGTTGGTTTCATCAGTTATTGAAAGAGAAATCTTGTAATAAAACGACTTATATATATAGACATGCATTTAAATTTAGTCATTTTCCCCTTTTGTCGTATCATTGCCTTCCATTGGATCATCATTTTATCCAATTGACCATGATTTTGACATCTCGCCTTCTTTCTTTTCTCAAGACTTGATGGAGATTTGACAGATATTGCCGCACACCTTTTGATTTCGTCGGATTGAATCTCAGATTTTGGATAACTGTTTGGGTTGGATCAGGGTATGTATTCTGGGATGAAACTGGTTAGGTAGTTGGTTTCGGGAAGGTTTTGAGGGTGTAGGGAGGTTTTATCTGGCTATCGAAAATTGGTTTTGGTTAGGGAAAGGATTATTTCTTTTAAAGGATCGGACCGCGCCATGATGGCTGCCTACGTACCCCCACAAGTTGGGAGATCAGGTCCTACGTAGTTCGCTCTCAAGGAAAAAGGACCTGATGATTCAAGCGTAGAACCGCTTCACCGAGTCAGAATTGAGGGGTTGGGGAAATACCTCACCATCCATTTCTTGCAATATGAGGGCTCCTCCGGATAGCACTTTCTTAATCACGAATGGTCCTTCCCAGTTCGGGGCAAACTTCCCTTTGGCTTCGTCTTGACAAGGCATGACTCTTTTCAACACCAAATCATTTTCCTTGAACTTCCGAAGTCTTATCTTTTTATCGTACGATCGAGAGATCCTCTGTTGATACAGCTGGCCGTGCCAAACAGCAGCCACCCTCCTTTCATCAATTAGGGCCAATTGGTCGTATCGACTTTGCATCCAATCCTCCTCGCTTATCTGAGCATCGATCACTATTCTGAGGGACGCCATCTCAACTTCAACTGGCAGGACAACCTCCATTCCATATACCAAGGCGTAAGGGGTTGCCCCTGTGGAAGTACGCGTTGACGTTCGGTAGGCTAGCAAGGTGAGGGGTAACAAATCCGGCCATCCCCGATGATTAGCAGACATTTTTGCCATGATCTTCTTGATGTTCTTATTGGCAGCCTCCACTGCCCCATTCATCTTAGGACGGTAAATGACGGAATTGAGATGCTTGATCTTGAACTGGTCACACAGTTCCTTCATGAGGGCGTTGTTTAAATTCTTGGCATTATCGGAGACCACAACCTCAGGTTGCCCATATCGGCAAATGACATTATTCCTGATGAAGTTGACGATGACCTCCTGAGTGACTTTGGGGAAAGAGGCTGCTTCTACCCATTTGGTGAAATAATCGATCATGACGAAGATGAATCGGTGCCCGTTGCTTGCTTTGGGCTCTATTGGTCCGATTACATCCATTCCCCACATTGAAAATGGCCACGAGGAGGTCATACAGTGCAGTTCATTGGGAGGCGTATGGATCACATTACCGTGCGCCTGGCATTGGTAACACCGTTTGACATGATCATCGCAGTCAGCTTTTAAGGTCAACCAATAATGCCCTGTCCTCAAAATCTTTTTGGCAAGCATCGGTCCACTCATATGGGGTCCACACACTCCACCATGTATTTCATTCATAATCTTTCGGGCCTGTGCTTCATCTACGCACTGCAACAGTCCCAACTCAGCATCCCTCTTGTAGAGTGAATCGCCACTCAGGTAAAACTTCATCGCCATCTTTTGAATTCTCATCCTCTCAGTCCGATTTGCCTGATCGGGAAGGGATCTGTCCCTCAGATATTCCCTGATGTCGTGATACCAGGGCTGCCTTGCCAACACCACCTCGTTTGACAACACTGCCATATTTTCCTCATATGCCGGGGCATTCTGTACGGTGATCTCAATCTGTGGACTGTCCCTACTCTTGATCACGTGGATTAAGGAAGCCAAAGTCGCCAACGCATCGGCAAAATCATTTCGTCCCCGAGGAATATGGCGGAAGGCGATATCTTCGAACTCTTGCATAAGCTGGGTGACACAACGATGGTATGGAAGTAACCGAAGCTCCTTAGTGTTGTACACCCCGATTGCTTGTCTGATTACCAATTCTGAATCCCCGAACACCGTTAGTCTTTTTACTCCCATGTCACGGGCCAATCGGAGTCCCAAGATACACCCCTCGTATTCAGCGGTGTTGTTCGAATTGCTGAAACAAAGTTTAGTGGCCACGGGGTATTGTTCTCCGGTGATAGAGACTAGGACCGCTCCGGCTCCCGCCCCCTCGGCATTCATGGCACCATCAAAATACAGCTTCCAAAATTGTCCCTCGTCATCACATTTTTCGCGCGATACCCAAAATATATCCTCGCCCGGGAGAGGAGTTTCTAACGGCTCCATCCCTCCTGCCGGGGCTTCTGCCAACTGATCTGCAATTCCCTGCCCTTTCATGGCCTTCTGGGTCACGTACACCATGTCAAACTGTTGTAAAATTAACTGCCATCTTGATAGTCGACAATTCAGCATGGGCCTTTCGAAAATATATTTGAGGGGATCCATTCTTGATATCAGGTACGTTGTATGCCCATGGAGGTAGTGCTGTAATCTCCCTGCAGCCCAGGCCAGAGCACAACAGGTCTTCTCAATGGGGGTGTAATTCTGCTCACATTGGCTAAATCTTTTGCTGAGGTAATAGATGGCCTGCTCCTTTCCCGCCTCATTTTTCTGTCCCAACATACATCCCATCGCGATGGCATTTACCGATATATACATAAACAGAGGGATCCCATCCTTCGGGAGGGTACCAGCACTGGTGCCTCAGTCAATTGCTTTTTAATGGTCTGAAACGCCCTCTGACATTGCTCATTCCATTCTTGGGACACCCCTTTTCTTAACAGTTTAAAAATCGGCTCACATGTAGTCGTCAAGTGGGATATAAAACGGCTGATGAAGTTTATCCTCCCGAGGAATCCTCTTATCTCCTTTTCTGTGTGAGGTGCCGGCATATCCACAATGGCCTTAATCTTTGCCGGGTCCAACTCAATGCCCCGATCACTAACCAGGAATCCCAAGAGCTTGCCCGATTGTACTCCGAAAGCACACTTGGCTGGATTGAGTTTCAGATTATACTTTCTGAGCCGATCGAATAGCTTTTTGAGATGAGTTATATGATCGGACTCTACCTTTGATTTCACAATAATGTCATCCACGTAGACCTCTATCTCCTTGTGCATCATATCGTGGAACAAGGCCATCATGGCTCTCTGATAAGTAGCCCCTACATTTGTGAGACCGAAAGCCAGTCGTCTATAGTAGAAAGTGCCCCAGGGGGTGATGAATGCGGTCTTTTCCCGGTCTTCTTCCGCCACCATTATCTGATGATATCCCGCAAAGCAATCCACAAAAGAATACATTTCGTACTGGGCTGTGTTATCTACCAGGATGTGTATGAAAGGCACCGGGAAGTTATCCTTGAGACTGGCCTTGTTTAGATCTCTGTAGTCTACGCATACCCTCACCTTTCCTCCAGGTTTAGCCACTGGGACCACATTGGATAGCCATTCCGGGTAAGTGGACACCATAATGATTCCCGCCCTGAACTGTTTGATGATCTCTTCCTTCACTTTTAAGCTCCACTCAGGTTTCAACTTTCTTAGTTTCTGCTTGACAGGCCTGAAACCCTCCTTGATGGGTAACCGGTGCACCACAATGTCGGCGGACAATCCGATCATATCCTCGTGCGACCAGGCAAAGACATCCTCATATTGGCTTAGTAACTCAATTATTTCTGCTTTTTGGCTGGGGGTAAGGTCTGTCCCTATCTTGAGTTCTTTTGGATTGTCAGGGGTTCCGATATCTATAGTGATGGTTTGGTCCAAATTGGGTTTGGGTTTATCTTCGACCCATCCTTTGATCTCATCAGGTGCGTCGTCGTAATCTGTCTCGTCTTGCTCAATGCCCATTAAATCGAAATCCAGCTCAATGTCAAAATCATAATCATCATTCAAATTTGAAAGACCATTTGTTAGGCAGGGATTACTCAAATGGGTACACCTGACATGAAACAAAATACTTGTCATATATAAATAATTTTTTACGACGATCGCAATTTCAAATAACACGAAGAAACGACACAATTATGCAGAATTAAAACAACAACAAAATAAAACTTCTTCATTCCCCCATCCTCTAGGGTTAACCACCCTGACGTCGAGCTTTACCCTTGTTTGGATATCACTGGTTTCTGGGTCCAATTATCGATGGTCAGGTCAGATGAAATGCGCTGGATAAAGGAGGGCCTCACATCGGACACCTCCCCGATGATTACGGATACGTCGCCTGAGTTCTTCTCTATATCTTCTCCAGGAATAATCAGCCCCGCCCAATCGATGACAGGCACAACTCGTTGGGCTCCCGGTGGTGTGATAACATTCGTCCCCTCCTTACTGCTTGTTGATTGTCCGGGGATATAGCATTTGGTTTCAAACTCTTTTGCGACCTCCCGCAGGAAACTTTCCCTCCGGGCCGACTCATTACGTGTGGGGGTTAACTCTTCATTCCCTGCCCCAATCACAGGTCCGCTGATCCCCTGCTCATTGCCGACTTTGGTCACTGGGCTGCCAACTAGTCGAATCGGAGTTGCATCCTGACGGTGTCCCCGTACTGCGCCCACATGGTATCCCAATCCTGCCTTGCCTATCTGCTGTGGTAGGTGGATGGGCTTGGTGATTCCCTGACTGCTTTTCCCTAGTCCCTGTCCAGGTTGGAAGTTCATTTTAATCATTTCCCTTGCCACAAAGGTGAGTTCCGGAGAGACCCTTGGTTTCACAGCTGGAGCTCCCAGGCATTTATAATGGGGAGTGCTAATCTCTAGTGCTTGAAAGCTGGCAGGTGCCGCTGATTCATCCACATTGATTACTGGTAGGCCACTCCTGGGAGGAGAAGGGTCGTCACATTCGGCCGAGATTGTTACCAGATTCCCATCGCTGATCAACTTGATTTGTTGGTGGAGCGTGGAAGGAACTGCCCCGGCCATGTGTATCCACGGCCTCCCTAACAGCAGATTGTAGCTTGCCGTGATATCTAGGACTTGGAAGGATATATCAAAAGTACAGGGCCCTATCTCTACTGGCAATTCTATCTCTCCGATGGTATCCCTCCGGGATCCGTCAAAAGCCCGAACCACCACATGACTGGCCCGTAGGCGCTTGGGACTGATGTTCATTTTCTTCAGCGTGCTGAGAGGACATATATTCAATGCCGATCCCCCGTCGATCAGCACCCCATTCATGACATATCCTGAGGAGATTACCGCGATGTGCAGCGGTTTTCGGTGCCCCCTTCCCTCTTCGGGAATGTCCTCATCCGTGAAGGATATTGCATCGGTTTCCAATAAGTGGCCTACCAGCTGGCCAAAGTCCCCCTCACTAATTTCTTTGGGCACAAATGCTTCCTCTAGAACCCTCATCAGGGTTTTGCAATGCTCACTGGATGACAACACCAAGTCCATGACTGATGTTAGGGTTGATTCCTCATTTAAAATCTGGATCCCCCTCGTTTCCGGGTGATCCATCATTTTCAAAAACTCTATGGCCCTTTCCTCGGAAACCTCTTCATTTTTCCTCTTTTGGCTCTCAAGAACTCGCCCGGGAAGATATAAGGGATTCCCCTTGGTCGTCACGGAAGCACAACTGGCCGCTTCCTCTGGTATTCCCCCGTAATTCCAGGGTACAGTCTTCAGACTACTGATAGGGAGTTGGGACCTTGCTGCAAGGATGATGGGCCTCGGGGCTGTCAGCTTGACAGGTCCCTCTATGTTATTCGTACTTACCCCTATCAACCTGATGGGCGCTACCCGTGCATCCCCATGATCATGTATCACGTTGATCATCTCCTCAATTTCCTGCACATAGTTCAACCTTGGCGGCCCCCCAGCCTCACTTGCCTCCGTCACATTGACTCCCCCCCCCATCATGTCTTGGCAGGGGATTTGCCTTAACATTCGGGGAGTCCGGTTGCTCCACCACAATTTCCCCGTTGTCGATCATGTTCTGAATTATATGTTTCAATGTCCAACAATCTTGTGTATCATGACCCGGGGAACCCGAGTGATAGGCGCACCGTTTGCTTGGATTAAATCTCCTTCCCTTCGGGTCACTTGGGGGAGCCAAATTGATTATCTTCTTTTGGGCTACTAATACCGCTAATACCCATTCAAGCGGCTCCCCGAGCGGGGTGAATACTCGGTTTTGCGAGGCCTCATATCTTCTTCGCCCCTCTGCTCTTTGATCTGTGAAATTGGGCGGTCGGGATGGCCCTCCCCTCTGTGCCTGTACCGGAAGATGGCTTTCTGCTTTTCTGGATGACCCTTGTAGGATGAGGGAGACATCCTCTTCCTTCTTCTTTTGGACCCTCCGGGAAGTGCTGCCATAGTTTCCATTCTGTATTTGCTCGGCAGCAGTTTCTAAAGCAGTAAGATCCCGGATTTTACCCGACTTCAACCCCATGTCTACCATCTCTCCATGTTTAATCATTTCAGCAAAGGGTCTTCCAATCCCCGAGATGACCCGCTCATAATACGGCGCCTCCTGAATGTCTACAAAGGTCATTACCATCTCTGATTCGCTCATCGGGGGGGTTACCTGTGCGGCCATGCCCCTCCACCGTTGTGCATATTCCCTGAAGGATTCCCTAGGCTGTTTCTTAACCTTTGTCATTTGGTACCTGTCAGGAGCCATCTGGGCCTGAAAGCTGTATTGGGTTAAGAAGGTATGGGCCAATTCCTCCCAGTTGTGGATTCGGGCGTTGTCGAGGCGGGCATACCAGATTCTTGCCTCCCCTGTTAAGCTTTTCTGGAATAGTTGCATTCTTAACCCCTCATCTTCGGCATAAGCCCCGAGTTCTCCAATGTATATTTTCAAGTGTGTATAGGGGTCTCCCTTTCCATTGTACTTTTCGAACTCGGGAACTTTGAACTTTTCTGGATATCTGGCTCCGGGGAAAACACATAGATCTGAGTAATTAACCCTGCCCAGGGAGCCTATGCCCTTTAGAGATTGGATGGTCTCCTCCATGTGTTTCATTTTTCTCTGAAGGTCATCATTGTCCCCTTCTTCTGGGATAGTAATCACTGTCCTGCTAGGTATGGGAACGGCCTTTGGGATGACTGGCTCGTCCTTGAGTCGGGGTTGGTCCTCTTTAAGCAAGTTTGTACCATTTTTAGGAGGATTCTGATCATCCCCTGGTGGTGGAATATTATGCGATCCCTGGTTTACCGGATCCTGTCTGATTAAGAACTGTTCCTTTAGCATTGTGGCCATTTCCATCATCTGTTTTTTAAAATCATCAAACTCCTCCCGAGATATGGAATTATGGTTAGGAATATCAGCCATTTCAGATGTAGAATTTTGGGCTTTCTTAGACTGCGAACGGGTTTGAGGAGCAATCCTGCGAAACAACGGTTCGAAGTTTAGTCTTGGGGAAATGAAAGAATGGATGCATGCTAAAACCGTAACCATTTGTGTGTTTTTGGGTTTTTTAATCTTTTTCTGCAAAACAACTCGTTAGCGGTTCTTTATCGAAATAATACATGCTAGATATGATTTATTATGCTTCCCGTGTCGTTCCCTGCAAAACACAGAGGTTAGTATTTTCTTTTGACATAAAGGGGAAGCATATATGAATATGTTGCAATGGAATTATGGCATTTATACGCAGAAACGTAAAAGGGCATGAAGAGACTCATCCTGCGTCGGGTTAATCTGGGGCTGACCTATCCTAGGGTTACTCTCACGGGCTTTTCGGCATGAAGGTTCCCAAATCTTCGCAATCTACTCGTTTGAACCCTTTCGATTGGAGCGGATTTGAGTGGTGCGTTTCCTGAGCCATCTCCGGGGAGCAGCCCCATCGAGTCCAGTAATAAGCAACCGACGGGTTCGCCTCAGGAGGAGGTACTCTCTCAACATACATTCACATTCATCGTCCTCACCGTATGCAAATGATTACTTTAAAGTAAAACAAATCCATTCAATCATTCATTCATTGGACAACAACACACATTCACACAACAATAAAAAGAAGTCAAAATGTCGCATACACATACACATTTATAAATTTTAAAGGATAGGATAGCATCAAGACTTGACGCGGCTTAAGCCCTCTAATGTCCCCAGCAGAGTCGCCAGCTGTCGACGCCGGGTTTTCGCTTTCTCTGTTCCTTTTCCAATTTTAGCCTTTTGGTTTAGATGATTTTTTGGAAAAGGTCGGCATTGAGGTCGACGGGGTTTTGAAAGATCGTTTTTATGATGAGCCAATTAACCAGAGTCGCCAGTTGGTATATTTGAAATGGATGTACCAACTCATCCGAGTTTTCGTTTTTTATAAATCGCTGGCTCATGTGTGACTCCGAATTAATTGGTCTGCGAATCGAGATTCATCGAGTTCGGGGGCTTGTTTAAGTGAGGGGAAGGTGTTAGGCACCCCTCGACTTCCGTGAAACACGGTTACCGCAATCTTGATGCTTTCCTATCCTTTAATTCATGAATGTGTGTGTGTAGGTGTGCGTGTGTGTGTATGTGTGCCTATGTAAATGTTGTGGTGAGTTTGTATGAAAGAGTCATTTGGATTTTAGGGAAAATCGTGCTTTTAATTTGAGAACGTTTCGGAATGTCTTTTTGGTATACACGAGAAAGCTTTATTCTTTATGAGAAAGGTTTGATTTTAATTGTCCAAAACTATGAGATTTTCATTAAGTGTCGTTTTGGCAAAATAAGAGTTTTAAACCTTCGTCTAAATAGGAATCGAGATCTATACGTTGCTTTCATAAAATGATGGGCAATTTCTAGAATCTCTTTCACCCTATGCACAAAGATTTAATAAAACGTTACTTATTTCTAAAGTCAAATTTTGTGATGTTTGAAAACGATTTTCTTTGGCTCTCTCGTTAGATAGGAATCGACATTCATTAACATTTCTCAAATTTTAACCTCGTGATTTCTAATATCCTACTTTGATTGATTTTATGAAAATCTTATCATTTAGCTTTGAAATCAATTTCGTGTCGTAAATCAAATCAAGCATTAAAATGCGTTGGGGCTATTCATGGGCATGTAAGCCATCAAAATAATCCCAAACGCCTACAATCACAAGTTCCACTAATATGGGGCCTTAAACCCGATTCTCGCTTTGGCGTCGTTTTAAGGCCCGACGGTTACATGTTACAAGGAGGCTACATCCTACCCGCTACATACATCAAGACATGTCCATCATCGGATTTGGACCACGGGGTCGCTTTCCTAGGCTCACAATCAAATTTACACACACCCGCAATCGAATATTACAAGAATTAACCAATACGGATAATCTAACAATACCAAGATATCCTAAAATAACGATTTAAAGGAATTGATACCAAATATAACACCTTAAAACAACCAAAGAAATTAATGAACGAATATCATCGGGTTATTAGGAAGAGTCTTATTCCGATGGAAACTTCACTCATAATCCCTAATTCATTGTTCAATCAATAAATTACATGAAAAATTGCATCTAATTTGATCAAATGTTATGATAGAAATTGATATCACAAAAGAGATTTCACCTTGCAATTGATATCCAAATGGATGTGAACTTGATGTATTTGAGTAGAAGGAAACAATCTATTTGATACAATTAAATCAAAAGAAAATTATTCCTCTCTTTTTTCTCTCTTTTCTTCCTATTTGATTGCAAAATTTCTCTCTTTTCCCCTCTATTTTCGTGCTTATGTTGCTGCTGGAATCTCCTTCTTCTCCACAATTGCTGAACCTCCTGTATGCTGCCTGAAGCTGGCTTAAATAGGCTGGCCAGCTGGCACGCCTCCCATTGCACTCAGCTGGTAGTGCTGATTTCCCGGTTTTCGTGCTGGCGCACCCACTTGGCCGCAGATCTATCCGCGGCTGGCGGGCTTGACTTTCTCGATTTTCGTGCCACGCCTCGATTTTCGTGCCGCAACGTCGGTTTTCGCTGACAGGCTCGTATTCTGCAGTCCGGGAACTTCCGGGAGACGTGCCACCTCATTCGGAAATGCCTGCCTCGGACGGTCATGCTGTCACGTCGACTTGGGCTGCCCAAATCATTGCGGCGGTGCCGGGCGCTCGCCCTGGTGCCCGCTCTTTTGCTCCTGCAAGCTGGTTCAATTGACGATTTCGCCCTCCTGTCAAGGTTAGTAGAAGGAAACGCAAAATTTGGGTGTCTACACTTACTATAATATATATATATATATATATATATATATTTATTTATTTATTTAATATATATACTTACTATAATATATGTTAAATATATAATATTATAATATATATATATATATATATATACACACACACACACACACATTATATAATATATGATATTATATTGTATCAATTTTATTTATTTATTTATTTATATGGGTGACGACATTTTTGTCTTAACATTTTTTATTACATGTTTGTTTATGTTGAAGAAGAAATAGATATTAGGTTGGAATGATAAAGACGTAATTTAACAAAATAGAAGAGGGGCAAAATGAACATTACATTTGGCTCAACCAACTTATTAGAAATGACTTATAAGTCATTTTTAAATAAGTTACAAATTGTTACTTATTAATTTTGACTTATAAATAAAAAAATAAGTTACAAACAAACCCTTCAACAGTACAAAATAACTTATAAATTAATTTAACTAATTTATAAGTTGTTGTCGAACATCCTCTTATTTCTTTGGGCACAAGATTTTGCGGAAAAGGGTACGTAAGTTCTAGAGGAATAGAAGATCATATAATACATGAGTAAGAATCGAACCTGAGACTTAAAGGTCATAATACTTCAAATCTTAACCATTAGGCTAAGATCTTATCGGTCATTATCACATGAATTTAGTTCCTTTAATCTTTATGATTCCAATAAGTTGCTCCTTCTAATTGTCTATTGTGTAGTTACTTATTTTAGGGCATATCCTACGAAATTATTTATGATTGTATGTATATTATCTTTATATTTAAAAACTCGAATACTTCTATGTCTTACGCATCACATAAAGGGAAAAATATTTTTTGCATAAAAGAAAAAATAAACTTACACATGTGAGAATTAAACTTGAAACTTCAACAAAGTCTAAGCCTTAACTATTAGGCTTATAACTTATAATCATACGCATTTTTTATTTTTATTTTTGTAAATGCACAAAGGATGTTCATATTGATTATATTTCCTATTCATTTTATTTGGTTTTGTTCATTTCAGGTGGTAATGAGAGCAAAGACAATAGTAAGGAGGAAAATATAACGTCCTTATATATTGATAACAGTAAAAATAAACAGTAGTTTTCTTTTCTTCAAAACTATATACAATTATGATAATTGTTACTTTGTCCCTTATAATTGTAGTTCATCGTCCACGCTCATGGTATGGGGTTTGAATTCCAATTTACCCTTTCCCTTGTGAAATATATGTAATGCTTAATTGTACGGGAAATAGTGTTATAATAATTTAATTAAGTTAAAATTACTTAAATACAATTACATAATAGTGGATAATTTTATAGTTATTGAACTTTAATTATCAACAAATTAAAGAACTCATTAAGATAATGATCATGGGTTGAGCTCCATACTAGGGTGGGGGGAATGACCATTGTCCTCCCAATTTTAATATATGATATAAGAAATTAATACCTTTATATATAAAAGCAGGGAAGGAGATAAATCAATTTAACCATCCGAATTAACTCATCAATTAGAATGAATTAACTTATTCTAATTGATGAGTTAACTCGAACGATCATTATTATATTTACTATCTATACAAATGAATTTGAGATAGGAAATGGGTTCAAAAATATTACATAATAATTCTATACATTCATATGTACAAATGAATTTGGGATAGAAAATGGGTTCATCCACCTCTTCGATATTTTAAAAAATATAAATACTCTATACATTCATCTGTATAAATGAATGTATCCATGCAACTAAAAGGTTTTATCTAATTATGAGTACATACAAAATTGTTCACCTTCTAACGTAAAACTTCAATTAGAATAAATAGCACCAGGCACAGTTAGACAGATACCAAAAAAATAGAATAATCATCAAACCGTAATAAAATAGAATCAAAGTATAATCTTATATTTTGTATATACTAGTTGGTAGCCCGTGCAATGCTGGGCTAGTATGAATAACGGATTGCACCTTTGTCTGAAATTAAGACATTATAATGACTACTAACTATACAAATTTTCTGCACTATAATTCACACACACACACAGGGTCATTCAACATGCAAACATCTATATCAATCTTACTCGAAGTTATGAACCGGTTACCCATCTTTAGTGAAATATTGCTTCTAGATATCATACCCAATTTCACCCACTTTTTAAAAGAAGCCATCAGAAGATTAGAAATTTATACCCATAAATAAATCAAGGTGGGATCAAAGAGAGATATTCTCTGATTTTAATAACCTGTACTCATTCAAATTAAACAGTATACGACCATCTAACATGTATACATATATATACACATATATATTGCAGTTTTGAGAGCAGCCAAACACTTTTGAAGAAACCCATAAATGGTCAATTAAGTTAACCGAGATGGGTGAAGCCGCGATCATTATATGGGTTGAGTTATCACCCGAGTTAACTCACCGATTTTTCAAATTGAAAGGATTGACTTGCGTCTTTTTACGTCATCTATTTACGTGTATTTATATATAATACTTCACTCGTCCCTTAATATAAATCGTTTTAGAGTTGTGCACAAGTATTAAGAAAATGATTGTATAGCATTAAATATAATATCAATTGTCTATATTGTTCTTGTATTGAAAAAAGAGAGTGTTATTTATTAGGCAAAAAATAATGAAAGAACTAAAGTTATATTTAATACTTGAGGTAATATTAAAAATTAAGCAATTAATACTTACTTGAAATTTTCAAACGTCATATATTAAGAGACAAAAATACTTCTCTAAAACGATTTATATTAAGGGACGGGGAAGTAGTTGATAATTGATTCTCTCAACATACTCATAAACTAAGCACGTTATTTTCTTCCATAATAAGGTTAATGGACAAACCAAAGAAAAAACCAAAGGTGGGCGCCAAAGAAAAATCCATGGTCCATTCGTACTAACAGTCTCATTTAATGTTATCTGTTAGTATGTTCTCTTACTTATATTATTGTCACTTTCTATTAGGAGTAACATTTTTATATTCACAACTTTCATAAAATTTATTGGCAATTTCATTTAAAATGATTATTTTTTTACATATCACTGTCATTTTCTATATAAAATTTTGTCAACACAAGATTAAAATATAATTATTTCTAACATAAACAATTTATTAATAAAAGCACATACCTTGTACCATCTAGCTCGTACTCACCATGACCATCATCCTTTATTATTTGATTTTGAGCCCCAATTTAACCAACCCCCGACCCGATCCTAAACTTAACGTTTGAGAGTATGTGGACCTGCGACTTTAATATGCATCACCTGCAACACCTAATTAATTTGGTGTTGAAGGTGATGCCAAATTAATTTTCAATACCTAATTAAGTTGACAATTCTTTTCACTTCACAATTAATTTGTTAATTTTCAACTTTCTAGGTTAGCAAAAAATATGACTTCTAAGGAAAATCATCTTGGTGAAAATATCTTAATCACTAACACTATATATTTAGGAGGTTTGGGAAGAACTAATAAAAAGAAAAGAAAAGAAATTAAACTAACTTGAATAAAGATAATATTAAAGTTGAAACCTACAATTAAGGGAGAAAAGATGAAATTGGATTACAATGATAGTTATAAAAAATAAGGTCACAAGGTTTGCCTAATTGGTTTTTAATATATTCATCCAAATAAGTAAGATAAATTATATAGCATACAGTTTACGCTTCTAATAAATAAATTATGAATTTGTAGCATAATTATTCGATAATTTCATAATTGTCTAGCTTAGTCACACACAAGTAACTGATGATCGTTGTTTAACTTTAAGCCTTTGTTGGTGTGTGGAGATCTTGACTCGCGCAATCTCCTTTCACGTGAAAGTAATTTCGCAAACCTGAAAGAGGTGTAGGAATTAAGTTTTGACATGTTACATATTATATTATTATGATATATACCAAAAAAATTTATACCTTTTCAAGGCTTCTTCATTTGTGCCGCCATTTTCTACTGGTTCATAGACACCATTCTCCAAATTCACCCTGGAAACTGGTTTTTTCAACAAACTTTCACCAATTTCCACCAGCTTTTCCAAGTTCTCCTTTGTCGAAATATCCACGGATGAGTCTATCCCTGTTAATGTGTCCTCCTATAATATAAGTAGTCATTTTTAATCTGAAAAGACACCATATGAGGGTTGGCCATGGGTATAATTCCCCAATCTAATAATGTAATATGCAGGTTAAAATAGATGGTTATAATTAAGGCGTCAACACTATTGCAAATTATACCAATAACTTGTCATGATTTTTGAGCACGTCTGTTGTGGGTCAAGATGATCAAGCTGGTATTTCAGACTTATAGTAGACCCCAATCATTATCGATTAAGTTTGATTTAATGATTTACCTGAATTCGAATGTAGTTTTCTTCGCAATGAAGAGCTTGAGTAACGACGGATAAATGATAATCAACCATATCTCCACTTGCTTGAGTAAACACATCCACTAATGGAGTAGAACCTTGATGAATCAACCATCCCAAAACACCCCATTTGCTTGCCATTTTAGCATTATATTTTTGTTCAACCTTTGCGGACCCAGTGCCCAAAGAAATTATTAGAAAACGACGGTAATCCACAGGCTTAATTGGGAAGAAATCAGGATTTCCATCAAAAATCTGTTTGGTCACTTCAGTCATGGCAACCAAGGCCTGAAACCAATTATGGTGATTAATTAATTAAAACATTAAATTAATTGAGAATTCACTAAAATAGGCTTAAAAACAATCAATGAAACTAATTTTGAATAATTTATACCGGATTATTAGCTGCAACACCACCATCAATTAAATTGAATTCACGAGTATTCCCTTCACTATCATGGTTCTCGAAATGATAGGCAGGTAGGTATGTTGGAGCTGCAGAAGTGCTAATGCATATATCAGATAGTCGAGCATCAAAACTAGGGCGCTTCTTCGCCTGCACGATATTATAAATACATTGACATTTTAAATCAATTTAAAAAAAATTCTAAAATTCATAATTAATTAACACAAATTTATGTTAACTTTTGAAAATAATAAATATGATAATAAATAGCGGAGTATCGTACTTTTAGTTAAATCTTTTGTTTGCACTTAAATTTAATAAAAATAGATCAAGGATATTGGAGTGACCTCATAAGTAGAGAAAATGGTGGGCTGCAAATGCTTGATATCAAAAGTAGGAATGACCACATTAGTCAAGGTTTGATGCAACCGAGTCTCTCTTAGCTTTTCCCTCACAACATTATGAAGGTGACACCCATCATACTTGGGTCCTGAAAATATCTTCAGTGTTTTCCTCACCAAACCAAACATACCCCTGAAACTGAAATTAAATGCTTGTTTATTAGCTCAATTACATTCATGATTTAATTACATATATGTGACACGCACGGTTAATTTTTTGGTAAGATATTCTCGCTGTTTTAAAATTAAAATTACATTTGTTTTTTGTCTATTTTAAAATTAGAAACGGCGAAAGTAAATGTATATGCCTACCGCCAAACAAGACATCAGAGGTTAGTATAAATATTAAACAAACTAATAAAGTATTCATTTGACCCTATCACGACAACAATTATTAGTTGCACCTCAATCCAAAAATACTGGATGTTATGGACCAACATTCAGTCCAATACATTTCTTTTATCTCTGCATAATTTCATGAGGCATCCTCTCAAAATAAATTTGATGTAATTTATTTTGAACAAAAAGGCTCATAAGAACTAAAGCATCGCAAAAAAAAAAAAGAAAAAAAAGAAGGAAAAACATTCCCTATGTTCTTCTTTGTTAATTTGGACAAATATATCACTTCCCTCTTCTCAAGGAGGAATCAATTGTGTTTGTGAGTTTTATAAAGGAAAGAAAAGAAAGGAGAAAGAGAAAAATTTAGGAAGATTAAAAAGGCTAAATGACACTTCTGTTCCTTCAAATTGTCACCCACTTTTAAAAGCGTCCCTAATTTTTTTTTCATCAGTTGAGTCCTTAGAGTGGCATTTTGTGTCAATTCCGTTCTTTTTTTCCTAATTTTACTTAAACTTACTCAAAATTTGACCCGACCTGACCCATTTTGACTCTGCCCCAATTTCACTAATTCATTTTTTTAAAAAAAACTACAAAGTTTTAAACTTAATTATTATTTCTAATTCAATTTCACTAATTTCACTAATTGTACGTAAAGTTTCATAAAATATAGATTCAAAAAAATTAAATAAAAAAATAAAACTTTATTTTCAGAAAAAGTAGAATTTTTTCTTTTTTTATGCAGAACTTTATTTTCAGACAAAAAACTTCATGTCTACCATTATTATATGTATTCTTAATATTAGAAATTTTAAAAACAAAAACTAAAAATAGAAATTAAAATACAAAAAATAGTAAAAGATAAATAAAAAAATTGTTTATCTTTTACTATTTTTTTGTATTTTAATTTCTATTTTAAGTTTTTGTTTATCTTTTACTATTTTTTGTATTTTAATTTCTATTTTTAGATTTTATTTTTAAAATTTCTAATATTAAGAATACATATAATAATTGTAAAGACATAATTGCCCTTAATAAAATGGGTTGGGTTATAATGGGACGGGGTCGGGTCAAAATGGGTGGAGTCAAATTAATTTGGACGTCTTTAAGTGAAACTGAGAAAAAGGAATAGAATTGACACAATGTCACTTCAAGTACTCAACGGACGAAAATAAACTTTAGGGACGACTTTAAAACTAAGTGACAATTTGAAGGGACAAAAGTGTCATTCAACAGATTAAAAATTTCTTGTTTATGTTTTTATTTTGAGCAAAGAAAAAAAAAGGAGAAGGAGAGAGATTTTTTAAAAATTTTCTCTCAATTTTTTTTTCCAAACTTAGAAAGATTTAGAAGGAAATTTAACAAAAACTTAGACGACCAATTAAAATACCAAAACTATCCTTATAATAGTTATCAAATATAATCTTAAAAGGTAAAATAATAATATACTCTTTAAATTAAAATTTGCTTCAAAAACTCAAAAACACAAAGAATGAAATTAAATTTCCTTTCTTTCACTTTCTTTTCCCTAGTAACTTTGAAACTCTTTTCTTTTCATGCTCACAAACATTGTGAAAAGTCTTGCTGATTTTTAAGTATAAACTTCCTTCAAGTAAAATAACATGTAGAGAAAATTGACTTTAAAGGAAAAAAATAATTTTTTCTTATGTCCACCAAAAAAAAAATTAAAAAAGTAAATCCATTTATTTGTTGCTTTCGGTTTTTAACCAACATTATTTCTTTCCCAACTACTTGCAAAGAACCGAAAACCAGGTAGCGAAACCACCTTTTTAATATCTTTCTTGGACTATTTATTGGTGTTCTTCCCGGTTGTCACCTCCCTTGTAAAGCCGGTATCAGTGTGGACCATCAGTCATTCTCGTAGCCTTGAGTGTGTCGGACTGACTTGTAAATTATTGAGCTCTTTGCAAGCTAATTTCGATTAAGTCTCATTCGAACTTGAGTTCAACTAAACAATTTTGTTCATTTAATTAAATGAGTGAACTCGAATAACTTGGTGTTTAGTTCAAAACTAACTCGTTGAAATTCGACTCGAGTAAGCTTGACTCGTTAGTATTTATTAATTATTTTATCTTCTTTATATAATAATAATAATAATAATAATAATAATAATAATAATAAATAACTTAAAATTAGTTGGCTAAAGATCGAGTATCTGCGTAAACCCGACTCGACTCGTTTAGCCCATCCATATTATATAACACTAACGAGTAAGTTAACATAATTAGTGATAGCGTAATGCAACCAACAGTTTTTGTCGTTACAAGTTCTCTCTGTTTCAGAAAAAGATATAATTTTTTTTTAATTTATATTTTAGTGATATAAAGTTCATTATATGTCATTTACTTAAATACGATTATGTCATCACGTCTACTTTTTTGATAAAAATTAAAAATTGTTAACAAAAAATAAAATAAAATAAAATTATCGTTTCAAAAATATATCTATAACTTTATAACAGATACAGTATTTCATGGCGCAATTATATTCATAAATTTACGAGAAGTGAGTACAACAAAGTATCTGAAGAATTAGAGATTACTTGTCCTGAGGAAATATTTTTGGACAGTGCTCGAGATAAAAAGGCTTGATATCTTTGGCGGCGAAAAGTGGACGCTTGTTTTCATCCGGAACAGTTAGCATGGCAGTCACAAGACCACCGATACTTGTGCCGCCAATTATATCAAAGTAATCTGCAAGTCTTGCATCTTTCCCATCCAGCTCCTATATATATATATATATATATATTCATCCAATTAAATTTGGTTCAACTTAAATCAGTACTTCAAAAAAAATAAAAAAATAGCAAGCATATCTCAAAATATGATGATTTTGATATTAACTAAATTAATAGGTGAAAAATGAGAGCATTTCAAGTGTGTGCGTGTGTGTCTATATATATATATATATATATATATATATAACTTTTTAATAACAAGTAATTCTGTTGTGGCCATACATAATCCATTTCTTTTGATTTTCTCACATTTGTATGACCTTGAAATTTAATAAAAAGTTATAAAAATTTGCAAGCCGTCATAAAAAGAAAAAGAAGAAGAAGTTATATATATAATATACCTGAAGTTGAGATTCAAGAAAATCAAGAATTGTGGCAGGAATGAGGCCTCTAATACCACCACCATCAATACTTAGAACAGTAATCAGGTCACCATAAGTTGGGGGCTGGATTTGAAGAAGAGAAGATTTTCTTTCCATTTGAATGAACTTAAGTGGTGTATAACAAACTTAATCGGGAAAATATTAATTTAATCTTCTATCTGGGATTGATAAAGAGCTAGGGATAATGATGAGAGAGCTCTAAATAGTATATAGTATATAGTATATAGAATATAGAATATAAAGTATAGATAGATAGCTTGGTTGAGTTATATTACTCTCATGCTCAATAATCAAACAATTTATAGCCTTTCACTAAAAGTATAATCTTGCTTGTAGATGATGAAAAGTCCACGAAACGCGCTACGTACTATTGTTTGTGACCAATGAAAAGACAACCAAAAACTCCGAAACTTGTTGAATAATTTAAAATTTACCTTTTATTTGAAATCTTATTATTTTTTCCTTTGGAGAATATGCCATTAAGTGTCAAGCCTACATTTAATGGTATGTAAAATTAGATTTGTACGAATCTGGGCAGGGATGCTGGGCTTGCCATGGACCCGAGAGTTCCTTTCATTCCAAATAGAATATACAGTGGCGGCTAGACAAAATTTTAGAATCTAATCCAGTGCATAAAATTATCCCAATCATAAGGATAACCAATCCAACCTCCAAAAGAGAGCACGTTAGTAAGGACAGTCCTAGAATAATTGCAGGTAAAGAAGAGATGGTCATGGGACTCATTGTGCAGATTGCATAGTTTACAGATTGGGTCACATGATCGCAGGGGCGGATCCAGCCGCTGAAGTCAGTGGGGTCAATTTTTTTTTCTTTCTAAATAGTGGTGTCAAATTTAAAATAAATAAATTCCCATAAAAAACAAAAAATATAGTAAAATATATTACAAAACTAAATAATGCCCAAATATTATTTATATTAACATTTTTCGAGACTTCTGTTAATTTATATTATTTTAGTTTTAATAATAACTTATTGGTGGTCTTTTACCGAGATTCTCCTCAATATTAAGGATAGAAGATATTACGTATGTTCATGCCTGATAATTAATAAATATTTAAAAATTAATTTGATATCAAAACAAGACCAATATACAATATGAATAGTCAAGTGTAATTAACAACAATAATAAACAATATCAATTAAACCACTAACAAATAACATTATAAAATAAATTACAAATTTTAAAGAAAGTAAAAATCGAATAGAACACATACACGAAATTTTTTTATTTGATGAAATTTTCTTTA
Organism: Aralia elata; assembly: GCA_034770075.1. Lineage (NCBI taxonomy): Eukaryota > Viridiplantae > Streptophyta > Magnoliopsida > Apiales > Araliaceae > Aralia > Aralia elata. The sequence continues at coordinate 77,780,486 of CM068385.1, forward strand.
TTGTTTCAGTGTTATTTTAAGAAGTAAAAAACCCTAATTTTATAAAAGTACAAAAAAATCCATAAATAATTACGAAAATTCATAAAACAATTGTTAAATTTGTGAAATTAAAAAACTAAAATTAAAATATACATGTATTAGTTGCAGATCTGGGAATTGAGAAATTTAAAAAGAGATAATCAAACTAAATTAAGAATATGGAACCCGTGTTGACTGTTGCCCAAGAATGTTTTGACATCTAGTTCTTTTATGCCCAACTATCTACTCCAAAACACAAACAAAATGTTCAACGATGAAACTGAATCGAAAAAATAAAGAAACTCTGCAATTTTTGAAATTGGGATAATTTGTAATTCGGAAGTTTTTGAACGAGAAATGAGAGACTTAATGAGTTTTTGCTCTATTAAATTTAGACAATATTAAATAAATTCTAAGACCAAGAACCAAGATAGTGGGAATTTTAGAATTTTAAGACAATATTAAATATATACCAGTGGCGTGAATGTGGCCAGTGGGATTAATAGAATTAATTTTTTAAGCTCCATTAATTTTTTAAGTTCCTCAAATAATTTTTTTCTAGTTTAAGTGCATGTCTTTTTGGCCCATTCTAGCTTTGCTCAGCTTTATTCTCTAGTCTCCTGAAAACTCAGTGGGGGCAGATGCCTCCCCTGCCCCTAACACGGATCCGCCGCTGCATGATCGAGAGAACTTTGAGATAAGATCAAGGGTCTGAAGTTTCCTTTGAGCAGCAAGCCATAAGATGAAGGAGAATCTCGGGACAGAATTGCACTGACTTATTAAAAATTATGAAGCAATAAAATTTACGATGAGTAATACTTTTTAGATAATTTATAATATTCATCATTATATTGATTAAAAATAAGAGAATTTATGTCAATTTTAAATTTAAAAATCTTTTAAGAATTTATGTCAAAAATTTAAATTTAGAATTGATAGTGATATTTCTTCCCTTCCACAAAATGTGTCACAATTTCTTTAAGTCAATTTTAAGAATTCTAAAATCTAAAGATTTTGATTATTAATTATTGAAAGTATAATAGGTGCTCCTTCTGTTTCTAAATTAAAAATATATTTTTTCATTCGTTTCAAAATTATAGATACATTAAAAACTCTTTGCGCGACAGTGCGAGAATATTAGAAAAAGTAACTCATTTTGGTCCAATTTGAATTATTCCACAAAATTCTTAATTTGAAACTTGTGGGCCCAAGTGCATATTAGGGTTCACATGACCTAATTGAATTAAATGTACAAATTAGGGTTTACAAAAAACCTAATTAAATGTACAAATTAGGGTTTATGTGACCCAATTAAATGTACTAGACACGGGGAAGTCTCCACGTGTTCCAAGGCAGAAGACTCGTGGATGCGACCCATTTTGGGAATTGACTGAAGGATTGGATTGGTGGCTAGAAGAACAGGGCAGTTTGGGCATTACTTTGATGATTAAAGGGCATTTCTGGAATTTCTCCTTTAAAACATAATTAAAGGGTATTTCGGGAATTTCCCTTAAAACATGTGCCTGGCATGTGACTATTTCCCAGGAAAACTCTATAAATAGCCCCTCTATTCTAAGAAAAGGGGATCGCTTTCAAGACATTACACTTAGACTCTTGGAAGCTCATTACACTTGGAACTCTCTCACAACTCGAAGACTCAAGAAGGCTCTTGGAATCCCTGCTACCCTAACCCGGTTTCCGGATTCTAGGAGTTCTTCCACGTGTCATTGGAGTAATTGCCCACCTGTTCTTCTCCCCTCTTCAATCAATCAATCAATTCCGTGCTCTTCGTGGATTTTTCTCCTCTCCAGCCAATACGAAATCCTAACCCTAGCAAGGTGTAATTTTCTTACCTACATTTATTTGGCGACTCTGCTGGGGAGGTGTAGAATTCGTGAAGGGTATGCCCACAACTCGAAGTGGGAGAATTACAGGAATAATTTCACCGACAACAAACATCACTTCACCGGATCCGATTCCAAGGCAAGTAAATCCAGTGCCCCAAAGCGCGAATCTGGATTTTGATCAACCCATCCTAGAAGACGTTTCGGAAGGAAGTTCAACATCACCTCAAATGGCTGATCAACAACAAACCAGTGCTAGACAGCCAAACGCGGGAAGGCAAGGTGAGAAAGTCACTGAAGCGCAGACAACTGCGAATGCTGTGCAGATGGAGATGCTCAAAGCATTACAGGAGGCACGAGAATGCCAAGGGATGATGATGACCATGATGCTGGAAATGCAAAGGAAGCAAGAAGAGATGGGGAAATTCCGCCAGCAGTTGATGCAAATCCCCATTTTCAGGGCTATGTTCCCAGGAAGTTCGCAGGGGGAACGAGCAGAAGTGGAGGACAATATCAACAACAAAGAGAATCCGACTGTGCTTCCAACAACGGAGAGTCAGCCGATTCCAATCATCAACTTGGAGCCCCAAAACAACGGTGATGTGCCACAACTCAGATTGGAAGCAAGTCAGCCTCAGCCCAACATCATCCCGACCACTTTCCCGGCGTTTTCACAAGTGCAGATACCGACCATCCCGAGCCACATCCAACGAACAAGTCAACAAGCACCGCCGATACAAATTGTGCAGGATGCAAGTGTACACCAGCCAGTTTCCTTACCATACGCACCACCTATACATCAATACATCACAACCCCTCAGAGAGTCCATACCACGAGTCAGTATATGACGAAGGATGATATGATCGATGTAATCAATCAACTTCGCAAGCAGACATCCCGACCTTCAGAGTTGGACTTTACTCCACCCTATCCGGCACATGTACGGAGACAACCTTATCCGGTAGGGTATATTGAGCACCCCCCGCAGTTCCCAAAGTATAACGGGGAGAAAGGGAATGCCAGGGAGCATATTGCCAGATTCGTGGAATCGATGTCTATATGGTTGGGTTATGATGAGGTGAATAACCACAATCTGTTGATGAGAGAATTCAACAAGACTTTGACGGATAGTGCCTTCAGTTGGTACTACAATTTGGAGAAGGGATCAGTCCATGATTGGGATGATCTGAAATTGCAGTTTTTTAAGAAATTTTTCTATGTGCAGAAACAGGTAACTATTGTAGAGCTGATGCGGTTCAAGCAGAAGCCGAATGAGGAGCTGTCAGATTATGTGGACAGATTCAGGGCCCAAGCACAAAAATGTGCAGAGCCAATTGAGGAGAAGAACTTGGTTAACATATGCAATAATGGTGCTCTAGACTCCTTCAAGCCCCATCTCATTACAAAGGCATGTGATTCATTTGCGACTCTCTCATCATTTGCACAAGATTTGGGAGGAATCATGACAGTGCCCGTCAACCATGCGACAGTTACCTGGAAGGGTAAGAGAACATCAACTGTGGCTTTAGCTGACTCTCAGTCAAAACCACAAAGGGGCAAGAGGGAGAAGAACGAGCGAAGTAAAGGGAAACACGGAGACAAGTATACTAGAATGCCAGTTTCAGAGGCTATCACATGTAGTGAGAAGGCCTTTAGAGACTTGTATGAGCAATGGGTAGAACATGGAGTGGTGAGGCCTCCGAAGCCTAGATTTGTTGTGACCGAAGAAATAAAAAGAAGACCAGACTTCTGTGTATACCACCAATACGCAGGACATTCCACTATTGATTGTTATAGTCTGCGGATGATATACCACGAAAAGTTGGCGGCAGGAGAAATCGAGCTGGGAAAAGGAAGCAGCGTGCATGATAAGCCACTGCCTAATCACAAGGGAAAAGAAACGTGCAACACTATTACTCATAGTGAGGCACCAACAGTGGAGATGATAGAGAATGCAGAAAGGATGGAAGAAATAATGGATGTTGATCCAGGCCTGCAGGTGACGGCGTTGATGAATGGAGATAAATTCAAAAATTTTTTCGACCAGATAGGGTTGGCCAAGGAAGCAAGGGTAGAGGCAACTAGGACAATCATCAAAGCAGCCGAAACCCAAGAGACATGCATGGCGGTAAGCAAAGGATTTGTGAAGGCAGTGGAAGAGGAAGAAAGCAAGATATCTTTCTCTAAAGCTGACAGAGAGATAAGATACCCGCACAACCGACCGCTGTATGTGACGGCAATCATAAATGGGATAGAGGTGCGGAGGGCGTTCATTGACAATGGAGCGTCTATAAACATTATGCCATACACTGTGTTTAAGCAGTTAGGCCTGCCAGGGAAGAGAATTGTGAAAGAACCAACAAATATCACAGGGTTTGCCAACCAAAGTGCCAGAACTCTTGGACACATCAAAGTGGACATGCATGTTGGAAAGATTCGAGGACCTGTAATGTTTCATGTTACCGAGGTGGATGCAGCGTATCATGTTTTCGAAATTTGTTTACATTTGGTATTTTAATGAATTTTCAGAAAATATATATATTTGATATCTGATATTTTATTCCTATCAATAGACAATTTTCGAAATTGGTATATATATTATATATATATATATTGAATATTTGGTTTTCCTAAGGAAAAAAGATCTTGCTTTACAAAATTTTAAAGGAAGATTTTGTTTCCAAATACTAAATTAAGATTTGATTATTGGATTTTATTTAGTGATATCTGATGATCTTCCTTGTTTTAATTCTCAGAAAATAAGGAAATAAATATTAGACAAAAATGAGGAAGCTTTCAGATGATCTACCAAGAGGTTCAAGGAAGAACCCTTCTAGGTCTTGCCTCCTCAGGGTTTAACCCTAATGGTTTGGTCTCTAGGGGTTCCCTCTTCTAGAACTCTTGTGTTCAAGACTTGAACAAGGGGAGTCACACAAAATCATTCGAAAACTTGGAGTATTTTGCACGAGCGTCTCTCAAGGAATCGTGACTCTCGCGCAGGGGGTAAATGTGGGCCCAAGTGCATATTAGGGTTCACATGACCTAATTAAATTAAATGTACAAATTAGGGTTTACCAAAAACCTAATTAAATGTACAAATTAGGGTTTATGTGACCCAATTAAATGTACTAGACCCGGGAAAGTCTCCACGTGTTCCAAGGCAGAAGACTCGTGAATGCGACCCATTTTGGGAATTGATTGAGGGATTGGATTGGTGGCTAGAAGAATAGGGCAGTTTGGGCATTACTTTGATGATTAAAGGGCATTTCTGGAATTTCTCCTTTAAAACATAATTAAAGGGTATTTCGGGAATTTTCCTTAAAACATGTGCCTGACATGTGACTATTTCCCAGGAAAACTCTATAAATAACCTCTCTATTCTAAGAAAAGGGGATCGCTTTCAAGTCATTACACTTAGACTCTTGGAAGCTCATTACACTTGGAACTCTCTCACAACTCGAAGACTCAAGAAGGCTCTTGGAATCCCTGCTACCCTAACCCGGTTTCCGGATTCTAGGAGTTCTGCCACGTGTCATTGGAGTAATTGCCCACCTGTTCTTCTCCCCTCTTCAATCAATCAATCAATTCCGTGCTCTTCGTGGATTTCTCTCCTCTCCAGCCAATACGAAACCCTAACCCTAGCAAGGTGTAATTTCCTTACCTACAAAACTTCAATAAAGTAACAGGCCAGTTTTTTCTCATGTCCAAGAAAGAAAAAAAAAAAGACTCTCGAAGTCTAGTAGACCCCTACACTAAGACCTTAATTAATATGCCAAAAACTGAAAGACTAATTTCATTGGATGAGAAAAAAAAACTTGTACAAAAGTTTTATTGATTTACAGGTAGGTTGTCATTTGTTTCATATGCGCATGCATGGACTTGATATAAAGTTCGTGAACAATATATGTTACATATCAAGTAATCATCGTCTCATTAATGTTATGTTTAAAATTGAAAGAGGTTTTTTCACCTAATTAAATTTAAACACCAATATTTAGCAAAAAAAAAAATATTTAAACACCAATTTCTCTTTTCTCTTTACAAAAAACCTTATCCTTTATATTTTTAGATATGAGGAGAGTCTCTGATCTATACTAAAGAGACCCTCGCGTAGGTTTTTTCTTACGTTCTTCCGTTTAATTGTTCTTATTTTCTCTTTTTATGAAGTTTTATTTCTCCTAATTTAAATTTTTTCCAATTTATGGACTCTTTTTTTCTCCTAGTTTGAGATTTTCTCATTCTATGAAACTTTTTTTTTCATAATCTCTTCGTGGAGGAGGTTTGATTAATATTAATTGGTGAAGACGAATCTATTCAGATTTGGGTGTGAGGTTATCACGACGACCTTCTTTTCGTTGATCGTATTGAAGAACTACGCAAATCTATATATTTTTGTCTATTTTTTAGAAATATATATATTCTCGTTTCAAGTTTCAATTTGGGACAGAAAGAGGTATCACCTTGATTATAATATTTTTGTAATTCGATTCACTTATCAATGAATTTTTTTTCATGTTCTTATTCCAGGACTTCGTCAAAAAAATAAAATAAAATTGAATTGAAATTATTTAAATTTTAAAAATAATAAATTTTGTAAATTAATAATATTTTTTGTATAATTTATAAAATTTCACAATTAATTGTATCAAATAAAATTAAACTATTTGCATTAATTTTAAAATTAAAATTTTATAACTGACTTTAAGAAATTAAATAAAACTCTTTGTGAAATGAATGTACGTAGAATGAGCTAGAAACTCCATATGAAAATACTCTTCCTTGTTTGGGGTACGCATTGGTGCAAAAATAATTGGAAATTTGTCCCCCTTCTTGCCATTTCAAATTGGAAAATGATATATATTACATGTATTTAAGTTGATTTTTTTTTGATTTTCAATTACGTGGATATATATTGATGATAATACGTGTAATACGTGAGATTCTCTAATATAATTCTATCCAAATGAATAATAAGTAAATAAGTATTGATATGTTTCGTAATTGTTATTCAACATAAATTTATCGCAATACATATTAGGATCCTTTTAAATTTGGGTCGGATTTAAAAATATATTCACACATTTCATGAATAAAAACTCAAAAACTTTTAATAAAATATGGTAATAGATGAGGTAGATAATTGACCTCTCCACCTATAATTTTGTTGCGTCTTTCAATTGGAAAGAAGTCTTATTTAACCTTTTCTTTTATGGATATTAATGTCTTTCTCTGCTCACCTCGCCTCATGTCATGGCCATATATATCAATATAACCACTTGGTGTATCTCTTCCTATTTATTCGATTCCACAGAATGTGAAGGTTATTTAGCTATTTACTTGAGTATAATTATCAAATAAGAAACACTATTATTATTTTCGTATGTCAATTTTGTATAATTAGTTACATACTTTTTTTTTTTGACAAGTCCTGTAAAAATATAAGAAAAATTCATTTAATCAGAAAGATTCAAATTACGTATATGATAAAGTTGAGGGGGTACATATTCTATCAAAAAAAATGATAAGTATAAAATTAAATAAATTTTTACATAATCTCATATTTTTACATGTTCATTAAATCCATACGATCAAATTATTAAATTAACGATCAAATGATGTTGTATTGAAAATAACCTAAGATAATTTATTGTTTGTGAAAGTCGTCATTTTGAAAATATTTATCTAATTTCGGAATAGACGGAGTACTCCGTTTTTCATTCATAATGTAATTATATTCATAAATTTATGGGAAGTAAATACAACAAAGTATGTGAAGATAGTGCTCGAGATAAAAAGGCTTGATATCTTTGGCGGCGAAAAGTGGACGCTTGTTTTCGTTCGGAATAGTTAGCATGACAGTCACAAAGACCACCGATACTGGTGCCCCCAATTATATCCAAGTAATCTGCAAGTCTTGCATCTTCACCATCTAACTCTTATATATATACACCTATAATCATCCCAAATTTAATTCCAAAATTAGTATAATGGTTTAGAATGAAAATTTAACCAAAATTTATTAAAAATTAATAAAGTGAAAAAAAAGAGATACCCTATAGTGTATATAACAAGTATATTTCATTGGGTTAATATGTCAATATTTAGAATTTTTTAGAAAAATATTTAATTTGTGTGAAATATGTATTTAAATTAAAACATATTCAATGTGCATGATACATAGTGTGTTATATAGTGCCACTGCATCAAAGTCCTGCAAACAATTTCAAAGACACATCTTTACAGTTCAACCTTAATTAAGACGTAGATGGTTGAGTAATACTAATAAATAATAATGATAAGGGTAGAAGGGGACAGTTTTGGGCTTGCCAACCATAAATCCTTGATCCTACAAGTCTTGGAAAGAATTTCATATACTAGTAGTCTTATGAATGTTATTTTGTGCAGTGCAGCCATGTGGTATAGTGTTAGGTACTGTGGATGGATGGATGGATGGTAGCTCCCTACCTTAAATGATAGGAGTACTCCCTCATGAATATGTACATACATATATGTATGTATGTATCTGATTTGAAATAAAATATGCATGGCCACAAGTTAGTGAACCAACCATTAAATATATTGTCGAAAAAGATCTCAGCTTTCCTTTGTACAACAAGATCTTCTATTGTACAGCCATGAATGTTGAAATGAAATTGGAAAAACACTTTTTACTTTTTTTTTAAAATTAATTAATTTATTATTTGTGAATGATTTTCAAGCAAACAGACTAGTGTGTAGTATTCAACACCTTTTCTATTTCCATGTATTACATTAGGTGGGACTAACATATAGTATCCTGTAGGTCCCAATGACACTACCATTTCCATCTAAATTAAACCCCTTCTATGATTTTCTGTAATGATCACTCCTTACCAAAACATCCTATCATATATAATTAATTCTTTTAGGGTTCTTGTAAGGTCTAATTTTTCCCTGACAGAGTATATTTTTTATAAAACCTTCTGTCCCTTTACCAAGAACAAAAACCAGGACGACCGCCTAGGGTTTCCACTATTTGTACAAATTTCCCAGGTCTTGCAATTTGTGTTTCGTATGCATATGCATGGAGGAATAATTATAGAAATAGAAAAATCCTAATTAATTCATTTTGAGGCTTGCTAAAAATTCTCCACATTCGTGTATGTAGTCTTATTTCCAATCCAATAAACAGATGGAGCATATTATGATAATAAGAAATAGACATAGACAGCTTGATTTATATGGACAATAATTCTAACGGCATTGATAATGGACTGGATAGTATTAGGAGTAAAGTAATATTTATAGGTCATGGTCAATATAATTCTGTCCCGAAAAATCTCCATAAAAACTGAAAATTCCATGTACCCAACCCATTGTGATGATTGAGCTAAGATGGATAGCCACATTTAATTTACACCCTTATATTATATACCAGAGATTTGACATTTCCAAAGATTCTTTCGGAGCTCACCATATGCTGCTAGTGCTAGTGCTAGTGCTCTATGCTAGCTTTTAAAAGTTCAAATATAAAGTGAATGGTATATATGTCTTTTATCTACATTAAAGAGACTCTTGCTTAAGTTTTTTTTTATTATTTATTATATATATATATATTTTATTTAATTGTTCTTATTTTCTCTTTTTATGAAGTTTTATTTCTTCTAGTTTGATTTTTTTTAATCAATGAAGTCTTTTTTTCTCATGGTTTGAAATTTTCGCATTCTACAGAGCTTTTTTTTATCTCTCTGTGAAGGAGGTTTGATTGACATTAATCGGTGAATACAAATCTATTCAAATTTGAGTGTGGGGTTATCACGACAATCTTCTTTTCGTTGCTTGTATTGAATACTACGCAAGTCTGTATATTTTTGTCTATTTTTTAGAAATATATATGTTCTCGAGTTTCCAGTTTCAATTTGGGACAAGAGGAGGTATCTCCTCGATTATAATATTTTTATAATTCCATTCACTTATCGATGAAACATTTTCCCTATTTTTATTCCAGGGCTTCGTCAAAAAAAATAAAATAAAACTGACATGAAATTATTTAAATTTTAAAAATAATAAAATTTGTAAATTAATAATATTTTTTTGTATAATTTATAAAATTTCACAATTAATTGTATCAAATAAAATTAAACTATTTACATTAATTTTAAAATTAAAATTTTATAACTGACTTTAAGAAATTAAATAAAACTCTTTGTGAAATGAATGTACGTAGAATGAGCCAGCAACTCCATATGAAAATACTCTTCCTTGTTTAGGGTACGTATTGGTGTAAAAATAATTGGAAATTTGTCCCCCTCTCTCTTGCCATTTCAAATTGAAAAATGATATATATTATGAGTATTTAAGTTTGATTTTTTGATTTTTCAATTACGTGGATAAGTATTGATGATAATACATGTAATAAGTGGGGTTCTCTAATATAATTCTATCCAAGTGAATAATAAGTGGATAAGTATTGATATGTTTCGTAATTATTATTTAACACAAATTTATCGCAATACATATCAGAAACCTTATAAATTTGAGTCGGATTTAAAAATATATTCACACATTTCATGAATAAAAACTCAAAAACTTTTAATAAAATGTGGTAATAGATGAGGTAGATAATTGACCTCTCCACCTGTAATTTTGTTACTTCTTTCAATTGGAAAGGAGTCTTATTTAACCTTTTCTTTTACGGATATTAATGTCTTTCTTTGCTCACCTCGCCTCATGTCATGGCCATATATATCAATATAACCACTTGGTGCATCTCTTCCTATTTATTCGATTCCACATAATGTGAAGGTTATTTAGCTATTTACTTAGTATAATTATCAAATAAGAAACACTATTATTATTTTCGTATGTCAATTTTGTATAATTAATTACATACTTCTTTTTTTTTACAAGTCCTGTAAAAATATAAGAAAAGTTCATTTAATCAGAAAGATTCAAATTACATATATGATAAAGTTGAGGGGGTACATACTCTATCAAAAAAATGATTAGTATAAAATTAAATAAAATTTTATATAATCTCATATTTTTACATATTCATTACATCTGTACGATCATATTATTAAATTGACGATCAAATAATGTTCTATTGGAAGTGACCTAAGATAACTTATCTTAAGTCAATCTATTATATATATATATATATATAGTGCATTTCAAGAGCATACATCCTTAAATGACATATCAAGCATAGGTCTGGTCCGTCGCCCGGTCCGTCGCTAAAGGGGGGTATGCTTGGTATGTCATTTAAGAGGGTATGCTCTTGATCCGTTCTCCAACATACCTCCTTAAATGACATACCAAACATACTCCCTTTAGCGACGGACCGGGCGACGGTTTGGTCCGTCACTAAAGCCATTAGTGACGGGTCCGTCGCTAAAAGTTGTCCGTTGCTAATGGCTTTAGCAACGGACTGGACCTATGGCGACGGATCAAACCGTCGCCCGGTCCGTCGCTAAGGGGTATGTTTGGTATGTCATTTAAGGGGTATGTTGGAGATCCGTTCTCTCTCTTTCTCTCTCTCTTTCTCTCTCTCTCTCTCTCTTTCTCTCTCTCTATATATATATTAGTTAACGCCAAGATCCGTCTGCTCGTCCAATCACCAAATTGCGAGCTTAATCCTATACAGAAAACAGGAGAACACATTGAGGAGCCTGACAGCCGGGGCCGTCGGGGGACAACTCCGGTGTGAGAATAAGTACAGGCTGGAGAATAGGTTAACAATGGAGGCACGTTAATGTTTTATTGCGTAAAATTGACAAAGTGTAGTTACCTGTAATTTAGGGTATAACCGCGTGTTTATAGTTCGCCACACTGCCTTGAGACGCCCGTCCTCGAGTAGGAATAGGACTCCTTATTATACCAATTACCATACTTGAATAGAAGTCAATCTCCTTAAAAACGGGAAGCAATCTGGACTGTTCCCATAAAAGTAGGAAGTCAATCATAATTAAGGTGTAGATCCTTTAGGAATCAAATCTCCTAACCAGAATATGCCGCCACGTAGGAAGAATTTGCCATGTGGGATTCCCACCGAATTAGTCGGGCCCACAAAATCATGCCCCACCCCTCACTCTCTTAATTTAAGGAACTTAAAATAAGAGAGTACAAAATTTATTAAGCAATAAACTGCTACCACCGAAGCCAAACAGTCATTTTCATAACCTATGTATCCAGCTGGACCCCACCACCATCATTATCGACCGTAGTTTAGGAAACGTGTGAACACGGAAGGTCACATCAAAAACTCATTCCCCCCTAAAAAGAACTACCATTCTTATTTCAGAGCCAAAACCGTCCAGAGAGCATCAATTTCTTTTTCTCATCGCTGCAACGACTTTCTCTGGCTAAGCCGTACCAAACCTCAACAGTTCCCGGTCAAAAATGGCAAGCAACATTACTCAGGCTACCTCTCCCACCTCTCAACCCATTGCCCACCTCCCCTTCCCTTTAACCCACTACTCAACCCCAACTGAAATTGGCCCCACCGTCGCCACCATTACCCAAAACACAGAACCTTAACAACCCCAAAACACCGCCATCATCGCCACCGCTCCTTCACAAACAACCACACCTTCCTCCTCAGCCACTCCATAACCTGTATTAACTCCTATAGAGATCGAAGAACAAAAGATCCGAAAAGAATATGCATCAGAAAAGGCATACTCACATGTCAATACCCGATCCTCCATCCACAACCAATCACTATCAGACATACGCCAACAATACCTAATCCCCAACCAATTTGAGCTTCGTGCACCAAACCTTGATAAAAAAATGTATTGGCGTCCTGAAGGCTGAGTCGCCGTCCCTCTCTACGTTCTAAGGTATGGGGTTTGGTTCCCCCTCCATGAATTCATTTCCACCTACTTAGGTTTTGTTGGAATCAGATTCGCACAACTAGTGCCGATCTCTTACATTCACCTCATTTGCTTCATCACATTCTGCCACGAATGTGGTGTCCAACCCTTCATCGATTTCTTCTTCGCCCTATTCACCTTGGGCCGATCCAAAGAGGTCGGATTCCGTCAATTGTATAAACAACCAAACAAACGAACCTGGATGAAGACCCCCTCCAGCAACAAGGGGTGACACTCTCATTGGTTTTACATCAGAGGCCCTGATACCCATGCACCCACTTCTAAATTGGGTCGAACCTTCAAAGGCCAACTTCGTATTCGACAAATTCCTTAAAGACCGAGTCAATGAATTCAAATCCTTCTACTCAATGATACCAATAGAGGATTGGTCAATGGATCTGCTAGCTGATTAGTCCTGGCTGTACAAATACAAACGTATATAGAACCTATTACCTTCATATAAAACATATAAATTATTATTATGCTTTACTAACTTTCCCCTATCTACAGTATCCCTTCTCAAATCGACATCAACCCCTAAAGTCGGCCAATCATCTACTACCGCACCACTTCTCGAAACAACACTCGATCCCATCGGAGAGATAACTACCCAATCATATCAATTAGCCGAAACATCCACCAAAACGATCCTACAACCTAACCAACAATTCAAATCCCCCCTTCTGATACAACCAATCTCTACCATCCCAATACTAAAACTTTCCTCTATTAAAATAAAACCAACCCCTATCATCCCGACCCCATCCTTCGTTGAAAAGAGCCCTTGAACATGACAATTGAAGAGAGGAACACCTTACTCAAAAAGAGACGAAGGTTAGTAAAGGCATCCACCAAAGCGTCCCCTATCGAACTGTCTCAAACTATTTCTCCCGTACCCATCCAGACCACCGAACCCGAACCTACACAAATTACCGAACCCGAACACACTCAGATCACCGAACCCGAACCCACTCAGATCACTGAACCCGAACCCCCTCAAGAAAAAAGAAAATTATGCGAAGAGTCATCCTCCGAACCTCCCGCCAAAAGACCCTATACTAAAACAACCCCCGATCCCCAAATACAATAAACAATAACTCCCCAATCAACCGGATCTCCATCCACCTCCTCCCAAGCACTAGAGGCTCTCACCTCGATGACGTTATGGCCGGAGAATCCAGAAGAATACCCGTTCGAACTCTTCAAGAACTTCATCCTTCCAAAAAACGACGACAGATTTGAAGACATCACTCCCCAATAACTCATTTATGCCAACATAATGCATTAGGGTCGGGTAAGTACACTTACTCACAACACCCCTTATGAACATTTTCCACTTTCCTTAATTCTGAATTAAGTGCTCCGTATTGCAGTCCAATGCTATTCTCGCCCGAACCCTGCGCCAATTTTCCAAAATAACTGCCAAAGAGAAGGAACTAGAAGCCGAAATTACTCGTCTTTAGTTCAGAGTTTAAGCCATGACATCCAATCTTGAAAAAGAATGGAGCCTCTATGAAAATACCACCTTCCACTGCCAGGAGCTAACGCGTGAATTGAAGACAATAAGATGGCAATCCTCCGAACTAGCCGAACAAAGAAAACAACTCCTGGTGGACGGAGACGAATTGAAGAGCACGAACGAGAAGCTGAAGAAGGCCGTGACAACCCTTTAAAGCCAAGTTGAAGACATGCATAAAAAGATGATGAATTTAATCAAGGCCGGCGATGCATTGGAGAAGGAATACGTCGAGCGAAAAGCCTAAGGTCCTCTAATGACTAAAGCCGCTAAACAACAGTTTATTAAAGAATACAGAACATCCCCCGAGCAGATCGAGGGAGTCATGCAACAATTCGACGACGGCTAGCAGGGTGCGAGGGAAAAGGACAAAGCAAAAATGTTAGTAGCCGTCTTGATCCTTCAATACTGGATTCTTCTGATGAAGAATTCGAGGCCGAAGATGACCCTCTAACTGCCCAATAAACATTTATACCCCCCCTTTTTTACATTGTATGAAACTTCCGACGTACATTTAATCGAATGAAATGACAACTTTTGCAATCATGAACCATCTATCAAATCGAATTTATTATTAATAAATTGATAAAGGTACAAAGTTGTAAGAATAAAATAACATAACTTCAAAAATTCTTAATTTCCAATAATGGTTCAGTTAAGTTTGCAAAGAAAGAACTAAATATTTTTGAAATCTTCTAGCATACCAAGTATTCTTTATATCTGTCCCATCCATTGCCCAAAGTCGATAGGTACCGGGCTTTGGCACTTTAATTATTTCATATGGACCTTCCCAGTTAGGCATAAGTTTGCTTGTATTCTGGAGAGTAGAAGCTTCAACCTCCCGAAGAACCAAATCACCAACTTCGAACCTTCTCTACTTAACACCACAATTGTAGTGTCGGGTAACACAGCGTTGATAAATTGCTAATCGTAATAATGCCGAATCCAAAATCTCTTCCAACAAATCCAAATTGAGACGAAGTCCTTCATCATTGTATAGCTTCTTATACTGGCTGACCCGAAGTGAAGGAGATCCGATCTCTATCGGAACAAGGACATTGGTCCCATAAGCTAACCTAAAGGGCGAGTCTCCCGTCGTCGTTCGGGGCGTGGTCCGATAAGCCTATAACACACTAAGCAACTCTTCCGGCCAACGACCCTTAGCTCCATCCAACCTCCTCTTGATCGTATTAAGCAAGATCCAATTAGTCACCTCTACTTGACTATTAGACTGTGGGTGCGCCATCGATGTCGTCCGATGCTGGATGTTCAGATCCGACAATAACTGTTCAAACTTGGAACTAACAAACTGTCGTCCGTTGTCCGACACCAGAACCATATGGATACCGAAATGGAATACAACCGACTCCTTAAAAATTTTTAGACATTCTTGTTTAGTAATCGACCAAAGGGGTTTAGCCTCCACCCACTTGGTCATGTAATCGATAACAGCTACGATAAAAGCCAACTGTCCTTTTACCTTCAGCAATGGACCCAGGAAATCGATTCCCTAGATTGCGAATGGGATCAGGGACAGGACTGAAGACAACTCTTCTGGAGGCTGATGAGGAGCAAGACTATTCAGTTGGCATTTTACACACTTCTTGACGTACTCCTTAGCCTCCTGAAACATGGTCGACCAATAATTTCCTTGCCTTAGCACCTTATACGCCAATGCCTTGGCCCCCAAGTGATCACCGTAAATTCCTTCATGAACCTCTCGAAGGACATAAGCCATTTAAGACGACACTAAACACTTTAACAGCGGAGAGGAAAAAGCTCGTCGGTAGAGATCATCATCAATCAAATAGAAATTTACCATTATAAATCCTAAATCAATTTTGACACACAAAATAGTTTTCTCATTCTCCTCTAAATTTCCGAACACACAGTCTTGATCAACAATCTTTTCTTCTATTTTCATAATTTCAACAAGTTCTCCACCATTGATAATTTTGTCAATTAATTTAATTTCTTTGATCACATCCTCCTTTTCTTTTTCTTCTTCTTTTACCTCTTTAAATGCTTCTTCATTTGTCGTCTCTTCAATTTTTCTTTTTTTATCTTCAACTTTCATAATTTCATCAACACAAATCTTTTCGTCTTCCTTTTTCGAGATATCTTCAAAAAATTCTTTTTCACATTCTTTTTTCTTAACTATTTCATCAATTTCTTTGAGAGATATCTCATCTTCTTCCATATATCATACCCAAGACTCTTTAGGTAACGGTGGACCTTTATAGTTAATTATTGCAAATAGATTGAAGCTCATTCCATAATTGAGCTAGAGAATTAAAACTCGCAACACGTTTCCAAACTTCTTTATGCATTACTCCTTGTAAAATATCTATTGTTCTTTTTTTCTTTCATTTCTCGAACTTTTTCTAAAATAAACTAATCTAGATTTTCAATGACATCTTGCCATAAATTGCAAGCTCCAAGAAATTCTCGAATCCTTATACTTCAAACATTGTAATTTGTGAACACTAATTTGTCACCAAACCTAGGAAACATCATTTTTCTATAATTTACCTCTCCAAAATGCTATCAATATGACGACCTTTGTGACGTGCTTCAACTCACAAACTTATTCTTCAAAGTTTTGGTCAACTAGTACCTTTGCTAGCTAGATTGTGTTTCGGAGTTCTAATGCACACATTTTGCACTCGCTCAGCAGAACTATTTTATAACACCAAGTCACCTCAATTTGGTCGTCTACTCTCCCTTGTCGTCACCTTGGACAACTTGTCTAAAGCTTGGAAGTACCTTGGAATTATCTTGGCTTTGATACAACTATGTTGGAAATATATGGAAGAGGATAAATTATAGAGGGTAAATGAGATGTAAGTTGAAGTAAGAAAATTATTACTATATATCCACTTTCTCTATATAATTTATCTTCTTCCATATATTTCTAGCAATATTGAAATTGTTGATGTGAAAAAAAGTTACCATGTTTGAGCATCTTGAGTAGGGCGAGAGAAGACACATAAACTTGCTCCGATGAATCTAGAGTACTCGAATTCGGCGGTGGGTGACTCAACGCGCTACTAGCGCCAACGAACATCCTTTGAAGTCTCTCCATGTCGGAGCTATCTCTCTCTCTCTTCTCTTCCTCCCGTCTCTATTTATAAGCCGATAGAAATTTGATTTCTTTGGGCACAAGATTTTGCGGAGACGGGTACGCCTCAAGCTAGGCAAGTACCAGTGTATTGCATTAATGGTCCTATACTTCAACATATTTATATTTTCACCCATATATTTTTGGCTAAATGACAAAATGGCCCTAAGTTTGGATCAATTTTGATTTGCATCTCAAAGTTTGAATATTTTGAATCATTACCTTAAAACGTTTTTGAAAAAAACAATGTAGGTCCTTTTTACATGCTCCTATTGATTTTTCACCGAAACTTACCATGCGCATATCGCATGAATCTAGTTCCTTTTATCTTTATGATTTCAATAAGTTGCTCATTTTAATTGTCTATCGTGTAATTATTTATTTTAGGGCATATTCTACGAAATTATTTGTGATTGTGTGTATATTATCTCTATATTTAATAACTCGAATACTTCTATGTGGTATGCATCACATAAAAGAGAAAATATCCTTCACATAAAGAAAAAAATAATTAATACATGTGAGAATTGAACTTGAAACCTTAATAGAGCCTCACGTTGTCGGTCCCCCCTCTGCTCCTGATTAACATCATGTTGTCTAGCCCCCAAACGTTCCCGACCAGCAACATAGTGGACCAACTCCCCGTTCTGGACGTTTTTCTCAATCAAATTCTTTAATTGCCGACAATCCTCGGTGAAATGTCCCGTATGCTAATGATAATTGTAATACCGACTCTGATCTCCTCTTTGCGGATGGGCACTAGCTCGACATGGTTCGAAGAATAGTTTGTCTTTAATCTCTTCAAGTATCCTGGCCCAATTAGTGTTAAGGGGAGTATAAATCTTATTAACGTTACGGTTCGGGAATGGAGGTCGGCCGGTTCTTGAACCCCCGTTGTTGAACTCGCTTCTCGGCTGCGGTTCATACTTGAAATTATAACTTCTCTCCCAATCCCTAGGCTTATCTGATGCACGTATCTGCGGCTTCAGGCTTCCCATGGCCTCATCGATAGCGATAAAGTTCTCCGCCTTGTTATATGCCTCAGACAAATCCTTTAGAGACTTGAACATGATATCTTTCATTAGCTTCTTCGATTTCATAATATCTAGCCCCGTGGTGAAGAATCAAAGGGTCTGAAGGGCGTTAAGATCTGTCACCATTCCGACCGCCTCCTTAAATCTCTTCACGTACTGGCTTAAGCTCTTATTCGGCTGTTCCTTGACCTGCATCAGGGATGTCGTCAGTTTTCCCCTCTTATTGCTTCCAAAGCGGTCATGGAATATGTCACATAATTATTTCTAAGAGCTAATGGAGCCGGGCGGTAGAGATGTCATCCATAGTTGGGCACCCTTTTTCAGCGTCGTAACAAACATCTGACACTTGGCTACATTAGAGTGATCATAGTAGTACATCAAACGGTCGTATACGTGCGTATGATCGTATGGGTCTCCGGTGCCGTCATAACTCTCTATAGGCGGCATCATTTTGTTCGAATCGACCCGAACCTGATCAATCTTTGGAGTAAAAGGTGATGTAGGATCAATTGGTGATTCGCTTGCGGGGGTTACCGCTGCCAACTTTTGTTCCAACTCCGCTAGTTTTTGCATAATGGGGTTGAATTTTTCTTTCAAAGGGGAAGACCTAGGCCGATCCCTATCGTGCTCTAGGGAGGCCATCCATTACTGTTTCCCAGACCTTGTCCGCCCTTCACTGCTATCATGGGAGCGCGACTTGCGTCTGTTCTTTCCTTCCTGTGAGCTGCCCGGACGATATATCCTGGAACGGCTGGGTTGCTTGGTCTTCTGGTGGCTGTGCCGACTCAAGGAAACCTCATCTTCCCTTTTTAACTACGACAAGCGTGCATCCAGCTCCTTTTGTTGGAGATGTAAAGCCTCCATAGCCTCATTAGTTTGTTGAATCTTCCGAGTCCGAATCAACTCACGTTGATCCTGGTCGTCCCGATCCTGGAGAGTGCGCGCAAAAGAACGGTTGTCCGTCCTGCGACTATGGGCATCGAGAGTCCTCTGACTGGCAGAAAATAATTGTCGCCGAGGTGGAGTCGATTGAACTTGCGCCTGGTCCACAACGTTCTTGCTGAGACCAAGTCTATCCTTAACTGATCCCCGAACTTGGGTAGCGGGGTTGACCAAAGATCTCTCCTGGTCAGAAACTGTCTTCCCCTTACTCGCCATAACTTCTACTTAAAGCCAACAGGTAATTGTGAAATAACACTAAAACTGGGGCCCTCATTCTAGCACCAATGTTAACGCCAAGATCCGTCCGCTCACCCAACCACCAAACTGCGAGTTCAATCCTACACAGAAAATAGGAGAACACACTGAGGAGCCTGACGGCCGGGCCGTCGGGGGATAACTCCGATGTGAGAATAAGTATAGGCTAGAGAATAGGTTCACAATGGAGGCACGTTAGTGCTTAAAATTGGTAAAGTGTCGTTACTTATAACTTAGGGTATAGCCATGTATTTATAGTTCGCCACACCGCCTTGAGACACCCGTTCCCGAGTAGGAACTGCTTATTACACTAATTACCATACTTGAATAAAAGTCAATCTCCTTTGGAACTCTTTTTATGGGACGAGGGAGTATTGTATTTTCTAAAAATAGCAACCTCAGCTTCATAGATCCCACAGAAATACAAACTATATATGTTATAAAACTTAAAAGGCATTGCATATTTGTTGAGGTCCTAGAAATACACATTTTATCACAAAGATGGGGTTTATCACTTATTGGTTTTGTCTCATTTTAATCATTGCACTAGCATCGCTAAGTGTTCAGTTTTGCTAACAACCATATATATGTTTTAGACTCTTAGTTCAATTTAAATAACAATCCTAATTAGAAGAAGAGTTGCTGGAGAGAGGAACGGGAGCTGCTAGTGTGACTGTTTGAGTTGCGAAGAAAAGGATGAAACTGATATGTAATAAGTAACCTTAGGACATGGTTGAAAATACAATATGTTTAGTTAAAAATTTAAGGATAAAATTGATATTATGTAAATATTACTAACTCGAGTTTTCTTTTCTCTCACAATCTTCTCAATTTTGAGAAGAAAATTTGGAGAAAAGTGATGCTTATTTTCTTTAGCTTTCATTTCTTTTCTCTCATACAAAAACTCTAAGACACCCTAATAGTTTTATTTTCTCCAACTATCTTTTCTTTTCCCTCCTATTTTAAACTCTAATACTGGATGTTTGTGTTTATATTGACAAAATTTATTTGAAATTATAATCTGAGTAGAACTATGAAACTCAAATTTTAATAAATTTTAATCTATTTATGACAGTAAGTTAGTAGTGAATCCACTATATTATTTTATTTTATTATTTATTTATTTACATTTATTATGTTTCATTTTTTTACATATATTATTAATACAAACAAATAAATTCTTAACACTTAGCAAACTGTGAGTCAAATCAAACCTTGAGTAGGGCGAGAGAAGACACGTAAACTTGCTTTGATGAATCTAGAGTAGGCGAATTCGGCGGTGGGTGACCCTGCAATTCAGTTAATAAGCACACCTAGAGGAGGTGAATAGGTGAATAAACCCACAAGTAATAACAGTGGACAATTTTTTAAAGTTTACTGTTGCACGTGATAATCGGACAGGTAACCCTGTCGGTTTTAGTGTATCTTCAAGCATGAACTAAAACTAAATATGCAGATTATAAATGCAGATGAACGAATAGTGCAGAAAGTAAACGAGCAGACTAAGCAAGATAATAAAGATAAATCACACAAAGATTTTTTACGTGGTTCGACCCTTAATCTCTAACTAATGGCCTAATCCACGTCCAATACCAATTGGTATTGGAGACTCCTTTTATTAATAAATTTTTCAAAACACAATACAAAAATTTTCCTGTTCAAAGTAAGCTTTCCACTGATGGACACCACTGCCCTCTTTGCACCTCTGCAACCTTTCTCACCACTAAGACCTTTGCACTTCTGCAACCTTGAATGCTCTCTTTGAACAAACCCTATCTACTACTAGATAGACCAAGCCACACACGGCTTATACTCAGAATAAGGATTTTGATAACATGAAATATCAATATTCCAGCACTAATCAATTTAAGAACAGTACAAATATATCGCTTGAAAAACATAGAAAAACTATTGGATAAACTGTATAAGATCGATTGAAGCTTTTTCCAAGTCCTCACTTTAACAGCCGAGCAGGACGAATATATATACGTCAATGTCCAACGGCTATGTGAATACTAATCCTATGAAATACTCAAATGATTGAAAGAGTTAGATTTTTTCGGCAAAATCAGATGGGAGTAACAACTATAATAATCTCCTAGAATTCAGAAGTCAAAGATATGAAAATCAAAACATACTTAAATTAAGGAGATATAAAAAGATATGATAGAAGCCTATTATATATAGCATATTCAAAGGATATTAATTCAAATTCAAATACTCTGTTCAGCATAACCAACTTCCTTGATATACTCCAATTAATAGCTTGGTTAACCGAGTATATTGAGAGACAGATTTTCAGCATAAAATATGCTAGCCAACTTTCTTATCTTTATAATGATCTATAATCAACCCAATATATTCAATCCTGGCCATTAAATTATGTTCACATATACAACCATATAATATTAGCCCAAAACATATTCCATGCAAAAACATGCAAGCACATGTGATTTTGTTATCATTCAAAACAACAAGAATTCAAAAACTAACATTCTCCCCTTTTTTGATGATGACAAAATATTAACTTTTATGATCAACATGCTCCCCCTAAGTATATGGCTCCCCCTAAATTTATGCATATATTCATGACATATAAATGAGAACCCAAGATTATTTATCCTAGAAGGATTAAGATGATAATATGCAAACTGATACATTATGACATATAACACAATTGCCAAACCAGATAATGTATATCACCATAAGACCTTAGAAATATCTCTCCCCCAAATATACCTGAATATCTCTCCCCTCTCTCCCCCTTTGTCATCAACAAAAAATAATTCATACCAATTTAGTTATCTCACCTCCTTTGTCAACATTAAAAAATAAGCACAAAGATATAAAATGACATTAGAGCAGGCTTATAACAATAACACATATATCAAATAAACAAAATGATCATACCTTTGTGATTTGTTACCTATACATCATCATGATTGTTACCAGTAGTAAGATTGATAGATGTGCTCCTTAGTGTACCTTGGATTTTTGTATTTTCAAAATCAAATCTCTTCAATAGCATTTCTTTTGATCATCCCAATGTTGAAGTCTTTAATGCTCAGTTTAGAATGATGATTTTTCATAGTTCTGGACGATCTAGGAAGACTGTCTGTGAACATTTGCTCTTCAGGTTCAAGCTCTGGAATGTCAAGTTCTGCATCTGACTATTTATCTGACTTTTCTTCTAATGCAGATGGGTCGAGCTGTCTGGATTTAGGTGTCTGCAGATCTGAGTTTTTTACTAAAACAGATGGGTCAGGCTGTCTGATTTCGTTTGTCTGTTTTCCTGATTCGCCTGATTTTTCATCTGATTCAGACGACTTAGGTTGTCTGGATTGAGTCTCTCAAAGTAAAGTGTTATTCATCTCTTTTTTAACCTTAAGACACCTACAAAACAAACAAATAGTCTCTACCTTTTTGGTACCCAAATTTTCTTGGGTCCTTTTGGGTTAGTAACATATAAATCATATTTCTTTACCCAAATTTGTTTTATTCTAATTTTATTACAATTATAATCAAAATGACCTTTAAAACCATATTTTTTACAAGTAACAAACGGTGAACAATAAAGTGGTTTATGCCTTGATTTACTATTAATCATTCTTATATTATTATTAGAATTAAAATTAACATGATTATATTCAATTCCTTGCTTATCAAGACTAGACCTTTGTGAAAGTAGTATGCACACAAGCCAATCATATTTGATATGATGTAACATATACTTTGTAATCTTATTCATTTATTAATAAAAGAATTGATTTTCTTAAAAAGGCATTTTACATTATCTACATAGTGTTGCTTTATTAAATGTGATAAACCCATAGTTTTGAGCAATGCTTTTAGAATCATGATGGTGATCATGCTAATGAGATCTAAATTCAAGATAGCTCACAAACTAAAATCGTTCCTAATCGTTGGATTACTAAAAAGGGGATTAGTGAATCCGGATAGATTAGTACATACGTTGCTTGCTCTTAAGAAGAGGATGATTGATCTCATAATTATTTGTGTAGAGACACTAAAGCAAGTATGTAGGTGCTTATTAGAGAATAAGTTCACTGAACGTGGCTCGCTAAGGAATACCTAATGGAGTTTTACTCGCCTGTCAATAGGAATTCCTATAGCGATAGTAGTACAAGTGATCCTTGGACTTGAGATCATCATAGTATCTTGTGTGTGATGAGTTATACTTTGACATGTCCCTTAAGACCCTTAGGGTATATCAAAGGGTATGATTGGGTATAATAAGTTATACATGGAGATAGGTGAATGATCAACAAAGAATCTACCATTTCTAGTAAAAGGAGTGAATGTCCTATGTGATTCAATAAATGACGACTCAGAAGTCTTTGGCCAAAGCAGAATGAAATTAGAAAGGAGTTTCTAATTTGCATTATCAGAGTTGTGCATTTGAGAATCGAAATACATATAATTAAATAAAATAAGACTTGACAGTAATTCCATGTCTTATATTTAATTGGGACATTGTATGGTAGAAGGATTGAATTGTACGGTAACTATTCACTGAAAGGTTCTTTTGTGATTAATGTTAAAATCTATATTATCTGGAAAGTCGTTGATCGTTAAGGGGGCTTACCCTTATTGTAGAATAAATATTATTTATTTAAATGAATTAAATAGTTTAATTTATTTATTTAAATAAAATTAGAATTGTTCTAATTGATTTATTCACAACCGGTTTAATATGGAGAACCTAAATGGTCACACCGCAAAAGGAAAATATTTATTTAAAAAGTAAATGACATAATCGTAATAATAAGTTAAGTGTATTTAATTTAATCTATGGAGATAGAATAAATTAAATAGCTTAATATTTGTTATTTAATATTTTGAAAATATTAAATATAAATTAATAAGAGGAGTCTTATTATTATTATTATTATTATTACTATTACTATTATTTAATTCTTAATAGGGATTGAGAATTAATTAATAGAAGTACTCTCTCATGAATTCCTAATTGGATTAGGAGTTCAATTAATTAAAGGAGTTTAATTAAAATAAAAACCCTAATCCTAAATAGTTTAGGAGGATTCCCTATATCTATAAATAAGAGGAGTCTTATCATGATTTTGGGGTTAGACAGTTACACACTCTTCCATAAGAATTGGAGAGAGAGAGTACTTGCAATTTCTATAGAGATAGAAACTAGAGTTTTGCCAACACCCATCTTCTTGAACAACTATTATTCCTTGGTGGATCACCTCTAGAGGCCAAACACTTGGGTGGCTAACGTTGATCAATGGAAGGAATTTAATCGGTGGAATTCAAGGAGAACACGAAGGAATTGGAGGTGAACTTGTACCCGAGGAAGCACGGTTCTACGAGGGTATAATTTCTTAATCTCTATCTCTTTCGTTAATTGATAATTGAACACAAGGAAAGATCATAGTGATGGTTTGTATGAAAATTTTAAAATCCGTTTTATTGCGCTTCCGCACTATTTATGTAATTTGATTGCATGTTCACGCTATATACAAACCTAACACTTTGTGCCCCTAACATAACATTTAAGTTCTCTTCTCTTTGCACAAATTTAGCAAGATCCCTTTTCAAAGATGTTATTTCTTCATTATTATCATATTGCACATTCATCATTTTTCTATCATTAAAAGCATCTATGCATGCATCTCTCATTTTCAAATTTTCTTTTAAAACATCATTTTCATTTTTAAGATATTCATTTTCTTTTCTCTCTTCAATAAGTGACTCAACTTCATTCATTAGCTCATTTACGCAATTCTTTAAGTATGCAGTTTTCTTTTTGAGCTTTTGATTTTCATTTTGTAAAGCAAGATAATCGGATGTAGATATTTCAAAAGTTTCATGAAAATTTGTTACCTCAAGTTGATCATCATCTTTAAGTCCCATGAAATAGAGTTGACCAATTTCTTCTTCTTGTTCTGTTTTACTCATTAGAGTTGAGTTATCTCTTTGATTCTTCCTTTGTTTCTTCCTTTGAAGTAGTCTCTCGAGTTTTCTTGAGATCATTTCAATTTCTTTATCAATATCTTCGAGATCACCTTCACTGTTGTTTTCGGTTTGAAGTGCAAATGTCTTCTTTATTGGTGCCTCATCTTCATCATCATACCTCTTGAGTTGATTTTCAAACTCTTCAAGCTCTCCAAATAAAGTGAGAGTTTCCATAGTACTAATTGTTGTTGAGTCTTGAAGAGTTGTAACCTTTGGTGCGAACCGTTTGGGCATGACTCTAAGTAGCTTTCTGTTTATTTCCCTTTGATCAATTTTTCGACTGAGCATACTTAGTGAATTTATTAGAGTGAGGAACCTCGCTTGAGCTTCTTTAATTGTTTCATCTCTCTCCAATTTGAATAACTCGTACTCTTGCATCAACATGCTTAACTTGACTTCTTTCACCTTAGTAGTTCCCTCGTGGCTCATAATAATTGTGTCCCAAATTTCCTTTGCCGTATTACATGCAGAGACTTTGTCGATTTTAGCTTGAACCATTCCACTCAGCAGCGTGTTCATGGTTTTGGAGTCATAGGAAACCATGTACGAGTTATTTGAATCCATTTCTATGAGAGTCTTTGGTTTTTCATCATGTTTCGGAATGACAGGTCTATTTTCAACAACCCACCACTCCCATGAGTCTCGTTTGAGATAGATCATCATTCTAAACTTCCAAAAGTTAAAGTTCTCGCTTCCGAGCAACAGAGGTGGTCGGCTTGTAGATTGACCTTCTTGAAAATTGAGGTGTGCCATAGGATCTTTCCCTACGACCTGCAAAGATCAATATTAGTAGAGCCAAGCTTTGATACCAAATGTAATTCAGTTAATAAGCATACATAGAGGGGGGTGAATAGGTGAACAAACCCACAAGTAATAACAGTGGACAATTTTTTAAAGTTTACTGCTGCACGTGATAATCGGACAGGTAACCCTGTTTGTTTTAGTTATAATTGGACAGGTAACCCTGTCGGTTTTAGTGTAACTTCAAGCATGAACTAAAACTAAATATGCAGATTATAAATGCAGATGAACGAATAGTGCAGAAAGTAAACGAGCAGACTAAGCAAGATAATAAAGATAAATTACACAAAGATTTTTTATGTGGTTCGGCCCTTAACCTCTAACTAATGGCCTAATCCACGTCCAATACCAATTGGTATTGGAGACTTTTTTTATTAATAAATTTTTCAATAAACAATACAAAAATTTTCTTGTTCAAAGTAAGTTTTCCATTGATGGACACCACTGCCCCCTTTGCACCTCTGCAACCTTTCTCACTACTGAGACCTTTACATTTCTGCAACCTTGAAAGCTCTCTTTGAACAAACCTTATCTACCACTAGATAGACCAAGCCACACACGACTTATACTCCACTACTAGAAAACCGACCTATAGCGACGACCTATAGCGACGGTCGTTAGCTGGCCGTCGGTATATACCCTTAAAGATAGTCTATAACGAGGGTCTCACTATGGCCATCGGTATAGAGTTTATTTTTGGCAGAGGAAATTAGTTTTGGCGCACGTCCATCCCTCCTAATTTTCCCCCAAATTAGATTTTCCCCAAAATCAAGTCTCTCTCCTCTCTCACGCTTTTCCCCAAATCAGATTTTCCCCCAAATCACATTTTCCCCCCGAATCAAGTCGATCGTGTTCATCTAACCTCACCCTTTCTTAGTTGATCGTTCCCTTCGTGTTTGCGCCGCCGACAAAAGTCCCTCCGGTAGTTAAGCGTACGACTGGAGGTGATTCATATTTCCCCTGCTCTCCTCCCTTCCTCCTCCTTCCTCCACCCTAACTTCAGGGATTCCTTTTTTTGCTGAAATTATTTGGGTATATTCTAAATTGATTTGACTTTTTTTGCTTGGTTGCATGTACATTACATCCCAGATGCGAAAGTTGTACAAAGTAGAAGCCATTCTGAGGTGAAAGAATCTGATTTTGACCGAAGAAGCCTGGTTGTGAGAACAATTTCGTACTGGTAATCCATCTAATAATGCTCCTTTTTATATTTTACATAGCTGTGGTCCTGGTCCAAACCAATATATTCTCTTTGATGCTATCGAGTAGAGTCGGTAAAATTAGGAGGAAACATAGGGTCCTCTTAGTGAATTGATTAGAAACTTTGCGATTATAATGTGGAGAAAATAGGGCACTTTTTGTTAGACCACCCCACAATCTGACTTCTGGTGGTCTTCTTGGATTATTTTACTCATTTAGTTTTTGCTTTTCATAACCCTGCCTGTCCAGTTCAATATATCTCTATGTTGTATGTACTATTGTGAATGAAAAGGAAGTTCTCCCTTGTTCATTTTCATTTACTTTTGCTTGTAAAAGTATTATAGTAAAACTTTGACTGTAACTTTCTATAGTTTTCTATTAAATGCTTATACATTGGTTAAAAACATGTAGTGAAACATGCCTTGGGCTTTGAAACGTGACTAGTCTGGTTAATAGCCTTTCAAATATATGGGGGGAAAATGCTAACATAATGAAAGCAAACTATTAAAGATGGAAGTCATGTTGGGTAGAGTATATAGAAATGTGTCTTCAACACTTTATTTAATTAAAGGGCAATGCTGGTAGAAAAGAGGGGATCGCATGGGGGATGTGCAGTAGTAGGGGAAAAGAGAGAAAAACATTTAGTTATTATTGGTATTGGAAGGAAGATTGGAAGAAAAAGAAAGAAAAGGTTGTGGAAATGAGATTCCCTGATGGAAAGACGACATATGCAATTCTGCCAGATAGAAAGAGAAAAAAGAGTAGGGAATAGAAGAGAACCTTTTGATTTGTCTGGTTGTGCTACAAGGGGAGATAAAAAGAGGCAGCCAGACTCTTTTAGTAGGCAAATGGTATGTATTGTACCTTAAGCCTGCAACTTATATATACTTTCTAAAAGCTTGGATATACTCTAATACTTTGTACTCCTTTTCATTAATCCTTAGGACCACATAACCATTCTCTCTCTCTCTCCTTCGACTCGTCTTTCCCCCTCTCTAGATGCTGAATATACTTCCCAATTGTTAACTTAATCTTTTCCATAAGGATTTTGGTACTCTCTCTCCCTCCCCCTTTCTCACACAGAGACACACTTGGAGAGATGTTGAATATACCTTGCCCTTTGTAATCTTTATCAATTACTAGATTGGTTAAACACAGTGAGCTAGACTTAATAATCTAGTTGAAGATTAATTCTTGGCTATGCTATAAGACATGCCTTATTTACCACCAAGCCACAACATTCCTTATCTTATTATTCACATCGGGAGATTAAGTTGTGTTTTGATCTCATCATTAGGATGTTGAGACTTTAATGTTTTATGTGGTCCATTAGAATTACAAGGAAAAAGGGGAACAAATTATGAGACGATTGTGGTGTATTGCTTGTTTTTTTATGGTTGCCGACCAAAGGCTGTAATATTGTGATGTGCACAAAATCCTTATGGAAAAGATTAAGTTAACAATTGGGAAGTATATTCAGCATCTAGAGAGTCTATAGCGAGGGTCTCACTATGGCCGTCGGTGTAGAGTTTATACATATGCGTCTTATTTCAAACTTGAATATAATTAAGTTTTTAATTTGATTATTATATTATTATTGTACAGTTATGATTTGTCTTCAACTATAGTCAATTATGATAGATTTTTGGATCCAATATCATTCATATGGTTGTTCAATTTCAATTAGGGACATAATATTATGGATAAGAGGTGGATGGAATTACCAAGATATTCTAGAGAATATCTTGCAGGCTTAGAAAGATTTCTGGACTTTGGTTTCGAAAGAGTGGGCATGGTAACGAGAAGAATTCCTTGTCCATGTAAGAATTGTGTGAATGGCCGATACCATATTCGAGCTACTATTCGTGAACATTTGATTTGTGATGGATTTATGTTTGGCTACACGAATTGGGTGCATCAAGGGGAAGATGAGATTGTCAAGGATGTGAGCAACGATGATGTTCACGACGAACCATCACAATCCGAAGATGATCATCGAATGCCTGAGATGGTAAATGATATATTTAGGGATCATGGTATGGAATCATCGACTGAAGCTACAAAATATCAAAAGTACATGTTAGAGGCCAATCAACCTTTATATCCTGGATGTGAAACTGAGACTGTCCTTTCGTTCATTGTATGGCTTTTCAATCATAAAAAAGTTAGCAAATGGACTGATGTGTCCTTTGATGGTTTGCTCCATAAGTTCAAGTCATCATTTTCAGCATTTGCAAACTTGCCTGATAACTTTTATGAAATGAAGAAAATGGTTGGAAATTTGGGGTTTGGTTATGAGAAGATTGATGCATGCGAGAATGATTGTATGCTTTTTTGGAGGGAGAATGAAAAATTAAAGTCTTGTACAGTTTGCAAATCATTGAGGTGGAAGCAGAATGAGATGGTTGTACGAGAGATGACACAAAGAAATACAAATGCTAAGAGGAGCAAAGTAGCTGTGAAGCAATTACGTTATTTGCCGTTAATTCCAAGATTGCAGAGGCTATTTATGTCTGTAGAAACTGCAAAATATATGACGTGGCATCATGTAAAGCGGCGGAAAGATGGAGTGAATCGTCATCCAGCTGACTCTGCATCTTGGAAGCATTTGGATATAATGTACCCTACATTCGCTCAAGAACATCGAAATGTAAGGCTCGAATTGTCCACTGATGGCACGAGTCCCTTTACCCACGGCTCACCGTATAGTATATGGCCAGTGACAGTTGTTGTCTATAACTTACCACCATGGATGTGTATGAAACATGAGTATTTTATCATGCCGTTGTTAATACCTGGACCAAACTCTCCATCTAATAATATTGACGTGTATATGCAACCTTTAATTGAGGAGTTAAAGATACTATGGAGTAATGGGGTTGAAACGTATGATGCATGTACATGTACAAAGTTCCAAATGCGTGCTGCACTGTTGTGGACAATTAGTGATTTTCCAGCTCTTGCTATGTTGTCTGGTTGGAGCACTAAAGGTAAGTTGGCTTGTCCATCATGTCAAATGAGCACTCGTTCTCGTAGACTGCAAAGTAAGGAATGTTATATTGGGCATCGTTGTTTTTTGGAGTCGGGTCATAGTTATAGGTTTGATACATGGAGATTTAACGAAGAATGTGACCATAGTGAAGCTCCAGTGGTGCCATCAGGATCTGATATTCGTGAACAAGTTAATGCCATTAATGTCACTTTTGGAAAGACACCCACTAGTACGAAGACCATTCCCTATGACTCGAAACATAATTGGAGGAAGAAATCAATTTTCTTTGAATTGCCATATTGGAAGATACTTTTGTTGCGCCACAATCTAGATGGAATGCACATTGCCAAAAACTTTTGTGATAGCTTGATTGGGACATTGTTGAGTATGCAAGGGAAGACAAAAGATAACTTAAAAGCACGACTGAACTTGATAGAAATGGGTATAAGAAGAGAGCTCCATCCAAGACCCGTGCAAGCAAGCGATTCAAAGTACCTTTTGCCGGCTACAAGCTACTCAATGTCTAAGAAAGGAAGATATGATTTCTTGCAAGTGTTGAAAAATGTTAAGGTACCTGATGGATATGCTTCAAATATTTCACGTTGTGTCAATTTGAAGGGGGGTAAGATCTCGGGTCTTAAAAGTCACGATTGCCATATTTTAATGCAACAATTACTTCCAGTAGCAATACGAGGTACCAATTTGCCTCGACATGTCTGCTCAACGATAATTGAACTTTGTAACTACTTTAGAGAATTATGTTCCAATTATAACACATCAGAAGATTATGAACGATTGAACAGGAAAATCCCGTTAATACTTTGCAAGCTTGAGATGGTCTTTCCTCCTGCTTTCTTTGATATAATGATACATTTGTGTGTCCACCTTGCCGAAGAGGCGAGGATAGCTGGAAATGTGAAATATCGACAAATGTGGGCTTTTGAAAGATACATGGGCAAGTTAAAAGGGTATATTCGCAACAGAAGTCGTCCAGAAGGGTCAATCGTAGAAGG
Source organism: Aralia elata (assembly GCA_034770075.1). Lineage (NCBI taxonomy): Eukaryota > Viridiplantae > Streptophyta > Magnoliopsida > Apiales > Araliaceae > Aralia > Aralia elata. The sequence continues at coordinate 77,812,082 of CM068385.1, forward strand.
GTATATTGCTGAAGAATGTGTTACATTTTGCTCAAGATATTTGAGTCAGAATAATGCTACATGGAATCGACTTGGAAGAAATGAAGCTTGATACGAACAAGGTGAATCAAGTCTCCCGTATTCAGAAACATAGGTCGATTTCTTAATGCCCCAAAAGATTGTTCACTATGTGGCGATGATGTCAAGAGTGCACACCTGTATGTACTATTTAATTGTACAGAGGTTGAGACATATCTAAGGTGATTAAATGAAGAATGAAATTTATTGTTCGAAATATTAAGTACTTTTGTTATATATCTATAACAATTTTTTTTTGTTGTATTTGGCAAGATTCGTATATGTTACGACGTGGAAAGCGTAAGCAAAAACCGACTCCAATGGAAATTGACAATGCTAAGAAAAATGAATTTCCTGAATGGTTTAAAATTATGTAAGTACTACAATATGTGAACGTAATTTCATGAATACTTTTGTAATGGTTATTACTAATAAATCGATGGGATTTTGTTATATCACTACCATTTTGTAGATGGAAACTGTTCATAATGATGCTTCTAAGGAACTAAAAGCTCTTGCATTTAGCCCAAATTTGATAGGCAGGAGAGGAGATGGTTATTTGATAAATGGGTATCGATTTCATACTACAAGTTGTGAGAGTAAGAGGAGAACACAAAATAGTGGGGTATATGTGGTAACAACTACTCGTGGATATTCCTCTGCTAGAGACCTAAATCCTAGGGAAGATGTAGTTAAATACTTTGGTATTTTGGAAGATGTTGTTGAATTGAATTATTATGGATCTGGGAAGGTTCTACTATTCAAGTGTAAGTGGTATGATAGTTTAGCACGTAATAGAGGGGTCAAAACTGATGAATATGGCTTCACGCTTGTAAATTCACAAAAGTTTGGTTCGACTGAGGAGCCCTTTGTAATGCCATCTCAGGTTCAACAAATATTTTATGTTGATGATCAAAGGGATACCAATTGGCGTGTGGTTATACGAATAAAACCGAGAGATTTATGTGAAGATGCTGAAGTAGATTCTGATAGTGATGAGTTACCCAATTCCAATGAAGATTTCATCACTCCAGTTGTAGAAGTTGATATTGAAAACATAAATTGGGTTAGGAATGACGTTGATGCTGAATTAGTTGAAAATGGATGAAAAAGACTTAGAAGTAGGCGGAATACACGATCTCAAATGTGGTCTTCTCGTTCCAAAAAACGAATGATTGAACATATTGTTGATGAAGACGAAGACGAAGACGAAGACGAAGACGTAGAAGAAGGAGAAGAGGAGGGTCTCGAAGATGAAGAGGAGGAGGGTGATAGTGAGGAAAATGAAGATGAGGAAGAATGATAAAATGATAAACTAGTAATTGGTCACATATCACCATGTTTCTTGAAACGTTCCCACTAGGTATGTAAGTTCCTTTTTTACTGACTGTTCCTTTCTTTATTATGTACTGTTTGTTACAGAGTAGAATACTTTGGATCCTTTCTATTTTTCTCAAAGTCTTGTGTGTTCAACTCCTACTTTTCAGGTGTCATAAGAGCTTCCTATAATTAGCAAGTCTGGTTATTTGGCCTGTTGTCCATTAAATAGTTTTGCTTGTATTTCCCTGATTTGAGTTTTAAGTTTGTGCTGTAGTTACTGGTGAATTTGTTTTTCAAGTTTAAATTGTTGATGGATGTTGGTTCACATTTAAATCATATTAACTAGTTAGAGTAATGTGAAAGTTAAAGTTGAACATTTAATTAATCAGTATTTGTTGTTGAATTATTCTTGTCTAGCCTCTTATGTGATTAGAGATAGAAAATTGGTGTTGTGTGGTATTTTCTGCCTTACATAGTATGTTGGAGATCCTTAATAGCATTAATAACTTTATTCACCCGATGTAAACTTTTTAGTACATTTTTCAGGTTGCTTTAATGGCTTCTAATAGAGCGTCCAGATCTCGTGCTAGCTATTGCAATGACCTAAAAATTAATGAACATGAAGATAATGAGATCCACGTCGATGAACCTCATGCAGAGGAGGAAACTATTCATGAGAATGCTGAAGGTAACATTTTTATGACCAAAAAAAGGTGTAAATCAGCCTAATTAATGACCAAAAATGCAATTATGACTCCATGTATCCTAATTAATTGTTTAAGCTTAGGTAAAGTACATGAGATAGGAATAATATAATCAGTCATTATATTTAGTTGCATTCATGTAGAAGCAACTTATATTCAAATCATATTACAATGGAAAGTAGGTAAAAAAATTACTACCAACTGACCAACAGCCACATAACCAAATCAGAAGTTGTTGTTTTTATTTACTTGATGGTATTTTAATTGGCTCATTTTCTTGGTGTAATTATTTCACATGCAGCCTAATTTTGAGGCAAGAAATGCTAACAGCTCTCTATGGGTATCTAAAATACTTATACTGTTTTGGAACTGACCAGCCCAATTCCAGATTTCATATTCTATGTTGATTCTTTCTCTCTTTTAGGTTCTCGACCTAAGAGGAAGCGTGGACCAACAATGGGAGCAAACTTATGGTCATATACCGATGCACCCAAGAAAATAATTTACGATACAAATGGTCAACCTGTTGGGGGAGAAGCTAATAAGTTGACAACCTTTCTAGGGTGTCTTGCTCGGAATGGAGAATTTTTTCCAATAAGTACTCCAACATGGTCCAATATGACAGAGGCTAACATAACAAGGGCTTGGGATGAAATCCAGGGTATTAATCATCACACTTTATAGAATTTGACTTTAAGCACTTTAATTTGAAGGTAAATTAATACATGTGTAAATTTGTTTGTTGTAGAAACGGTTTATCACAGATCACCCCAATGCTAAAAGAAAACTGATGGCTATCATGAACAATAGATGGAGAGATTGGAAGTCTAACTTAAAGAGTAGTAATTTTGTGTCTGGTGACCGTGCCACATCTATAGCGAATACTATCAATAATGATCGAGTAAATCCTACTCAATGGGCTGCGTTGGTTGATTATTGACTGACTGATGACGCAGAGGTTGTGTTTTTATTCTTATTTTATGTATTATAAGTTCTTAGTTATAAGTTCTTAGTTGTTGTTATATACTATTATTAATTTTTAAATGCATGCAATGCAGAAAATAGCAACAAAAAATAGTGAGAATCGGAAAAAATTATTGGTAGGGCATACTTTGGGGACTAAATCAATTCCGAAAAAGAAGCATGAATTGGTAATATTGATGTTATTTCAATATTTTTTGTCTTTAATCATGTTTCAGACTTATTTGTCACTTCTATGAATAGAGTACTTCCTGAATTATGTACTACTGTGTGTTTTATTTGTAGTCCCAAATAAATAATAAAGAGATGGATCGAGCCGATATGTACATAGCGTCCCACACACGAATTGATATGTCAATTCTACCGGGAGCATCGTCGAATGTGGTATGTATTTATCGATCCTCGAATGTGATACGTATATATCTTCTACAAAGGAAACTAGAGATGTTAATAACACTTGTTGCTCCTGACCGTTCCCTCTGTGATCTTATTTCAAGATGTTAATAACACTTGTTGTGTTACTAACATCTTGAAATAACAGCTGTATGAAATTCCCTCTAAAATTGAACTTCGGTAATTCTAGGCTGTGGTCCATTAACAGCTGTATGAAATTCCCTCTAAAATTGAACTTCGGTAATTCTAGGCTGTGGTCCATTAACAGCTGTATGAAATTCCCTCCCATATGTTCGTTAATATGTCTATGCAATGTCCTCTGCAAAAATGGTTTTTAATTGTCAATTTTTCATATTATTATTTTTATCTCTCTTTCTCATATGAAACCCCCTGACCCCAAAGTGCTTCTATGGATTTTTTTTCTTTTTTTCTAATTGTCAAATTGAATTATGCCACTTGGTAAAAGTAGAAATGTAAGAAACAAAAGGTGTCCAACAGAAAGACAACATGCAACATTAGTTGATAACATAACTAAGTTTCTCATGCAACCCCCAACCAACCCCCAACCTCTACCAACTTGCACTTAACATTTGGATTCTTAAATCAGGACCTGTGACACCCCCAAATCCGGGTACTTCATTTCCTCAGGATTTGGTGTTCACAATCCAAAAACATCACATCACATCTAACTACCCATTCAAATATAAGTGAAAATCCTTGAATAGAAATAGAAATCTCCCATTAGAGGGTTACAACATCATTCATAAACAAATCCCAGGTCATCTAACCTTAAATAAACATCAGTGCGGAAAACATAAAATAAGTCTATTACATAATCATCACTTTAACACATATAACAATTCTTCATCACTTGTTTGCTTTGCCTTTGCCCTTACTAGTGGACGGCTCATCATTTCTTTCAACTTTAGCTGCAATGTTATTATGCAAGAGTGAGCAATGATTGCCCAGCAAGTATAACAACAATGACAATAATAACATGCGAAATAATCAACGGATATCGAATAATTGAAGATTTAGCTTTTGAGTCAAGAATGTAAAACAAGATTTAAAAGAACGTCTGAGGGTCTTAAGACCACGAACTATGTCCCAGATTGTCAAGTATTCCTACTTTAAACCTTTAACAGTCGTAAGACTATATAGACCTTGCTTCTCGTACTCAGGGGGATCAGCCCTTTGTACCATGTATGTGCACAACATCTTAACGCTAACGCGTAAATAAATCCCCTATATAAGGGTTGTTCATCTCAGTTTGACATCGGAGTCCGCACCAAAGGAAGTTTGGTTTGGATTTACTTCAATAACGTTTCTAGAATTTAGAACGCTCATCAACTATGGACTAGTCCAAGCAATAAGGGTTCGCTAGTCAATCAAGATTTAAAAGGTATAATTTGAAAATCAAAACTAAATCTCACAAAAGGTACAATTGAATGAAATCTATATAATTGAAGCATTACAAAGAGAAATTAAAAACGTCTCATTGAATCCATGAAATTGAATGGAATAGAAACAATAACTTGCTCAAGAAGTAATAGCATTATGAAGCTTGTATTCTATGATAATGAAATTTAGAAACTTGCGTAAACGTAAAAGTAAGGATAAGATACTTGCCTCGTGCGTAGGCTATAAATTTAAGACTCACGTTTCTCTAATCAACCTATTCATTCCGTTTATAAAACAGTAACAATAATTAGTTACAATATTATAAACACGTCAAAACTCATTCTCATCAAATCTCATTTCAATGGCTCAGTTGACCCGAACAATCAATGGGCTTATGCTACCACCTTTCACAGTAATTTAACATTCATTTTATACCTTAGCCTAAGCTTTAGGTATATCTACGATATCATAATATGATCTTAAAGAAAGAAGAAAATTTTTACTCTCGTCTTTTTACTTTTTTTTTTAATTCTCGCCGGGGCGAGAAAATTCTTCACAAAAATCTCGCTGGGGCGAGGAATTGCTTCACAAAATTCTCGCCGGGGCGAGCTCTCGCCGGGGCGAGCTCTCGCCGGGGCGAGCTCTCGCCGGGGCGAGGAATTGCTTCACAAAATTCTCGCCGGGGCGAGCTCCTCGCCGGGGCGAGGGATCCCTTCACAAAATTCTCGCCGGGGCGAGAATTACGAATTCCAGTTTCTGCAGTTCGCGAAGAACGCAGAAACAGGCCAAAAATTTCCCATTTTGTTATTCGTACATCAAATTAAACATGCCCAATTATCATATATGGTATGAAATCAAGACCCATTCTATAAACAGTGATTTTAACATCACAGATAATCTATACAACCCAATTAAAGACCAAAAATCTAACTGTTCATACTTATTATAGAGTTTTGATACAGTTAACAAAATTAATCGCAGTAAACTCGTTTCTTAACCAAATCAATCCGTTTAAGAATAATTCTTTTCGTTTTTACATGCATAAACATAAACAACTATCAATTTAATGATTAACATGTAATTCAAGCATAATTTTTCATACATATAAGTCATATTTAAACTTTGTTTCTCTGCAATTTCAGAACTTCTAATTCAAGGCATAATCTCATGAATTAATTATTCTAAATCATATATACATCATATAAAAGACGCTTATACATGCTTTCTAACATCCAATCATCATTCTATAAAAATTTAACCATATAACTTAATCTACAGAAAACTCAAACATGCATTCATGGAGAAAATTAAGAAAACATAAATTAAAGGTTAAAATTAAGAATTACCTTTGGTTTGATGCTAGATTATGCAACTAGATGACAAGATTTCTTCTTCAATCTCAAAATTCTCACAAATTTTCTCTCCTTTTCTCTCTGTGTTTGCTAAGTTGGCTTAGAAAAATAATACCTTAATAAGAATACGTGAGATTTAAATTTGATTAGTGGTGTCAGTTAATCCCATAATGGGTTAACTGACATCAACCCCCATTAGGGCCTCGTTTGACTAGCTCTTTATTCTTCCTTCTAGTTTATTTTAATAAATAGCTTATTACATAGTTTCATGTCACACTTTAATCAACTAAATAATCTTAATAAAATCAAATATATAAAATAGAATAATACTACATTAAATCACATAGTCATATAAATAAAATTCTCATTTATTAATAATGACAATTTACTAAATATCTAATTAATAATTAAATTAATTAGAAATAACATTATACTTATTTAAATAATGTATTTAATCAAATAAATTCAATTAAACACATACTTTAAATATAAAAATTCTTCACATTAATCTAATTAATGTAACACATATAATTAAATTAATCTACCACAAATTCATCGATTAATCAATTAATTCAACAATCAAATCGTCGAAAAATATTTATTCAATCAATAAATATTTAAAATAAGTTACAAAAATTCTCGTTCGTCACATCTTTCCCCCCTTAAAAGGATTCTGTCCCCAAAATCACGACTCAATTAACTCGTCCCGTTACATTCTCCCCCCCTTACAAAGATTCTGTTTCCAGAATCGCTACACAAGGATTAAGCAAATAACTGAGGATAATTTCTCATCATTTGATCTTCGAGTTCCCACGTAGCTTCTTCAGCGTTGTGGTTCCTCCAGATCACCTTAACAGAAGGTATAATTTTATTTCTTAGCACTTGCTCTTTCCTGTCAACTATTTGAACAGGCTCTTCTTCATAAGATAAATCTTTCTCAACTTGTAGGGGTTCATATTCTATGACATGCTTGTAGTCGGGCTTGTATGGTCGTAACACCGAGACATGAAAGACATTGTGGATGTGTTCCAGCGCTGGAGGTAAAGCTACCTCATAAGCGACCTCACCAACTCTTCTTAACACTTCAAAGGGTCCAATGAACCTCGGGCTCAGTTTTCCCTTTTTACCAAAACGAATCTTCCCTTTCCAGGGAGATACTTTCAAGAATACATAGCTACCAGAGTCAAACTCTCGATCCTTACGATGTTGATCGGCGTACTTCTTCTGTCTATCCTGAGCTGCTATCAATCTTGCCCTGATCACTTTAACGATTTCTGCGGTCTGTTGTACCAGTTCTGGTCCGAGCAATTGACGTTCGCCAACTTCATCCCAGCATAATGGAGTTCCGCACTTTCTGCCGTACAACGCTTCGTAAGGCGGCATGCCAATACTTGCGTGGTAACTGTTGTTGTAAGCAAATTCCACCAATGGTAGATGATCGTCCCAATTTCCTTTGAAGTCCATAATACAAGCTCTTAACATATCTTCCAATGTCTGAATCGTTCTTTCGCTCTGTCCGTCGGTCTGTGGATGATATGCTGTACTCATACATAATTGCGTTCCCATGCATTCTTGTAGTCATTTCCAGAAGTTCGATGTGAAGCGCGGATCCCTATCTGAGACAATAGATATTGGAACTCCGTGCCTCGAAACAATCTTCTTGACATACAACTTCGCCAACTGATCTAGGTCGAATCTGATCTTGATCAGTAGAAAATGTACTGATTTCGTCAGTCGATCCATGATAACCCATACTGCGTCGAAACCTTTCTGAGTCGTCGGAAGACCTACTACGAAATCCATGGTGATGTGCTCCCATTTCCATTATGGGATTTCTAACGGTTGTAATAGCCCACTTGGTCTCTGATGTTCTGCTTTAACTTTCTGACATGTCAAACACTTGGCTACACAATCGACAACGTCTCTCTTCATATTCGGCCACCAAAAATGCTGTCGTAGATCTTGGTACATCTTCGTACTACCCGGATGAATCGAATATCTCGAATTATGAGCCTCGCTCAAAATTTCCTCCTTAACCTCTTGTACTGGCGGAACCCAAATCCTTCCCTCGAATCTCAATACTCCTTCATTATCCACTTTGAATTTCACTTCATCACCTCCAGATATTCTTTTCCTGATTTTCTCACATTCCTCGTCCTGCATTTGTGCTTCCTTAACCTTATCCACCAAAGTTGAACCAATTCTCAATTGAAATAATTTTTCGTCACACTCCCCCGGATATTTCACCTCAAATTCCAATTTTGCCATTGCTGTAACTAACTCCTCCTGAGCGGTTAAACCAAATAGTTTCTCCCGTCCCTTTCTGCTTAAGGCGTCGGCCACCACATTCGCTTTACCCGGATGGTATAAAATTTCGCAGTCGTAATCCTTTATCAATTCCAACCATCTCCTCTGACGCATATTCAGATCCTTCTGTGTAAAAATATATTTCAGACTTTTGTGGTCTGTATATATTTCACACTTCTCCCCGTAAAGATAATGCCTCCATATCTTCAAAGCAAACACCACCGCGGCCAATTCCAAATCATGGGTAGGATACCCCTTCTCATAGTCCTTTAATTGTCGTGACGCGTACGCAATGACCTTACCGTTCTGCATAAGTACACAGCCTAGTCCTTTATGCGACGCATCACTGTACACCACAAAATTTTCCGTGCTATCCGGTAGAGACAACACAGGCGCCGTACTCAACCTCTTCTTTAATTCTTGAAAACTTTCCTCACACTTCTCCGTCCAAACGAACTTCACCGTCTTTCTAGTCAAATTCGTTAACGGAGTCGCGATTTTGGAAAAATCCTGAATGAATCTCCTGTAGTAACCCGCTAATCCGAGGAAACTCCTCACTTCTGATGGCGTTCTTGGCTGATCCCAGTTAAGCACTGCTTCAACCTTTGACGGATCCACCGAAATCCCATCCTTGTCAATCACATGTCCAAGAAATTGCACTCGCTCTATCCAGAATTCACACTTTGAAAATTTAGCGTACACCTTCTCTCTTCTTAACGCTTCCAATGTCAACTTCCAATGCTCTGCATGCTCTTCCTTGGTTTTGGAGTAAATTAGAATATCGTCAATGAATACTACTACAAACTTGTCCAAAAACGGCTTAAACACCCTATTCATTAAGTCCATGAATGCTGCAGGAGCATTCGTTAGACCAAATGACATCACCAGAAACTCGTAGTGACCGTAACGAGTCCTGAACGCTGTCTTCGACACATCTTCCTTCCTCACCTTCAACTGATGATAACCACTCCTCAAATCTATCTTTGAGAAATACCTAGCTCCTTTCAATTGATCAAACAAGTCATCGATTCTTGGTAACGGGTATTTATTTTTAATCGTGACCTTATTCAATTCTCTGTAATCAATGCAAAGTCGCATCGATCCGTCCTTCTTCTTAACAAACAACACCGGCGCTCCCCACGACGATACGCTCGGCTGAATATACTTCTTATCTAAAATTTCTTGTAGCTGCACCATCAATTCTTTCATCTCTACTGGGGCCATACGGTACGGAGCTTTCGATATCGGGGCAGTTCCTGGCGCCAAATCGATTACAAACTCAACTTCTCTATCTGGCGGAAGTCCTGGCAAATCGTCTGGAAAGACGTCTACAAAGTCCCTTACGACAGGTATCTCTTCTAATTTCGGACTCTCTTTTTGAGTATCAACTATGTAGGCTAAGTATCCCACACAACCTTGTCTTAACAACTTCCTGGCCTGCATCATCGTCAGACAACTCGCTTGTCTAGGCGATTTGCTGCCGTAAAATACTACCTTTGACGGAGTCATAAGGTTAATACGTTTCTTCTGGCAATCAATTATCGCTCCATAATTGAATAGCCAATCCATACCCAAAATAACGTCAAATTCCCCAAGTTTGATTGGGATCAGTTCTACTGTCATCACGTTTCCCTTAATGTTCACTCTACAGTTCTTGTGTACGTACCTAACAGGAATTACCTCCCTATTCGCAATTTCTATGTTCAAAGGGTAGTCTAACTCTTCCTTAGGCAAATCTAAGTTCTTAGCAAAGTCATCGGATATAAATGAACAAGTAGCACCCGAATCAAATAATACATAGGCATCTATATTATTGATCGGAATGATACCTGACACCACATCACGAGACTGCACGGCATCTTGCACGGTCATGTTGAAAGTCCTTGCAGTTGGTCGGTTTGCTGGTGCTGATCCGGTTATAGCCAATGTACTACCACCACTGTTTCCCTTATTTCCTCCCGATCCTGTTCCTGCTGCTGCTTTCTTGGGACAATCTCTAGCTAGATGATCCTTCGATCCACATGTGAAACAAGCGCCCTTCTTCGGATTCGGACAATTCGGAGCTATGTGGCCCTCCTGGTTGCAATTGTAGCACACCATCTTCCCCTTCAGGCAAATCCCTATGTGATTCTTCCCGCATGTAACACATGCTTCTATCTTCTTCTTCTGACCTCCCTGTTGATTTTCAGTAGATCCATTATCATTCCACTTCCTCTTCTGGTTGTTGTGACCACCACTGTTACTACCACTTGACTTATTACTCTCATTTTCACCCTTCCTCTTCTTCTGTTCTTGGTTATACTTGGTTAGGGCATCACTCCCACCTTCTACGATGATCGCCTTTTCCAATACTCCAGCAAAAGTGTTCAATTGGAACATTGACACCTTGCTATACAACCACGGCTTCAACCCTTGTTCAAACCTCCTTGCTTTCCTCTCATCCGTGTTAACCTGGTATGGTGCAAACCTCGCTAATTCATTGAATTTTGCCGAATATTCTGGCACTGACATCGTTCCCTGTTTAAGTTCGAGAAATTGAACCTCCATCTGATTCTGTGAACTAGTCGGAAAATACATCTCGAAGAACATTTCCTTAAACCGATCCCACGGTATGACACCCTCTCCTGCTCTCGTCTTATTGGCTTACCACCAGTAACTGGCTTCCGACTTTAACATGAAAGTCGCAAAGGCAGTCTTCTGGTCATTCTCAACCCTAGCGACATCGAAAACTTTCTCCATTTCCATTATCCAGGTTTGGGCTTCTATCGGATTCATCGCTCCTTTAAACTCAGGGGGACCAACGGCCTTAAAGTCCTTAAAGGTCGTAACGTGAGATTGCGGTTGATTGGCAAAAGCTCCAGTCAAAAGATTCACTAGTTGCTGAACTGGGTTAACATCAGGTGGATTATTGTTATTGTTGTTAGTGGACCCCTCAGGGGGTGGTTGTTGACGGGGTCGTCCAGCTCTTCTTGGCGGCATAATTCTGTTCAAGAATATGCGCTTATTAGGTCATCACTCAATTTCTTAAGTGCTCAACATTTAACTAAAACAATTCAGGTTAACATTTAACATATAACATCTTCAAATAAAACTGATATTTCATTAATTCAAAGGTCTTAAACATGAAAAGATAGCATCACTGCTATTTACATCAACTATCCTAAGATCAAACAATCTTTAGGATTAAACAGTCATATTCCATTGTGTATAATCATGCTGGAATTTACATCATAAAACATCATAAATATTTACACATAATTCAAAAACTTCTCCTATCATGGCCTACTAAGGCGTCGAACTGCCTGTCTACGTTCTTCCTCCATGATACGGCACATCGTCCTGCGATCCAACATGTACCATGGTAATTCCTCGAACTGAATCGGATAGTGGAAAACTCGATCCTGGGCCCTATCAATCGCTGTCTGAAATGTGTGGTCAGTCTCCTCAATCTTAGCCCGCTTTGCCCGTTCACCTTCTTCGGAAATCTATGCACGTCGGGCGTTACGCATCCAAGCATCCTCTGCTCTAGCACGTTCTGCAGATTCCTCACTCAAATCATCCTTTAACTTCTGAATCTCTAGTTTCATCTTTTCATTCTCAGCTAGCAAGTCTTCTTTTTGACTCTCTGACTGAACTAACTTCCATTCTACATCTCCCAGACGTATATCTAGGTCCTCAATTTCCTCATCCTTTTGCTCTAGAACAGCCTGACGCTCAGCCACCTATCCCTCTAACTCCTCCACTCGATCCTGCAACTCTATGTTGCGATCATACACCTGCTCAAACATCTGAAAACCTATGGAAGATAGTGGTATCTCCTCAGGGTCTTCTTCCTCCTCCTCAACCTCCTCAGGATCCTCCTCGGGGTCTGACTCAGGCTCATGCTCCTGACCCTCAACCGTGATCAATGGAGATGGCTCTCTATGCACCAACTGCTCCCTGATAACATGAATAAAGCGGGGCTCCTCCTCTCCAGCCACTCGGGGCACAATCTCCCTAGGCTGACTGGATCCTCCAATATCCGACATCCTGACAACAAAGTTTAAGTTTTAATTAATACTCGGTACTAATCGCAGCACATAGGTTGTTAACACATAAGCACATAGCACATAAGGTCTTTTATTATCTTTAATGAATTTCCTTAATTCATTCCCTAGAACTCGATGAGAGTTTATCACCACTATATTTTCTGACTCTTAAAAGGCTACTACCCTAAGGTTTTCCCACCTAAGGTTCATAACCTACGGCTTTGATACCAACCTGTGACACCCCCAAATCCGGGTACTTCATTTCCTCAGGATTTGGTGTTCACAATCCAAAAACATCACATCACATCTAACTACCCATTCAAATATAAGTGAAAATACTTGAATAGAAATAGAAATCTCCCATTAGAGGGTTACAACATCATTCATAAACAAATCCCAGGTCATCTAACCTTAAATAAACATCAGTGCGGAAAACATAAAATAAGTCTATTACATAATCATCACTTTAACACATATAACAATTCTTCATCACTTGTTTGCTTTGCCTTTGCCCTTACTAGTGGACGACTCATCATTTCTTTCAACTTTAGCTGCAATGTTATTATGCAAGAGTGAGCAATGATTGCCCAGCAAGTATAACAACAATGACAATAATAACATGCGAAATAATCAACGGATATCGAATAATTGAAGATTTAGCTTTTGAGTCAAGAATGTAAAACAAGATTTAAAAGAACGTCTGAGGGTCTTAAGACCACGAACTATGTCCCAGATTGTCAAGTATTCCTACTTTAAACCTTTAACAGTCGTAAGACTATATGGACCTTGCTTCTCGTACTCAGGGGGATCAACCTTTTGTACAATGTATGTGCACAACATCTTAACGCTAACGCGTAAATAAATCCCCTATATAAGGGTTGTTCATCTCAGTTTGACATCGGAGTCCGCACCAAAGGAAGTTTGGTTTGGATTTACTTCAATAACGTTTCTAGAATTTAGAACGATCATCAACTATGGACTAGTCGAAACAATAAGGGTTCGCTAGTCAATCAAGGTATAAAAGGTATAATTCGAGAATCAAAACTAAATCTCACAAAAGGTACAATTGAATGAAATCTATATAATTGAAGCATTACAAAGAGAAATTAAAAACGTCTCATTGAATCCATGAAATTGAATGGAATAGAAACAATAACTTGCTCAAGAAGTAATAGCATTATGAAGCTTGTATTCTATGATAATGAAATTTAGAAACTTACGTAAACGTAAAAGTAAGGATAAGATACTTGCCTCGTGCGTAGGCTATAAATTTAAGACTCACGTTTCTCTAATCAACCTATTCATTCCGTTTATAAAACAGTAACAATAATTAGTTACAATATTATAAACACGTCAAAACTCATTCTCATCAAATCTCATTTCAATGGCTCAGTTGACCCGAACAATCAATGGGCTTATGCTACCACCTTTCACAGTAATTTAACATTCATTTTATACCTTAGCCTAAGCTTTAGGTATATCTACGATATCATAATATGATCTTAAAGAAAGAAGAAAATTTTTACTCTCGTCTTTTTACTTTCTTTTTTTTTTTAATTCTAGTCGGGGCGAGAAAATTCTTCACAAAAATCTCGCCGGGGCGAGGAATTGCTTCACAAAATTCTCGCCGGGGCGAGGAATTGCTTCACAAAATTCTCGCCGGGGCGAGCTCCTCGCCTGGGCGAGGGATCCCTTCACAAAATTCTCGCCGGGGCGAGAATTCCGAATTCCAGTTTCTGCAGTTCGCGAAGAACGCAGAAACAGGCCAAAAATTTCCCATTTTGTTATTCGTACATCAAATTAAACATGCCCAATTATCATATATGGTATGAAATCAAGACCCATTCCATAAACAGTGATTTTAACATCACAGATAATCTATACAACCCAATTAAAGACCAAAAATCTAACTGTTCATACTTATTATAGAGTTTTGATACAGTTAACAAAATTAATCGCAGTAAACTCGTTTCTTAACCAAATCAATCCGTTTAAGAATCATTCTTTTCGTTTTTACATGCATAAACATAAACAAGTATCAATTTAATGATTAACATGTAATTCAAGCATAATTTTTCATACATATAAGTCATATTTAAACTTTGTTTCTCTGTAATTTCAGAACTTCTAATTCAAGGCATAATCTCATGAATTAATTATTCTAAATCATATATACATCATATAAAAGACGCTTATACATGCTTTCTAACATCCAATCATCATTCTATAAAAATTTAACCATATAACTTAATCTACAGAAAACTCAAACATGCATTCATGGAGAAAATTAAGAAAACATAAATTAAAGGTTAAAATTAAGAATTACCTTTGGTTTGATGCTAGATTATGCAACTAGATGACAAGATTTCTTCTTCAATCTCAAAATTCTCACAAATTTTCTCTCCTTTTCTCTCTGTGTTTGCTAAGTTGGCTTAGAAAAATAATACCTTAATAAGAATACGTGAGATTTAAATTTGATTAGTGGTGTCAGTTAATCCCATAATGGGTTAACTGACATCAACCCCCATTAGGGCCTCGTTTGGCTAGCTCTTTATTCTTCCTTCTAGTTTATTTTAATAAATAGTTTATTACATAGTTTCATGTCACACTTTAATCAACTAAATAATCTTAATAAAATCAAATATATAAAATAGAATAATACTACATTAAATCACATAGTCATATAAATAAAATTCTCATTTATTAATAATGACAATTTACTAAATATCTAATTAATAATTAAATTAATTAGAAATAACATTATACTTATTTAAATAATGTATTTAATCAAATAAATTCAATTAAACACATACTTTAAATATAAAAATTCTCCACATTAATCTAATTAATGTAACACATATAATTAAATTAATCTACCACAAATTCATCGATTAATCAATTAATTCAACAATCAAATCGTCGAAAAATATTTATTCAATCAATAAATATTTAAAATAAGTTACAAAAATTCTCGTTCGTCACAGGACGCATATTGTATTGTAAGATGGAAGTTACTGCCAACGGATCCTCATTCTTTCTAGCAGGTTCAGCATTGGTTTTAGGTATCTCTGACTTTCCCTTCTCAATATCCATATCTGCAATGCACAGGCAATACGCATCATTATATGTGCCATTCAGCCATAAAGGAAAGATAGGGGGATGTATCTTAGTTATTACTTGTACTCTCCCACTGACTTCCCGCCCCGTACAGTTGTGAACTAGTGTTGCCGATCTCTATCTAGGATTTGTTTTGGCACATGGATTCTTGTTGCTGGTTGATCTTCACCCATGTTTTTTCTTTTTGTTTTTCCTAAATATATTCTTTGAAACTTGATATATCATATCTGTCTCCAAAATATATTCTTTGAAACTTGATATATCATCTCTGTCTCCAAAATATATTCTTTGAAACTTGATATATCATATCTGTCTCCAAAACATATATATGTATATATATATATAGAGAGAGAGAGAGAGAGTTGTAAAGGACAAGAGGGAGCAGACATGATGATACAGTTGGAATGACTTCTTGTTAACTGTCATTATGAGAGAGTGTGTGTATTTTAAACAAAAAGAATTTCCCTTCTCAATATCCATATCTGCAATGCACAGGCAATACGCATCTATGGATTCACCCACTAGTAGTTATTACTTGTAAATTAAACAAATACAATTGTTAAATGAAGTGAATTAAACCTGGAGGTTGTTCTTCTGTGCATCTCTTCTTGATAAATTAAACAAATAACATAGTACATCTTGTACCAAGTCAAGCGAATACAATTGTTGATTACAGTGTATATAATATTGAATTCCTCTGAATTCGGTAATTCCTGTCTTCTCAGCCCCTGATTTCCCTGGCATAAGCAAAGTTAAATGAAGTGATGATGAAAATGTTGGCTAGTTTAATGAAGTTAATGATTGGATGTTGCAGATTCTCT
The DNA here is from genome assembly GCA_034770075.1 of Aralia elata. Taxonomy (NCBI): domain Eukaryota; kingdom Viridiplantae; phylum Streptophyta; class Magnoliopsida; order Apiales; family Araliaceae; genus Aralia; species Aralia elata. Next base: position 77,828,563 of record CM068385.1, read on the forward strand.
TTTCCGGCAACATTTTATCTTATTGATTAACAATATGGACTAATAGCTACAGTCCATATTAATTCTCCCTTTTCTGTTTTCCTTTGGCATGAATTATCAGTGTTAGGCTTTACATCTATAACTGAGTTTTCAATTTCATGGACCTAAATTCTGTCCCATATTGTTTCTTCCTTTTCTTTTCAAAATGTTTGTCCAGAAATACTAATATAGCTGTGAACTACTAATATATACATGTTTGTGCTGGGTGTGTGGCTTAGCCCTTTGCTTTCTTAATTTTAAGTTGAATATGATAATTTGTTTTTTCACAGGAAAAAATTATTGAGTTAAAGGAGACTCAGGCGGCTGCTGGTGGAAGCAGTTCTGCACTATCTACCGGACGAAATGACATTCTTGCACAAGTGCTTGGGCCGGAGCGACATGGCCGACTCCGACAAGGTAGAGTTGGTGCTACGGCTACAAACACTTGGGGGCCTCGTGAAACAAATAATGATGTACATCGTGAGAATCAAGAATTGAAAGCTGAGTTGAAAATGGTACGTGACAAAGGAGATGACACTGCAAGGAAAGTAGATGAATTGCAATCAATCATTGTAGAAATGCTCAAGAAATCGTCAGTTCCGAATGCTCAGTCCAACAATCAGGTATTGTTTTTTCACTCTCACCTACAAGTAAAATTGTTGCTCTCTCACTCTTTGTATGAAGTAACAAGTTCACTTGGTAATTAATTTGTAGGATCGATCGACAGAAGGGGATAATGATGATATTACTGGATCGAACAATCCTATAGAGGACTCGTGACATGTTATTAATTTGTGCTACTAGCTATGTACTGTAAGATGGAATATATAGTAACGCTATTTTGGATACTACTTTGGATAGTAATATATATGTAGGTGACATTATATACTTTTCTTCGTAATTTTCAATGATAATTTGTGTTGTTTTGTTCTTTTAGTTGAAAATGTTGACTTGGATTATATGGTATGGTTTGATTGTAAATATGCTACTTGATGGGTAAAAGAAATATTGCAGAATACTGACAGCTAATAAAAAAAATGGAAATGAAATAGCGACGGTCGGGGCCGTCGCTATAGCACTAAAACATTCGCGCCAAAAATTCATATAGCGACGGTCGAGACCGTCGCTATAGAACCCAGCTATTCGCGCCATTAATTATATATAGCGATGGTCGGGACCGTCGTTATACCTCAAAGGCATTCGCGCCAAAACATCTATAGCGACGACCGTGACCGTCGCTACAGGTATACAGCGACCGTTAAAAACCTGTAAGCGCGTTTTTGTGTGCTTCTTGCGACGGTCTAACCGTCGCCGACCGTCGCTATAGGGCTATTTTCTAGTAGTGCTCAGAATAAGGATTTTGATAACATGAAATATCAATATTCCAACACTAATCAATTTAAGAACAGTACAAATATATCACTGGAAAAACTTAGAAAAACTATTGGATAAACTATATAAGATCGATTGAAGCTTTTTCCAAGTCCTCACTTTAACAGCCGAGCAGGACGAATATATATCCGTCAATGTCCAACGACTATGTGAATATTAATCCCATGAAATACTCAAATGATGGAAAGAGTTAGATTTTTTTAGCAAAATCAGATGAGAGTAACAACTATAATAATCTCCTAGAATTCAGAAGTCAAAGATATGAAAATCAAAACATACTTAAATTAAGGAGATATAAAAAGATATGATAGAAGCCTGTTATATATAGTATATTCAAAGGAAATTAATTCAAATTCAAATACTCTATTCAACATAACCAACTTCCTTGATATACTCCAATTAATAGCTTGGTTAACCGAGTATATCGAGAGATAGATTTTCAACATAAAATATGCTAGCCAACTTTCTTATCTTTATAATGATCTATAATCAGCCCAATATATTCAATCCTGGCCATTAAATTATGTTCACATATACAACCATATAATATTAGCCCAAAACATATTCCATGCAAAAACATGCAAGCACATGTGATTTTGTTATCATTCAAAACAACAAGAATTAACAGACCCAACGCGCTACCAGCATTGGCATGTTCCTTTGAAGTCTCTCCATACCGGAGCTATATCTCTCTCTCTCTCTCTTTTATTATCTTTCTCCCTTTTCTATGGGTTAAATACACTTCTGTCACTTAAAATATTACCCAACTTACACAAATGATCCTAAACTATAAAAAATAATAATAGCAACCTCTTAGTACATTTAAGTGAGCAAAAGTGACCCTCCTGTCATAATTTTGGTCGAAATACCAGCAACGCCGTTCATGTGATATACTATACAGTTTGACCGCATGAAAATCATATAATAAATGTTGACTATACGAATAATTATCAAATACAACTTAAATACTAACTTAATTCAAATAAAATAATTAAAAATCATTAACTAAATAAAATAAAATAAATAATTCAAGTTAAATAATTAAAACTTACTAATTAATTCAAATAAAATAATTTATCACACTAATTAAATAAAATAAAATAATTAACTTAACTATTAACTTACAAAAAATAACTAACCCTATCACTTAATACAAAATAACAATTAAGAGGAAAAAAACAATAACTAAAAAACAAAACAATAATATAAACATATTTTAATACTTTTAAATGTATTTTAATGTATTTAAAGTCATTTAATTATATTTTGTTATATAAAAATACAATTAAATAGTATAAGCATGTATATACTACTTAAAATAAATAAAATTCACTACAAATTAACACACTACACATAAAATAATTAATTAAATAATTAAATTTAATAATTTACTGAAATAAAATAGTTAACTCCACTAATTAACTAAATAAAATAACTGACTCAATTAATTAATTCAAATAAAATAGTAAACTCCGCTAATCAATCAAGTAAAATAATTATTTAATTAGTTATAAAAATAGGTTAATTATTTTAATTATCAAAACACGTTATGATAATTAAAATATGTTAATTATCAAAATACATTAAGATAATTAATTCAAACAAAATAATTATCAAATTTCACTAATTAACTTAGTTATTTTTAACGTATTTTTTCATATTTTAATTATCTTATTCATGTTAATTATTTATTATTTTAATTAGTCTTTTTAAATTATTTTACTTGGTTGATTAGTGGATTCAATTATTTTATTTGAGTTAAACTCCAAGACATAGTGTTAGTGTTTATATTGACAAAATTTATTTGAAATTATAATCTGAATAGAACTATGAAACTCAAATTTTAATAAATTTTAATCTATTTATGATAATAAGTTATTAGTGAATCCACTATATTATTTTATTTATTTATTTATTTTTTTACATTTATTATGTTTCAATTTGTTTACATATATTATTAATACAAACAAATAAATTCTTAACACTTAGCAAACCTTGAGTCAAATCAAATAATACAAATAAATTTGTATTAGTATTGAAATTGTTGATGTGAAAAAAAAAGTTCCCGAGCATCTTGAGTAGGACGAGAGAAGACACGTTGTAACGATCGCGGATCGTGGGTAGCTTTGTAACGCGAGCCTATGAATTTTATTGAATAAATTGAACTTTTATTAATATTATTCCGTGTTATGTGTGTGAATATTTTATTACTACATATGATGTGTAGGTGATAATTTTTGATTGATATTATTTTTATTAGTATTGATTAAATTATTTTAAAAGAATAGCGCTAAAACGCTATTTACGCAAAAGACGCCTTTTTCGATTTTATGACTTTTCATAATTTCGCCAAAGCGTTAATGAGAGGGATTAATAATCCAAGTGTGGGATTTTATTTTAGCCCAATTGAATTTTTATTAGAAGCCTAATAGATTATTAAATTTGGAGTCCAAGAGTGGCCCAAGTTGAAGCCCAAAACCCATGGACTTAGTCCATGAACCAAACCCACCATCCATGACCCACAACCCATGACCCATGAGGGAAATGGGTTATGTATTCAGCTGAACCATTTGTAGAAGGAAGAAGAGTACGGGAGAAGGAAGAGAGGGAGAAGGAATGAAGAACGTGATGCATTTGGGGAGAAGCAACGTTGCATTTGGTAGAGGAAGAACAACTCGGGAGAAGGGAGGGGGAGAGCCCAATGGCTGACGAAACCTTGGAGGAGCCGAAGCTCTCCTACCCGAGCATTGGGAGCTGCCATGTCTGGCATGCTCAGCCCTCAACCCATCCATGAAGCTCTGATCACTTCTTCTATATATACTCTCCCATTGTTTAGCCTCCATTCCTTTCATTTTGCTAAGTTAGAAACTGAAACTTGAGAGACAATAGTGAAGAGAGTGTTCACGGGTGATTGAGGAAGGAGAAGGAGTATTGTAGCAGCTGGGTTTTAATCCATTTAGCATCCTTAGAAGAAGCTCAAGAGGTATGCAATATAGAGCTTAGCTCATTTCCAAGTTTCTAGTTTTGCTATGATTGCTTGTTAGAGTAATGTAGCTGAAATTGCTTGGTTGCTCATGAACATGTGTATGAATGTTGTTAGCTCTATTAAAACCTTGTTAATGGTATGTAAAAGTGGAACAATGAATGAGAATCAAACCTATGCATAAGGAATCAAGAAATGGACTGAAATGGACATTAGTGGACTGTTATTCATGTTTTGTTAATAATGAAGTTGTAATCATCTTGGTTTGGTTGTGTGCATTGGTTGTGTACTGGTTGTATATGCCCAGAAATTATGGGAATTGAATTCATATGTGAAGTCAATGGTAACCATGTAATGATAGGCTATGAGTTATGAACTCTAAAGTCATGCCCACCAACTATTTGGTTTAATGTCCAAGAGAATGATTTCTCTAAGGAACATGAGAATTAGGAATGATTAATTGATTAAATGATGTTATGATGCATAGCTCAGTTGTAAAAGCATGTTTTAAGTCATATAGACATGTTGTATAATGGCTAAGAAGCAAAGGGGACGAAACCAAAATTGTTGGCTTTGGTTCTGCAGTAGCAGAACCTAAAAGCTCCTGGATGCAGAGGGGCGCAGCTGCGCCACTCCCCAGTATAAGACCTGCGCAGCTGCGTTGGTCTGCAGAGCTGAAAGTCCCTGGATGCAGAGTGGCGCAGCTGCGCCACTCCCAAGCATAGCACCTGCGCAGCTGCGCTGGGTGGCAGAGTTGAAAGTCCTGGATGCAGAGTGGCGCAGCTGCGCCACTCCCAAGTACAAGACCTGCGCAGCTGCGCCGGTCTGCAGAGGTGAACTGTTTTGCTGCTTTGTGTTATTGATCCGATACATGTTTACGTAGACCCAACATGTTATAAATACCCAAAGCATACATATGTTATGTTAGTGTAATAGTTGAAGGACCCCAAGCATGAAATGACCCCCGCTCGCTCACCGGGGAGCGAGACCCCCGTTTGTGTAGTCGTAGTGGCAATCAATGTTCGTAATGATTATAATGTGTGGATTAATGTAAGTCAATGTTTGGTGTTTATTGTGAGACTAATTGGTATGTGAATATGTGTCTAAATGCGTAGGACATATTTGAAGGACGATTAACGTCAACTAGTAGCAAGCGCTTAAGGCAAGTTTCCTAAACCCTTGTCTAACCCTTGTGTTGGGCAAGTTCTCTAGCTTCATTCATTTTCAGTATTGAATGCAAGTTTCATATCTTATACAAGAGACGTATATTGTGCAAGTTTATTTGATTCATTTGATTATATTCTCTTGACTCTCATGCGATGTTTGAAGTTCCGATTTACGCAATACATATATGGTTGTGTGAATTCCTTACTTATGTAAATTTTTCAGTATTTGCACAAGTATTCGAGCTATGTTATAACATAAATTGTTGAAGCTTTCAAGTTCACATATATATTAACTGTTATAGAGAACGTCGATGCCATTTGTTTCGGCTAGACGGATATTGAAATATTTTATTGATTTGATAATAAATCCTTGAAATGTTATTGATGATTAAGTAGAGCTATCCAACCGAATTGCTTTGGTTAGGATTCCGAGACATGAATGAGATGAACAACCCTAATATTAGGGGCAGTTTTTAGTCAGTTATTCTGACAAGGCATCGAGCGCCTAAACAAACACATATAGTCGTTTCCAGCTAGAGTGTTGATCAACATAGAGTACAATAGGCTGATCACCTAGAAGTGCTCGTAAGTAAGACGGTTTGCAGTTATAATGCTGTGTACCTTTTCAAGAAAGCAAAAGAAAGTTCAAGGTCTTATGACCACTCAATGTCGTTTCAAAAATATATTTTTAAAACGAAAGCAAAGTATTATTCTTGTTTATTCAGAATATTTCACAACTATTGTTCAGTTGTCGAAGATAAATGATATGATTGATGATATTGTTGTTATTCAATTGTTATACTTGTTGGGCAATTGAATGCTCATTCTTGCTTTATATTAAACATTGCAGCTAAGTCCGAGCGGGCCGAAGGTTCTGGTAAGGACAAGGGAAAGGGCAAGATGCACGTCTAGATGGCGTCATAGTTTATTTGTAGTAGTAATGATGTAATATTAAGACTTATTATGTATTTGGAATGATGTTATGGTATTAGAACCTGGGAATTGAGAGTAAGACGTGTTGTAATAATATAGTAATTACATTCATGTCTATTATGTTGTATGGAATGGGATGTACCGTGTAGCACCGGATTCGGGTTTGAGGTACCCGGATTTGGGGGCGTCACACACGTAAACTTACTCCGATGAATCTAGAGTAGGCGAATCCGATGGTGGGTGACCTAACGCGCTACCAACCCCGGCGAACATCCTTTGAAGTCTCTTCATGCCGGAGCTATCTCTCTTTATTCTCTTTCTCCCGTCTCTATTTATAAGGCGATCGGAGTTTGATTTCTTTGGGCACAAGATTTTGCGAAGATGGGTACGCCTCAAGCTAGGCAAGTACTAGTGTATTGCATTAATGGACCTATATTTCAACATATTTCTATTTTCACCTATATATATTTGGCTAAATGACAAAACGGCCCCAAGTTTGTATCAATTTTGATTTGCATCTCAAAGTTTGAATATTTTGAACCATTACCTTAAAACGTTTTTGAAAAAACAATGTAGGTCCTTTTTACATACGCCTATCAATTTTTCACCGAAACTTACCGTGCCCATATCAGATGAATCTAGTTCCTTTGATCTTTATGATTCCAATAAGTTGCTCTTATTTTAGGGCATATTCTACGGAATTATTTGTGATTGTGTGCATATTATCTCTATATTTAATAACTCGAATACTTCTATGTCGTATGCATCACATAAAGAGAAAACATCCTTCACATAAAAGAAAAAAATAAATAATACATGCACTACTACAAAACAGTAAATAGATAACACTAAAACCACAACGTTTTTATAAAAAACGTTATGGTATATTTTTACACAACGCTTTTTTAACAAAACATTGTAGATTTATATGAAAAAACGTTATGTATTTAAAAAGGGCATTTTTTGGTTTTAACTATATAACGTTTTTTTAAAACGTTATCTATCTAAAAAAACACGGAGATTGAAAAAATCGCGCGGAAGTGAAAACTTAAAATAAAACCTAATTGTTCAGCCGCCTCATTTCATTTACATACTCTCTCTCTCTCTCCTCGCCTCTTTCCCGAGCTCTCTCAAGCCCTCACTGGCCACTCTTCCATCCTCCCTCCGTCGTTCCCTCACCCCTTCACACACGGAACCAAAAACACGACTACTCTGAAATCAGTACTCACAAGCACCAGTCAAAGCGTTGACGGTAGTTCGTTGAATTTGAAGAACAAGAAGAGCTTGCCACTGAAGATTCAGTTGGATACAAAGGTGAAAGTGAAGATTGGTGGGATGAAAACTAAGAAGGTTGGAATTAGGGTCACTTGTAGTGGCCTGAAAGCTACGGTACCTGCCGGAAAGTCACCGACGGTGGCCTCGACGGCGGATGCTAAGTGTAAGGTGGATCTTCGGATTAAGATCTGGAAATGGACTATTTGAGTGAGAATTGTCAAAGGTGTGCTTATTTGTTTTTCCTTTTTTTTATTTTTATAAATTTTATTTTGTTTTGTTTATGATTCATTTTTTTATTTTATCTTTATTTTTGTAATGGTGACAGCTACATATATAAATAGAGAAAGGTTTATGTTAAACTAGAACGGTTGTCAATTTGTCATAATTGTGCAATGTCATATAATTGCCCCATTTTATAGTGTTGATTATAAAATTATTGATTGTGTGTATATATATATGATTAAAATGGTAATTAAATTAAGAATCAGTATTGATTGACATTGGGTACGTTATAGCTGGCACTGACAGGTGAATCTAAAGTCTAAAGAAATCAGTTTTGGTACTAATATTATAATGGTAATTATTTTCAATCAGGGAACCCCCCACCACAAAAGAAACTGTTGGCATTTGACTGGACTATAAGCATGATATATGCCAGTGGGGTTTATCAAATCGTAGAACAATATTTAAGTCTCTAGGTTATTGAATTTTGGAAGAACAATTTTTATCTACCACTAATAAAGTTGGTGATTGTTATTGTTGATGGATTGAGGCTGAATGTTCAATTTCAGTTGTGTACTAAACTACTGTGGCTTTTCTGATAGTTTTGTGCTGTGTTCTTTTTTCCAAAAATGGGAGTAGCAGTTATGTGAATGCTTTTCCTTTAGCTGCCGATGCAGGTAATTCTGTAGTCTTTTTGATTTTGGAGTGAACCGATATCTGAAATACCATAGTACATGTAGACAATTATGCGGTAATTCTTTAAAGTGCGACTGTTGTCTTGGATCGATTTTCATTGTGTTGTTTTATTCTTAAGCTAAAGGAAAGCTGTATTTCAGTTTGAAGTGGTTTATTTTTTTGGTATAATTGTTATAGTTCCTGTAGTTTCTGTTTAGCTGCAGATTTATACACTGCAAACCTTGTTTTTGAGGTAGGGAGTCTTTCTGACTATTTCTGGTATCCATACATGACGTATGGATATATATCAAAGAGCAACTGATGACCTTTTATGAAATCTATGGCTTCATGAGCAAGTTTGCATGACTAAAATGGCACTAAGATTTTTGAGATATGAATTTCTAAAAACTAACAAAATTGAAAGTTTACATACATTGTCAGTTTACTTGTGGGCATCGGTAGTGTACAGGGCTAGATGAACTGGTTGATGAACAGTTTCTTTTTGTTTGTCCTAACAAAAGCATTGTGGATATGAGAAGCTTTTGAAATAATTTCAAACATAACTTTGATTGATGGATGTTCAATGGATTTTATAATTGATAATGCTGCTATCCTTTGGTTTTGTCTTGTTAAAACAGTCTATGGGATCCCTTTTCTCCTTCCATTTATTCCCTATACGATTAGGAAGATTGATTTTCAAATTCCATGTGCACTTCTCTGTTAAAGAAGTCATTCATTTCATAACTGTATAAGGGATTGTCAGCCCAAAGTGACCACCAAGATGAGATGGTCTTTATATAAATGCCTCATTGAAGTTTTGTTGAATCCTATTCAGATTGCATTGTTGATTAGAATACAGTTGCATATTGCAGAATTTTTGGGATGTTTAGTGTCATAAATAATGTTTTAATATAATTTGTTGTCGCATTTGTGTTAGGGAAAAATAGAATTTGTATTCTTGTATTCTCAGTTTGAGATCCAGCCTGTACCGGATTTGCTCTGTCAAACACGTACAAAAGAATCATCCATTAGTTAAGACAATATCAATTTGGTATGTGGAAGAGGTACAATTTCATCTCCCTCAAAATTGAAGTCCCAAGAATCAGAATCATCCTATGCTTTGAAGGTAATGGATGGCCTCTCTTCTTAAAATTCTAATTCCTAAAGACGTCCCACAGGATGAGAGAGACGCATAAAAAAACCATGGAAAGTTAAACAAGAATCCTGTTCAGAAGCATATATTATATATTGAGCAAATTTACTATGTTCAAGTATTATATCATATTTTTGTTTACCTCCAGCCGAGCCAGTTACATGACCACCATTTATTCGGATTGTGTCACAATCGGATCTAATTAATTCAAGTATTTCTTGACTGTTGTGCATGATATATATATATATATATATATATATATATATATATATATATATTGCATCGGATAGTTATAATCAGACTAAATTAGGTGTGGGCCTTGCCGTTTCATTGCCCCAATTCTGGCAGAGCTAGCAAAGAAGATGCCTAATGTCATCTTCCTTAAGGTGGATGTGGATGAGTTGGAGGTAAACAAATATGAGCCCCATCTGTAAGGACAGCGGGTTTCTCTATTCATTCAAGGCTTTATATTTCTTAGCTATTGAAGTTTTGTGCAAGTATAATCTCTTACTTATGTTACTAGTTTTCTATACTCACAGCCTATTTCCAAGGAATGGTCAGTGGAGGCAATGTCAACCTTTATATTTCTGAAAGAAGGGGACCTTGTGGACAAGGTTGTGGGCGCAAAGAAAGAAGATCTCCAACAAACAATTGTCAAGCATGCCACTGGCTATCAATCCTGTTTGTTAGTAAGTTGCACTAATTGTGGTTATTTATTATATTCTGTAACCTTTTTACTATTGTTTTTCTTTTGGTTTTGTTTTTGCTTTATGTTGTGTTGTCATACTATGGATAACAATCTAAAAAAAAAGGCAACTGTAAGTGAAACATGGTAACTAGACATGGAAACTCCAGTGATTATTCTCTCCTATACCATCATTAAGTTCTCATGGAACTGTTTTCCTTAACATTGTACACAGGATTAAGAATTTCGCTTTTGGATTGGACCAACATGATCCCATTAAGCAGGTTGAGGTATAATTATTAATTGTTTGTCCAATACAAATAAGCAGAAATGTTTTATATGGATGTTACATTTTCCAGTCAAATTTCAGAGAATTAAGAAGTGTATCAATTAATTATCTTGGCAATAAACAGGGTGGATGGTGTGATAGTCATAGAACAATGGAGCAAGTGAGGGCAAAGTTACAAATGAAGTCAGAAAGAGCAATGAAGAGGGAGATGAATGTACATGCTTAGTTAGTAGCTTAATTTTATGGATAATTTGGTTTATTTTGTGGATGCATGTAATCAAATTCACAATTCAATATATTTTTTGTGGATGTAGTAATTTAAAATTGAAAACGAATGGTATTATTGGGATGTAGTTTGAATGGTTGATACATTTTGGCTTTAAATTTAAATGAGAATTTAGACCTTTTTTAGCTATATATCATGACAGTAGCATATTGCAGGTGCACTGGTAATATAAGCGAACCACAACTTTTTTTTCTTTTTAAAAATGTTCTGTATGCAGCACAGCCACAACGTTGTTACATGATTACAACATTGGCAAGTCAATCTACAACATTTTAAACACGTCGTCTGTTGTAACTTTGTCTAAATAGATGACACATTATAACCGTTGTGTAAATGTGGATAAACGTTGTCTAATATATTAAACTACAACGTTTTCGAGCATCCACTAATTTATGAAAAATAAATCTACAACGTTTTTTACTTAAAAACGTTGTATAATGTGACTAACTACAACGTTTTAAAACGTTGTATAAGGGTGTCAAATAGATGACACCCTTAACCACGACGTTTTGCTGACAGAAACCACAACGTTGTTTACGCGTTATCTATTTACTGTTTTGTAGTAGTGATGTGAGAATTGAACTTGAAATCTTAACAGAGCCCGATCTTAACTACTAGGCTTATAACTCATTAGCAAACACATTTTTTTTGTTGTAAATGCACGAAGGATGTTCATATTTACTATATTTCTTATTCATTTTATTTGGTTTTATTCGTTTCAAGTGATAATGAGAGCAAAGACAAGAGTAAGGAGGAAAATACAATGACGCCCTTATATATATTGAGAATAGTAAAAATAAATTGTAGTTTTTCTTTTCTTTAGAAATATATATACAAGTATGACAATTGTTGCTTTGATACTAGATCTGAGAGTAATGCTACGGTGACAAAAGATGGCTATAAAAAACTGAACAAAAAATGACGTCTCAGATTATAATTACTAGATGTTCCACCATATATGGGTGTGTCTAATAGTTATAACCAATAACTATCATCCACATCATTTTATATCCATTTTTAATATTCAATCTTTTGTCACCAATTACCAAAACATGGATCTGCCCCTTATAATTGTAGTTCATCGTCCACACTCATGGAATGGGGTTTGAGTTCCAATTAACCTCTCCCTAATAAAATATATGTAATGCTTAATTGTACAGAAAATAGTGTTACAATAGTACTTTAATTAAGTTAAAATTACACAACTACAAATATCTAGTTGTGGATAATTTTAAAGCTATTGAACTTTAATTGTCAACAAAAGAATTCGTTAAGATAATGATCCTGGGTTGAGCTCCATATTAGGGTGGGGGACCATTATCTTCCTAATTTTAATGTATGATAAAAGAAATACATTTGCTGTTCGAAAAAGAAATAGGCAAGACGACTTCTTCTTTTGTCCTTGTTAGGAACTGGTTCAGTAAAAAATGAACAAAATAATTACCAAGTTGAAAAGTCATGCTTGAATATCAAGGAATTCAATTGGAAATTGACAATATTGACTCAAACATATATAGTCTGTTTATGTGAAAGCAATAGCAGTTTCGCATCATAGAGCTGTGCTATTAATCAATCTACTCCATAAACTATTACTTACTCACCATGCGACTTTGGCATCACCTCCAACAAATTTTCAAACAGCTAATTTGGTTTTTTTCTTTTAATGTATCCAAATAAGTAACATGATGAATTCACACTTATAATAACATTTGCACGTACAAGAATTCGGGAAAAATAAAATAAAATAAAATAAAATATTACATGACAAACAAAAACATAAATAAATTATGAATTTGTAGCATAATTATTCGATAATTTCATGCCATTAGCGAATGTCATAATTGTCTCGTCACATATAGGTAACTGATGATCGTTCAACTTTAAGCCTTTGTTGGTGTGTGGAGATCTTAACTCGCGCAATTTCCTTTCATGTGAAAGTAATTTCGCAAACCTGCAAAACAAGTAGCTAGGATGTAATTTGGACATGGTACTGCATACATATTATGATAACTGAAAATTAGTTAAGATTTTGTACCTTTTCAAGGCGTCCTCATTTGTGCCACCATTTTCTACCGGTTCATAAACACCATTATCCAAATTTACCCTAGAAACTGGTTTCTTCAATAATTTTTCACCAATTTCCACCAGCTTTTTCAAGTTCTTATTTGTTGAAATATCCACCGATGAATCTATCCCTGTTAATGTGTCCTCCTACAATATATATAACTCGATAAGTACAGTCCTTTAGAATTTGAATAAACACCATTAATTATATGATGGTCGTGTAATACCCCAGTCTAACACTGGAATTAATATGTGGGTTAAAATGGATCAACTCTACTACCAATAGATAGTACCAATAGCTTGTCATGATTTTTGGGTATTATGTTGTGCGGAACCCAACCCCGATGGATACAGATTGAGTTTGATTTAATGATTTACTACCTGAATTCGAAGGTAGTTTTCTTCACAATGAAGAGCTTGAGTAACGACGGATAAATGATAATCAACCATATCTCCACTTGCTTGAGTAAACACATCCACTAATGGAGTAGAACCTTGATGAATCAACCATCCCAAAACACCCCATTTGCTTGCCATTTTAGCATTATATTTTTGTTCAACCTTTGCGGAGCCAGTGCCTAACGAAATTATAAGAAAACGACGATAATCCACAGGCTTAATTGGGAAGAAATCAGGATTTCCATCAGAAATCTGTTTTGTCACTTCAGTTATGGAAACCAAGGCCTGAAACCAAATGGTGATTAATTAAAACATTTAATTAATTGAGAATTCACTAAAATAAGCTTTAAAACAATCAATTAAACTTTTGAATAATTTATACCGGATTATTAGCTGCAACACCACCGTCAATTAGATTAAATTCGTGAACATTTCCTTCGTTATCATGGTTTTTGAAATAATAGGCAGGTAGGTATGTTGGAGCTGCAGAAGTGCTAATGCATATATCAGATAGTCGAGCATCAAAATCAGGACGCTTCTTCGCCTGCACGATGTTACAAATACATTTTGATATTTTAAGTCAATTTAAGAAATTTTAAAATTCATAAATAATATAAATTCATCATGTTAACTTTTAAAAATAATAAATATGATAATAAATAGCGGAGTATCATACTTTTAGTTAATCTTTTGTTTGCACTTAAATTTAATAAAAATAGATTAAGGATATTGGAGTGACCTCATAAGTAGAGAAAATGGTGGGCTGCAAATGCTTGATATCAAAAGTAGGAATCACCACATTAGTCAAGGTTTGATGCAACCGAGTCTCTCTTAGCTTTTCCCTCACAACATTATGAAGGTGACACCCATCATACTTGGGTCCTGAAAATATCTTCAGTGTTTTCCTCACCAAAGCAAACATACCCCTGCAACTGAAACCAAATCCTTGTTTGTTAGCTCAATTACATGATTTATTAGTCATCCAAAATAAAATACTCCATCAAGTTTCAAAGTATAAAATAAAGTCAATTTAAATAAGATATTTTCAAATTCAAAATTAATATAAATTTTTTTAATTTTAATAAATACAACAATAAATACCGCAAGCTATGTAAATCACCGAAAAAGCAGGTAGCGGACCTAGAAGCATATTTGTGGTCCTTGGCCCCTTAACTTACTTCCACAAAGCCTTAACTATCTTTTTAATGATTTACTTGGACAAATTTTTAGAGTACTTCTAGGGCTGTACAATTAATTCGGTAAATTCAGTTTTTTCTCGATATTAAACAAACCGTACCGATCAATTCGGTATATTTTGTATTCGGTATGGTATCGATTATTTTTTTTAATTATAAAAATAGGTTAAACGAACCGATAAGAATATAGAGATTTTGAAATTCGGTAAAATCGGAACCGTACCGATAATACCGCTTTCATGCTAAGTTGTTGATATATATGTATATAAAATATTATATAATCTTCTTTCTCTATTGACTATATTAACCAAAGTACCAATCCCTACTTTCCTTATCTTTATCCTTTGTGCTTCTGCTGTCCATTCATCCCTCTCTTACAGACATACACATTATATCACACACCAACATTTTCTCTCTCTTATTATTTCTCTCTCTCAACTCTAACAGTCTCACTCACACACCGTAAACACAGCTCTCTTATCATATGTTTTCTCTCACACAAGATCACACACATATTACGCATACAAGATTAAAAAAATTATACTTACCTTTTGTAAATTAGCCTAAGATTAGGGACTCGATTGATGAGCATACCAGCACCATCTTCTTCAAAGTCTGCTTCTCCAGATTTGGTTTTGATTTTGGATATTTTTGTTTGGAATATGCAGGGGCTGTTTATCTATTTGGATGAATTTTAGTCATCCAAAATAAAATACTCCACCAAGTCTTAAATTATAAGACAAAGTTAACTTAAGATATTTTCAGGTTCAAAATTGATATAAATTTGTTTAATTTTAATAAATACAATAATAAATACGACAAATTATGTAAATCACCGAAAAGCAAGTAGCGGAACTAGAAGCACATTTGTGTTCCTTGGCCCCTTAACTTACTTCCACAAAGCACATTTAATTTGTGGTCCTTGGACCATCAGTCATTCTCATATTAAAACTTAGCCCTGTATAAGAGTGTTAGACATAATTGCGAGCGTTATCTGTAAATTTGATCATTTGACTTAAACTCGTTAAATGAATTAAACTTAAATAATGTGGTGTTTAACTTAAGTCTAACTTATATATTTGAGTCTAACTTGAGTAAGTCCAACTCGTTTAACATCTAATTAATTAATTTACTCTATTTTTTTATGATAAAATATTAAACAAGCTGGACTACGCTCGATTCTCTTAAGCCCGACTCGAGCTTGAGCTTGAGCGCTACTTATTTACTCAATGGGTTAAATTTGCATACAAAATCTTAAACTCGTTTAAAATTCGATCCGACTCGACTCAATCGTTAAACTCATAAATGAGTTTGATCTCAAGAAGTCAATGCTTAATTCGACCTGTTTTAACTCATTCATTTTAACCCATCCTTATTACAGAGTGAATCATAACAACAATGGGTGAATTAACATAATTACTGACCGGCATAAGATGCGTAAGAGGTGTAACCATCAATTTCGGTCGTTCCAAGCCCTCTTCTCCAAAATTATACATTTTTTAAGAATACTTTTTTTCATATTTGGGGATATAAATTTCATAACATGTCATTTACTTATCTTATAGGTTAGATTGAATATGATTATGCTATCAGGGCCTTTTTTTTTTCAACAAACATTAAAGATATGTTTATATATATATATATATATATATATATATATATTGTTTTTGAATGTCGTCATTTTGAAAGTATTTATCTAATTTCGAAACAAACTGAGTACTTCATTCATTCATGGCGTAATTATATTCATAAATTTATGGGAAGTAAATACAACAAAGTATGCAAAGAATTAGAGATTACTTGTCCTGAGGAAATATTTTTGGACAGTGCTCAAGATAAAAAGGCTTGATATCTTTGGCCGCGAAAAGTGGACGCTTGTTTTCATCCGGAACAGTTAGCATGGCAGTCACAAGACCACCGGTACTGGTGCCCCCAATTATATCAAAGTAATCTGCAAGTCTTGCATCTTCACCATCTAACTCCTATATATGTACACATAATCATCCAAATTTGATTCCAAAAAAATTAGTAATTAGAAAATGAGAGCATTTGAAATATATATATATTTTAACTTGTTATCTAACAAGTAATTCTGTTAATGTGATCATGCATAATCCATATCTTTTGAATTTGTCACGTTTGTATGACCTTGAGTTTTAATAAAATAAAAATTTGCCGGCCATAAAAAGAAAAAGAAGAATCTGTTATATAATATACCTAAAGTTGAGATTCAAGAAAATCAAGAATTGTGGCAGGAATGAGGCCTCTAATACCACCACCATCAATACTTAGAACAGTAATCAGGTCACCATAAGTTGGGGGCTGGATTTGAAGAAGAGAAGATTTTCTTTCCATTTGAATGAATTTAAGGGGTGTATAACAAACTTAATCGGGAAAATATTAATTTAATCTTCTATCTGGGATTGATAAAAGAGCTAGGGATAATGATGAGAGAGCTCTATATAGTATATAGAATATAGAATATAGAGTATAGATAGATAGCTTGGTTGAGTTATATTACTCTCATGCTCAATAATCAAACAATTTATAGCCTTTCACTAAAAGTATAATCTTGCTTGTAGATGATGAAAAGTCCACGAAATGCGCTACGTACTATTGTTTGTGACTGATGAAAAGACAACTAAAAACTCCGAAACTTGATGAATAATTTAAAATTTACCTTTTATTTGAAATCTTATTATTTTTTCTTAAATTACTTCCGCGGCATGTGGCTATTAAATAATGTAAAAGAATAATATTATAGACAATTCTTACATAATTTTAATTTATTCTCTCTATATGTATAGCTATATTTCTTTTTACTATTTGACTAATTGATATTAATAGAGAAGAGTTCTCCTGGATGAGAAAATTTGTGTGGTCAAAGTCATTAGCCACGAGATATTGCTATGTAGTGGCTACTGGTTAGAATAGCAACAATATATAAAGCGGAAGATGTCTAACGTGGGTCGTTAAATATTTGACGGAATAATCTTTTATAAGTAATTGCGACATACTATTATTTTTTTCTTTTATCTTTACAAATGTAATTATATTACTCTCTGTTCTAAATTATTGCTCATTATTGATTTTTGAAAGTTAATTTGAAATATTTACAAACTCAAAATTGTGATGACTTATTAAAAATTATGAAGCAATAAAACCTACAATGAGTAATACTTTTGAGATAGTTTACAATATTCATCATTGTATTGATTAAAATTAAAAGAATCTATGCTAATTTTGAGTTTAAAAATATTTTAAGTTGACTTTAAAATGTCAATAATGATAAAATAATATGAAACGGAGATAGTACTATTTTAACTTTTTTATTTTTTTTATCTTCCTACTTATTCTTTTAAATTTTATAAAATTTTTATTTTATTTAACCTAATTTACACACACTGCACATGCCACCGGGTTCGAGTACCAATTAAGCTGCCCCATAAATTCGATACAAATAAATTCTGAACACTCCTCATGTGTAGCAAAACTTGAGTAGACAAAATTTATACTAGTATGGTAACGTATGCGGGCTTAACACGCCTCCTCATGCCTGTATATATTTTAGCCAAATATATACAAAATTTATAAATTCAATATCTCTAATTAACTTGCTCGGAGTGACATCCATATTTATATTCTTAATACCGTCCGGTAAAAGGATCAACATGTAAATTCAAGCAAGAAAAATCAAAATTTAAATTTAGAATTTATCAACTGTGATATTTCTTCCCTTTCACAAAACGTGTCACAATTTCTTTAAGTCAATTTTTAGCATTCTAAAATCTAAAGATTTTGATTATTAATTATTGAAAGTATAATTGGTACTCCTTCCTTCTGTTTCTAAATTAAAAATACATTTTTTCATTCATTTCAAAATAACTCAGTTTGGTCCAATTTGGATTGTTCCACAAAATTCTTAATTTGAAACTTCAAGAAAATAACAGGTACTACGTTTTTGGCGTTGAATTGAAGGCGTCCAAGACTCTCGAAGCCAGTTTTTACTCATGTCCAAAAAAATAAAATAAAAATAAAAAAATAAAAAATAAGACTCGCGAAGTCTAGTAGACCCCCACGCTAAGACATTAATTAATATGCCCAAAACTGAAAGACAATAATTTCACTGGATGAGAGAAAAAACTTGTACAAAAGTTTTATTGATTTATAGGTAGGTTGTCATTTGTTTCATATGCGAATGCAAGGACTTAATATAAAGATTGTGAACAATATATGTTACATATCAAGTAATCATTGTTTCATTATTGTTATGTTTAAAATTGGCATGGAAGAGGCTTTTCACCTAATTAAATTTAAACACCAATTTCTCCTCTCTTTTCTTTCTACAAAAAAATCCTAACCTTCATATTTTCAGATATGGAGAGAGTCTCTGATTTACACTAAAGAGATCCTCCCCTTAAGTTTTTTCTTACGTTCTTTCGTTTAATTGTTCTTCTTTTCTCCTTTTATGGAGTTTTATTTCTCCTAATTTGGATTTTTTTCAATCTATGAAGTCTTTCTTCTCCTGGTTTGAGATTTTCTGATTCTATGGAGTATTTTTTCATGATCTCTCCGTGAAAAAAGTTTGATTGGCATTAATCAGTGAAAACAGATCTATTCAGATTTGGGTGGGGAGTTATCACGACAACCTCTTTTTCGTTGCTCGTGTTGAAGAACTACGCAAGTCTGTATATTTTTGCCTAATTTTTTCTTAGAAATATATATGTTTTTGAGTTTCGAGTTTCAATTTGGAACATAAAGAGGTATCACATTAACTCTAGTTTTTTGTAATTCGATTCACTTATCAATGAAAATATTTTCCTGTTCTTATTCCAGGGTTTCATCAAAAAAATAAAATAAAATAGACTTTAAATTATTTAAATTTTAAAAATAATAAATTTTGTAAATTAATAATATTTTTTGTATAATTTATAAAATTCACAATTAATTGTATCAAAATTAAACTATTTACATTATTTTTAAAATTAAAATTTTATAACTGACTTTAAAAAATTAAATAAAACTCTGTGTGAAATGAATGTACGTAGAATGAGCTAGCAACTCCATATGAAAATACTCTTCCTTGTTTAGGGTACGTATTGGTGTAAAAATAATTGGAAATTTGTGCCCCTCTCTCTTGCCATTTTAAATTAAAAAATGATATATATTACGAGTATTTAAGTTATTTTTTTGATTTTCAATTACGTGGATAAATATTGATGATAATATGTGTAATAAGTGAGATTCTCTAATATAATTCTATCCAAGTGAATAATAAGTAGATAAGTATTGATATGTTTCGTAATTATTATTCAACACAAATTTCTCGCTATATATACATATCAGGATCCTTCCAAATTTGAGTCGGGATTAAAAATATATTCACACATTTCATGAATAAAAACTCAAAAACTTTTAATAAAATGTGGTAACAGATGAGGTAGATAATTGACCTCTCCACCTATAATTTTGTTACTTCTTCCGATTGGAAAGGAGTCATATTTAACCTTTTCTTTTACGGATATTAATGTCTTTCTCTGCTCACCTCGCCTCACCTTGCCTCATGTCATGGCCATATATATCAATATAGCCACTTGGTGTATCTCTTCCTATTTATGCGATTCCACAAGAATGTGAAGGTTGTTTAGCTATTTACTTGAGTATAATTATCAAATAAGAAACACTATTATTATTTTCGTATGTCATTTTTGTATAATTAATTACATACTTCTTCTGTTTTTGACAAGTTCTGTAAAAATATAAGAAAAATTCATTTAATCAGAAAGATTTAAATTACATATATGATAAAGTTGAGAGAGTACATAATCTATCAAAAAAATGATAAGTATAAAATCAAATAAAATTTTACATAATTTCATACTTTTGCATGTTCATTACATATATATATATATATATATATATATATATATATATATATATATATATATATATATATATATATATATATATATATATATATCGGTGGGGATCAAGAGCGGGATTTTAAGTCGCGGACATTTGTTAAATAGCGGACCTATATAACAAGCCTTTTTTTTCATTCCTCTCTCGTTACTAACTCTGAGAATCGAACCCGATCTAGAGCGCCATGAGAATTTGCTAGTCCTCACCCATCGCCACCGTCGCACTATCAAAATCTCCCATCGCCGACGGCCATCACCCCCGCAACTGGTAGCACGACCCATCGTTGCCGTCGCCACGACCCATTGACCCATCAGTTCAAAATCAGAGCACGAATCCTCTATCTTCTCTCTTCTCCCCACGAATCGGTAATTCTAGCTCTGAGTTTGCTAATTATACCTCTGATTTTGCTAATTCTACCGCTGATTTTGGTAAGTGGTTTATCGTGCTCTGTTTAAAAAGCTTATTGATGTGTCGATTTAATGTTTTGCCCAAAAATTCTGCTTGCAATCTAGGCTTATAAAAGGGGTTTATGCTACAGGCTTGATTTTTGATGTGGCTTCGCATGCACTCCAGAAAATATTTGTTCCCTTGCATAAATGGTATTTGGTATACATTCAGTATGTAAGAATCTAATATATTCCTGATTCTACCAAATTTACTTTTAAAATGTCTTAATCCATCTATACCAGTTTAATTAACCTATTTTACTTATGCAATGACATGTGAAATATGGTAACTTAATAGAAAAGGGGCCATTGAATTGCCAAAAGGCATCCAAGAACTGGAAGTCCATTATCAAACTTAAACTTAGTCAATCATGTCTGTGTTTGTCAAACTCTTAAGAGCTTTGAGTTGCTAACTTTCATAGTTTTTTTATTAAAGAGAGGTTGAACTACAATGTGCCCATTGTAATAATCCGCAAGAATTACATAAAACTCTATTTCTTCACAATTTTCCCTATGCCTTAGTCTGTGCATTTGTTTTATAATATGTGCTTCCTCTTATAGTTTCAAGTAAAATTGTTATAGATATAAGAAAAAAGAATAAAATTCAACAAACAGAAACCTATAATAATATTCAAAAAGCATGCAAAGGGACATTTAACGTTTTGGAGTTGAGCTTTCTTCTTCACAAACTTTCTTCATATAACTATGCTTGGGTTTGCTCTGGGTTTATTGATGTGGTTTCGCATGATTTTTTTCTCAGCAAATTTTCATTTGTGATCATTCACTTCACTAATATCTAATCATATAAACTACAGCAGTAATAAGTCCCATTAACCATGGGATGTAGATTTCCATTTTCTATTACCCAACTGCATACATAGCTGCATGATTTTCAAACACATTATAAATGATAACTAAAATTTGTTGGTTCTTTAAATGATGATTGTGCTCCTTGGCAACATGAAGAGCTTGATATGTAAAATTAACACATATAATTTATCCAGCATGCATGGGTTTAGCTAGCACTGAAATAATGTAAAACTTGGATCAATTAACTTAAATTGGTTGTGCACATACATGATTTTCAGGTTTATTAAAAATGGATGACATGAACCATGAAAATGGAAATTGTGGAGATAATGCAGAAATGGATTTAGAAGGGAATGACTTGAGAGCTGAGGGATTGGATGTGAACAATGCTACAACTTTTGTCTATTATCCTCAAGTAGCTATAAAGTTTACGCCTAAGCTAGGTCAAAATTTTCAATCATTAGATGATGTTCACACTTTTTACAATACATATGCAATGCATGCTGGTTTTAGTGTGCGAAAGTATAGTGAAAAAAAAATGGTGGGAAGCGATGAGATTTCTAGGAAGGAGTATGTGTGTTATAAGCAAGGAAAGGGCAAAGTATTAGCTGGTGTGGATGTGAAAAGAAAACGTGGATCTACAAAAGAAGGTTGTACTGCAAGAATTGTAGTGGTAAAAAGAAATGAGTTATATGTAATCAGTAAAATTGAGGAGGGCCATTGTCACCCATTGTCAACCCTACATAAGAGGCATCTTTTACGATCGCACCGTAATGTGTCATCCGCCCAAAAATCTTTGAGTCAACAACATAGCATGGTGAATATACCACAATGCCAACAATACAAATTTCTTGCAGTGCAGGCAGGAGGGATTGAAAATGTTGGTTGCACGCAACGAGATTTGTATAACTTTGAAAGAGACAAGCGCAATGAGTTGAAGGGACATGATGGTGATATGTTGAATGAGTACTTGAAGTTAGAACAACAAAAGAATCCTTCATTCACTTTCACAATTGACACAGACGATGAAAAAAGGATTACTCGTTGTTTTTGGGCCGATGCAACTTCTAGACTAGCTTATAGATTTTATGGTGATGTTGTCATTTTTGATACCAAATACAATACTAATCGTTACGGAATGATATTTGCACCACTAATGGGGATTAATAACCATGGTCAAACTACAGTATTTGGTTGTGCTTTCTTAAGTGATGAGACCATAGATAGTTTTGTTTGGCTTTTTAAGTGTTTTTTGGAAGCAATGCCAGGTGATGCACCTGAGATGATTATCACCGATCAGGATCTGGTTATGACAAATGCCATTTCACAGATCCTTCCTAATACATTTCATAGGTACTATAGTTGGCACATTTTGACCAAAGTTTCAGAGAAGCTTGATTCAGTAAAATTCAGTGCTTATTATAGAGAGTTTTCAAATTGCATTTGGAATTCGGAGATTGTGGAAGAGTTTGACTCCACTTGGGGGGAGCCGGTAGAGAAAAGTGGGTTGAATGCTAACAAATGGCTACAATCAGTGTTTGACATCCGTTCTAGATGGGTACCCGCACATGTAAATCATGTTTTCTCAGCCGGCATGTCAAGTAGCCAACGAGCAGAGAGTTCTCATTCATTCTTCAAAAAATTTGTTTCTAAAAGAAATTCTTTAGTAGATTTTATGATTCAATTTGGTCGGGGCCTTCAGCATCAACGACATGTAGAGTTGGTGGCGGATAACAAAGATTTGGTTGAGAGGCCGAGAATGAAAATTAGCCATGAGTTCTTGAGCCAAATGGTTGGCATTTATACATACTCTACATATTATAAATTTGAAGAAGAGTTGTGTGAAAGCTTTAATTATAGGTTTGATCTTATGAAGGAGGATGCCAACAGTCATGACTATAAGATTTACTGAAGGAATGTCAACAACTGTAAAGTCAGAGAGATTCGTTATGACAAATCTTTGGATTATACAACATGCACTTGTAAGAAATTTGAGAGTTTGGGAATCATCTGCCGACATAGCTTACTTGCATAAATATTATGATCTTGACAAATTGCCTACAAAATATATTTTGCAGAGGTGGACAAAGACAGCAAAATCAAGTGGTGTAGTTGATGATAATGGTGTGGCGATAAAAGATGACAAGCCATACTTACTCTTGCGGAGTCAATTAATTCAACAATCTTTAGATTTCATTGATAGGGCTCTCACAAATGAAGAAGCCACACATGTTTTAAAAGAATGTTTTGGTAATGTGGATGATAAGATTAGTAAAATTATTGGGAAGAATGGTTCTGAAAGAAACAATGAAATGGAGTCTGGTGGAATGAGTGTTTCCAAGTCAGTCAACATGATGAGTACTTATGAACATAGTTACATTGAGCCGAACCAAGTGCGAGCAAAAGGATGTGGCAGAAGGCTGAAGGGTGGCAAAGAAAGGGCTTTGGGAAAAACAAAAATTTTCAAGGGTAGACGTTGTCATGGATGTGGCAAAGTTGGTGTGACGCACGATAAAAGAAACTGTCCGACGCTTAATAATGAGTAAGCAAGTTTACTTATTTTAACCCAGCTATTTGTTTAAATTTAAATTTACTATTTGTTTAAATATGACTCTGCTATTTATTTAAATGCAGAACTGGAGCAGAAAATTTTGATGCTACTCAAAATCGAAGTGTAGATGATAATAGTGATTCACCCACAGGTGCAACTGAGATTGTTATAATTCTTACTTGTATAACTATTTATTTGGTACTAATTTGCATTGGTTTTTTGTGTCACAGAGTGGCCTTCAGATTTGCAGTAACCATGAAAGCCACACACTTGGGATGTTACGTTGTCAACATTGCAGGATTCATGAGATGGAGTGGGTTGTAATAACTAGAGCCTGTTATTGTGAACTTGCAGTATCCCAGCTATTTTGGATTTTTTATGCAATTTGGTATTTTGGATTTTCTTTATTTGAGTGGGGCTGCTTGATGGTATAATCTGGTGATAATGTAGAAATGGATGATGAGTACTGACATTTTCTTTATTTATGTGATAATTGGTATCCTCTATCAGAAGATGTATACTAATTTTGGTTGTTGAAACACAAACACCATTCTTTTGTTGCTAAAAAATAACAATTTTTTATTGGTCATTAATCCTTCAATCCATGTGATTCTCACTTCTGGGGGATAGGTCTGCTATTTAGCAAATGTCCGCGACTTAAAGTCCCGCTCTTGATCCCCACTCATATATATATATATATATATATATATATATATATTATTTGTGAAAGTATTTATCTAATTTTGGAACAGATGGAATACTTTGATCATTCATGGCGTAATTATATTCATAAATTTATGGGAAGTAAATACAACAAAAGTATGTATTAAGGTATACCAGTCCTCTACTAATTCAACACAAGCTGCAGCTTTGGTACAAAAGGGTAACAGCAATCAAAGGCCTGATTCAAGTAGTTGGAGGTATACAAATGCTTTACTGTTAATTAGCTTAGTCAATTCTTACAAGCTAATACAGTTGATCATTTCAAAGCTGCAACTAGAGTTATTCGATATCTAAAGGGTACCATTGGTCAGGGTTATTTTTTCCAGCACACAATGATCTTCAACTTCAAGCATTTTTAGATAGTGACTGGACTGGTGAGACAGGTGGCAGGAAGTCCATTTCTGGTTATTATATGTTGTTAGGCCACTCCTTAATTTTTTGGGGAGCAAAGAAACAAAAGGTTGTCTGTAGGTCCTCAACAGAGGCTAAATACAAGTCCGTTGTTGATGCCACTTGTGAACTTTTCTAGCTTAACATTCTTCTCATAGATTTAGGCCTTCATGTTATCTTACCTATCACTCTTCATGTTGACAACTTGTCTATTGTATTTTTGGCCTCTAATTCTATATACTTCATGCTCGTACCAAACATATTGAAGTGGATTGTTATTTTGCTAGGGACAAGGTACAAGAAGGTTTTTTACTGCCCAAATTTGTTCCTAGCACATTACATGTCTTCACAAAGGCTCTTGGCCGACATCAACACTGGCCTAATATTTTCAAATTGGGTATCCACAACCCTTGTGGATACAATTTGGGGGGGGGGGGGATATTAAGGTATACCAGTCCTCTGCTAATTCAACACAAGTTGCAGCTTTGGTACAAAAGGATAACAACAATCAAAGGCTTGATTCAAGTAGTTCATGTATTACTGCAAAAATATAGCAATGTCTCACAAAGTCCGTCTCATATATATCAACATGATGTATTAGCTTAATAGTTAGTTAGATAGTTGTACTTAATTGTAATTAGTATTAATAGACAGTTGTACTGTGAGCAAGTTGATGTTGACAACTTAGAAGATTGTAACACGTGCACTATCTATATATATCGCATTGTATTTACAGATTAATCAATTAATGAGAATCACTTTCATTTTACTCTTTATGTTCTTCATTTCTAAAGAACTTATTAGTATGCGAAGACAGTGCTCGAGATAAAAAAGGCTTGATATCTTTGGCGGCAAAAAGTGGACGCTTATTTTCATTCGAAACAGTTAGCATGACAGTCACAAGACAACCGGTACTGGTGCCTCCAATTATATCAAAGTAATCTACAAGTCTTGCATCTTCACCATCTAACTCCTATATATATACACACATATAATCATCCAAATTTGATTCCAAAAAAAATAGTATAATGGTTTATTATATTAGACTATTAGTTATTAAGAAAATCAATTAAATTTAGAATGAAAATTTAAGTAAAATTTATTAAAAATTAATAAAGTGAAAAAGGGAGATACCGTATAAATTATCAAACAAGTATATTCCATTTGATTAATACGTCAATATTTAGGCTTTTTTAGATAAATTCAACCATACAGACAGTGGCGTAGCTATGTTGGGGCTGGAGGGGGCCATGACCCCCTTCAAATTTTAAATTTTTTACAAATTTTGTAAATATATTATTTTCCTTCCCCATTGTGAAATTTATTTTTATAATAATGGGCTCTTGTTTTGAGAATATAAATTTCCAATAAGTTAGGCCAATAGTAACATATACGACTTTTGTATTCTAATCCATCTCAAAGCCCAATTATAATTTTTAGAATCAAGTAATTTAAATTCACCTAATAATTAACTACTCTTCTAAATCCCGATTCGGCTGCTCCCCTCCCCAATTATTCTTTTATTCACTCCGTTGCAAAACAAAATTATTAACAAAATTATTAGCTCTACCCAATATTCAAGACTTCAAGTATATAACCTATCACAAAGCAATAAAGCTTAAAGTTACAAGCCTCCAACACTCACTGATCTTGTACATTGAAAAAGAGATTGCAGAGAAAATTATTACGGAATCAATAATAGATAGATTTCGTGATCGCGATCTCAAAGCGCGTCAAATACCGCTTTGATAGATGAATTCATGTGTGTAATAAAACTTCATGTTTAACTTTTATATATTTATATTTTTGAATACTACATGATTACTTTTAGTATTTGTAAAACAAAATTATATAAGTTTCGGTTCTCCCTCAACTTAAGTTTCTGACTATGCCTCTGCATACGGATATAAAGAACATACAAAAATACTTGATTGTATGAGTTTGGTGATATCTATTTACGACTTTATATTAATGAAAGTTCAATAAATTTAAATCGTCCAAGATTATACTTATTTTATAAGGTATAATAACGGTGTTAAATATCTTCAAATTAAGTAAAAATTTATAACATCTCATATTTTGTATGATTTTTTCATCCATACGATTAACTTTTGTCAAAAGATCAAGACAAAATCATTATAAGAAACTAAGGCCACGTTTGTGTATAAAAAAAATGCTTGTGATTGGATTATTTGTATTAATTTAACACTACTTTGGATTATTTAATCCTTTGACGAGGGACTATATATTAGTCCCATAAAGTCATTTGATAGTTTAAAATGAAAGGGACTATTAATCTCACATTTATCATAGAATTATATAATTCCTCATAAATAACATTAAAAATGACAATAAATAGTCCATAGAACTATTTAAAGGACTATTAATCTCATGCCATCAGATAAAATAGTCCGAAATAGTGTTAAATTAAAATAAATAGTCTAATCACAAACATGTTTTTTTGCAAATAAACATAGCCTAAGGTATATTAAGTTATATACTCTAGATGGTATCTCCCTCAATCTCATTAATAAATTATAAAAAATAATTATTTTAATTTTATTTAAGTATGTAATGCAATTCTATATATATTACACTGTGTCTGAGAGTTTTTAATGAGAAGAAAAGTAAAGAAAGTTAGAAAAAAGAAAAGAAAGTTAGTGAAGAGAAAGTGGGATAGTTTTCTCTCATCTTGTATGGGAGTTTATAAAGAGAAAAAGAAAGTAACTTACTATATTTTCTTCTCTCTTGTCCGGGAGTTGAAAAGAAAAGAAAAGAAAATTTGTATTTTTACTAATATACCCTTTTGTAAATAAAATATACTTTAATAATTTGAATTTTAAAATTATCTAGAATCAAATCAACTTTGGAACACTTTTTATGGGACGAGGGAGTATTGTATTTTCTAAAAATAGCAACCTCAGCTTCATAGATCACACAGAAATACAAACTATATATGGTATAAAACTTAAAAGGCATTGCATATTTGTTGAGGTCCTAGAAATACACATTTTGTCACAAAGATGGGGTTTATCACTTAGTGGTTTTGTCTCATTTTAATCATTGCACTAGCATAGCTAAGTGTTCAGTTTTGCTAACAACCATATGTTTTAGACTCAAGTTAAAAATACAATAAGTTTAGTTAAAAATTTAAGGACAAAAT
This sequence comes from Aralia elata, assembly GCA_034770075.1. Classification (NCBI taxonomy): domain Eukaryota; kingdom Viridiplantae; phylum Streptophyta; class Magnoliopsida; order Apiales; family Araliaceae; genus Aralia; species Aralia elata. The sequence continues at coordinate 77,857,304 of CM068385.1, forward strand.
TGGTATTATGTAAATATTACTAGCTCAAGTTTTCTTCTCTCAAAATCATCTCAATTTTGAGAAGAAAATTTGGAGAAAAGTGATGTTTATTTTCTTTAGTTTTCCCTTCTTTTCTCTCATACAAAAACTCTAAGACTACCTACTAGTTTTATTTTCTTCAACTTTCTTTTCTTTTCCCTCATATTCTAAACTCCAAGACAGGTATTGACAAAATTTATTTGAAATTATAATCTGAATTGAACTATGAAACTCAAACTTTAATAAATTTTAATCTATTTATGACAGTAAATTAGTAATGAATTCGCTATATTATTTTATTTATTTATTATTTATTTTTTTACATTTATTATGTGTCAAATTTTTTTTACATATATTATTAATACAAACAAATAAATTCTTAACACTTAGCAAACCTTGAGTCAAATCAAATAATACAAATAAATTTATTCTTCACAATGTCGTAAAACCTTTTGATTTTCCGATTCCTTCAAGCGCAATAAACTCTTTTGCCATCTCCATTGATGTGTATGACACAAATAATTATCTTGGCATACTCAAGTCTTTAACACGTTGAAATACTTTCATTATTTTTGTAATTTCCTTAGACGTGAGAATTTTCTCTCTTTTCTTGACTTTTGTGCCTCTATATTTCTTCTTCACATATGCTTGAAGTTTCCATTTGTTCTTCTTAATCTTGCTTATTAGTTCTCCATTTCACTATTTCTGAACTCCGTTTGATCAAAATATTTTTCCATGTTAACCCATTCAATGTCTTCCACAAAATTTACCATTATAAATCCCAAATCAATTTTGATACACAAAATAGTTTTATCATTCTCCTCTAAATTTCCGAACACACAGTCTTGATCAATAATCTTTTCTTCTATTTTCATAATTTCAACAAGTTCTCCACCATTGATAATTTTGTCAATTAATTCAATTTCTTTGATCACATCCTCCTTAATTTTCTTTTTCTTCTTCTTCTACCTCTTCAAATGCTTCTTCACTTGACGTCTCTTCAATTTCTCTTTTTTTATCTTCAACTTTCGTAATTTCATCAACATAAATCTTTTCGTCTTTCTCTTTCGAGATATCTTCAAAAAATTCTTTTTCACATTCTTTTTCTCAACTATTTCATCAATTTCTTTGAGAGATATCTCATTTTCTTCCACATATCGTACCCAAAACTCTTTAGGTAACGGTGGACCTTTATAGTTAATTATTGCAAATAGATTGAAGCTCATTCCATAATTGAGCTAGAGAATTAAAACTCGCAACACGTTTCCAAACTTTTTCATGCATTACTCCTTGTAAAATCTCTCTTGTTCTTTTTTTCTTTCATTTCTCGAACTTTTTCCAAAATACACTAATCTAGATTTGCAATGACATCTTGCCATAAATTGCAAGCTTTAAGAAATTCTCGAAACCTTATACTTCAAACATTGTAATTTGTGAACACTAATTTGTCACCAAACCTAGGAAACATCATTTTTCTATAATTTATCTCTCCAAAATGCTATCAATATGACGATCGACCTTTGTGACGTGCTTCAACTCACAAACTTATTCTTCTAAGTTTTGCTCAACTAGTACCTTTGCTAGATTGCGTTTCGGAGTTCTAACGCGCACACTTTGCACTCGCTCAGCAGAACTATTTGATAGCACCAAGTCAGCTCAATTTGGTTATCTACTCTCCCCTGCCGTCACCTTGGACAACTTGTCTAAAGCTTGGAAGTACCTTAAAATTATCTTGGCTTTGATACAACTATGTTGGAAATATATGGAAAATGATAAATTATAGAGGGTAAATGAGATATAAGTTAAAGTAAGAAAATTATTACTATATATCCACTTTCTCTCTATAATTTATCTTCTTCCATATATTTCTAACAATACTTAAATTGTTGATGTGAAAAAAAGTTACCATGTTTGAGCATCTTGAGTAGGGCGAGAGAAGACACATAAACTTGCTCCGATGAATCTAGAGTAGGCGAATTCGGTGGTGGGTGACTCAACGCGTTACCAGCGCTAGCGAACATCCTTTGAAGTCTTTCTATGCCAGAGCTATCTCTCTCTCTCTCTCTTCTCTTCCTCTCGTCTCTATTTATAAGCCGATCGGAATTTGATTTCTTTGGGCTCAAGTTTTTGCGGAGACGGGTACGCGTCAAGCTAGGCAAGTACTAGTCTATTGCATTAATGGTCCTATACTTCAACATATTTATATTTTCACCCATATATATTTGGCTAAATGACAAAATGGCCCTAAGTTTGGATCAATTTTGATTTGCATCTCAAAGTTTGAATATTTTGAATCATTACCTTAAAACGTTTTTGAAAAAACAATGTAGGTCCTTACATGCTCCTATCGATTTTTCACTGAAACTTACCATGCGCATATCGCATTAATCTAGTTCCTTTTATCTTTATGATTCCAATAAGTTGCTCATTTTAATTGTCTATAGTGTAATTATTTATTTTAGGGCATATTCTACGAAATTATTTGTGATTGTGTGTATATTATCTCTATATTTAATAACTCGAATACTTCTATGTGGTATGCATCACATAAAAGAGAAAATATCTTTCACATAAAGAAAAAAATAATTAATACATGTGAGAATTAAACTTGAAACCTTAATAGAGCCTCGGTCTTAACTACTAGACTTATAACTCATTAGCAAACACAATTTTTTTTTTTTGTAAATGCACGAAGGGTGTTCATTTTTACTATATTTCTTATTCATTTTATTTGGTTTTATTCATTTCAAGTGATAATGAGAGCAAAGACAAGAGTAAGGAGGAAAATACAATGCCGCCCTTATATATATTGAGAATAGTAAATTTAAATATTGTAGTTTTTTTTTTTATAGAAATATATATACAATTATGACAATTGTTGCTTTGATACTAGATTTGCGAGTAATGCTAGGGTAACAAAAGATGACTACAAAAAATTGAATAAAAAATGGCGGCTCAGATTATAATTACTAAATGTCCCACCATATATGGGTGAATCTAATGATTATAACTAATAACTATCATCTTTTATATCCATTTTTAGTATTTAATCTTTTGTCATCCAAATATTATTACTGAATCTGCCCCTTATAATTGTAGTTCATCGTCCTCACTCATGGTATGGGATTTGAGTTCCAATTAACCCTTTCCCTAATGAAATATACGTAACGCCTAATTGTACGGAAAATAGTGTTACAATAGTTTAATTAGGTTAAAATTACACAACTACAAATATATAGTTGTGGATAATTTTAAAGCTATTGAACTTTATTTGTCAACAAAAGAATTTATTAAGATAATGATCCTGGGTTGAGCTCCATATTAGGGTGGGGGGCCATTATCTTCCTAATTTTAATGTATGATAAAAGAAATACATTTGCTGAGCGAAAAAGAAATAGGCAAGACGACTTCTTCTTTTGTCCATGTTAGGAACTGGTTCAGTAAAAAATAAACAAAATAATTACAAGTTGAAAAGTCATGCTTGATTATCAATTAAGGAATTCAATTGGAAATTGACAATATTGACTCAAACATATATAGTCTGTTTATGTGAAAGAAATAGCAGTTTCACATCATAGAGCTGTGCTATTAATCAATCTACTCCACAAACTGTTACCCTCCATGCGACTTTGGCATCACCTCCAACAAAATTTCAAACAGCTAATTTGGTTTTTTCTTTTAATGTATACAAATAAGTAACATGATGAATTCACACTTATAATAACATTTGCACGTACAAGAATTCGGGAAAAAATAAAATCAAATCAAATTACAATATTACATGACAAACAAAAAAAAAATTATAAATTTTGTAGCATAATTATTCGATAATTTCATGCCAATGTCATAATTGTCTAGTCACATATAAGTAACTGATGATCGTTCAACTTTAAGCCTTTGTTGGTGTGTGGAGATCTTAACTCGCGCAATCTCCTTTCTTGTGAAAGTAATTTCGCAAACCTGCAAAACAAGTAGCTAGGATGTAATTTGGACATGCATGGTACTAGCTACATACATGCATATTATGATAAACTGAAAATTAGTCAAGATTTTGTACCTTTTCAAGGCTTCTTCATTTGTGCCACACCATTTTCTTCTACCGGTTCATAGACACCATTATCCAAATTTACCCTAGAAACTGGTTTCTTCAACAATTTTTCACCAATTTCCACCAGCTTTTCCAAGTTCTTATTTGTTGAAATATCCACCGATGAATCTATCCCTGTTAATGTGTCCTCCTACAATATATATAACTCGATAAGTACAGTCCTTTAGAGTTTGAATAAACGCCATTATATGATGGTCACGTAATTAATACCCCAGTCTAACACTGAAATCAATATGTGGGTTAAAATGGATCAACTCTACTACCAATAGATAGTACCAATAGCTTGTCATGATTTTTGGGTATTATGTTGTGCGGAACCCAACCCCGATGGATACAGATTGAGTTTGATTAATTTAATGATTTACCTGAATTCGAAGGTAGTTTTCTTCGCAATGAAGAGCTTGAGTAACGACGGATAAATGATAATCAACCATATCTCCACTTGCTTGAGTAAACACATCCACTAATGGAGTAGAACCTTGATGAATCAACCATCCCAAAACACCCCATTTGCTTGCCATTTTAGCATTATATTTTTGTTCAACCTTTGCGGACCCAGTGCCTAAAGAAATTATTAGAAAACGACGGTAATCCACAGGCTTAATTGGGAAGAAATCAGGATTTCCATCAAAAATTTGTTTTGTCACTTCAGTCATGGCAACCAAGGCCTGAAACCAATTATGGTGATTAATTAATTAAAACATTAAATTAATTGACAAGTCTCTAAAATAGGCTTAAAAACAATCAATGAAACTAATTTTGAATAATTTATACCGGATTATTAGCTGCAACACCACCATCAATTAAATTGAATTCACGAGTATTCCCTTCACTATCATGGTTCTCGAAATGATAGGCAGGTAGGTATGTTGGAGCTGCAGAAGTGCTAATGCATATATCAGATAGTCGAGCATCAAAACCAGGGCGCTTCTTCGCCTGCACGATATTACAAATATATTTTCACATTTTAAATCAATTTAAAAACATTCTAAAATACATAATTAATTAATACAAATTTATGTTAACTTTTGAAAATAATAAATATGATAATAAATAGCGGAGTATCATACTTTTAGTTAATCTTTTGTTTGCACTTAAATTTAATAAAAATAGATTACGGATATTGGAGTGACCTCATAAGTAGAGAAAATGGTGGGCTGCAAATGCTTGATATCAAAAGTAGGAATGACCACATTAGTCAAGGTTTGATGCAACCGAGTCTCTCTTAGCTTTTCCCTCACAACATTATGAAGGTGACTGTCACGCCCCCAAATCCGTGTCCCTTAAACCTCGGACTTGGTGCGTCACGATACATCATCTTCGTATACATGTTCTATAACTAATGCGGAAAATATAAACATACATTGTTTATTTCAGAGTATTCTACAACATTTCCCAAGGTCTACAACCTTTAACTTAATACATACCTTAATAACTCAAAAGATTTACATAATCACTTTCATAAAATATCATAATAGTTAACGCATATTAAGTTACTCTTGAACTTTTCCTCTTGTCTTTGTCCTTCCTCGAACATTCGCCTTAATCTGAAATTTGTTATCATGATATAGCAAGGGTGAGCAACTATTTTGCTCAGCAAGTTTAAATACAAGAAAGATATATCATGATTGAAAAGGATAAGCTTTCGAATTTTCAACAATATATAATAATTTTGAAAGAACGATAATCAAATTTCAATAAACGAATAACTGAATCAATAACGCTGAGTGGCCAACAATGACCATGAACAAATTTGGTAATCAAGGTGATCAGCCTTTTATACCACGTGAACATATTCAACTTGCACTAAGTGCGATTAACAATAAATTTCACTGAGGTGGAATAATTAACAATAATTAAACCACTAACATGCTTGAAAATATTAATTCAAGTTTGAGTTAGGAAACTTGAAATAACGTAAGAAGTTTAGGGTTAAGAACTTGCCTTGTCCGTTGATTACTGCTACGCAATCTAATTTAATCTCTTATGAAAGACCTATCATTTATAAGATTGATCTTTCAATCAGCATATCATATCATACCGCATAATACTACTACTTTTATAAATAAATCATCTAACATTTAGCCACATAATCAAATGTTAGATAACACCTTAAACCATCAATATTATTCTCGTCCTTTTGATAATATTCCAATCACTTAATCAACATCTTTAAAACTCTCGTCTAAATATTATTAATCATTTAATAATATTTTAATAATTTCTTAGGCACTTAGAAATATTATTAATCATTTAATAATATTCTAATCACACTTTAATATTATTAATCATTAATCATTTAATAATATTTTAATTCACTTTCAAATATTATTAACCCTTTAATAATATTTTGATCACTTAATATCAATTTATTAATGTCTTAATCATTACAAATATTATTAACCACTTAATAATTATTTTAATCATCTAATAATAATTCAAACTAATATTATTAATTTATTTAATAATATTTTAATCATTTATTAGATTCATGAACAATTTTAATTTAATTGTTTATCCTTACTATTTAATTTAGTTAACATACATATTTGGTCATACACAATAATATTTTTATTAAAAATGACCAAATTACCCATATAAAATCTTAACATATCATATTAAAGGTCATTAAGCAATAAAATAACATTCACACATTTTTCAACTTAACATAACTTAATTTTTCTCATTTATTCTTAACTTAATCATAGGTATGAAAAATACTAAAACAACTTATTATTTTTTTTATCTTTTGAGAAATATCAGTATATGATAGTTTAGTTCTATAATAATTTTCCTGTAATTTTTGCAATTTCGTTTCCTATTTTTAAATAGGCCTAAAACAGTTCCAACATGGCTACATTTATCATAAATTATCCGTTTCGTTCAAAAATTCTCTGAAATTTTATACGGTAGACTCATGTTACCATATACTCATCCCAGTTAAATTTTCACAATTTTCTGGGTTGTATTCAGTGAGTTATACCAATTTACTTTTAAAATCGCATTTTCTTATAAAAGCCATAACTCCCTCTCCAGGACATCGAAAAATTCTCATCTTTGGACAGCATCTAGTTAACTTGATATACTATCATATCACAAAAGACCAGAATTTTTAGAGTAATTAAAGTGACCGAAACAATCTTTATAAAAACTGGACAGTAGGCTCACTGGATTTTCCAGTTTTTTTCGCAGCAGGAACTGTTTTACTAAAAATAACACCACGGTTGATCCGTCTAATCTTTTTTGAGTGATTCCACTTGGGTTCATCAGATAACTCATAGATCTAACACCTCTCTTTGACGGATCGCGAAAAGAAGTTATAGATTTCAAATGATAAAAATCTAAAGTGGACTGAAATTTAGTGCTTTTAGGCTTAAAAACTGTTTTGTTCTTCTTTCATTTTATTTCTTTCCTTGAATTCTTTTGTTGGATTCTTGCTAATACATGGCTAAACCATCACATATCAACTTAAACATGTCCTCCTTACATAAATTTCTATAAAAATTAACATCTAAATCAAAAACTTAATTAAAATTTAGGAATTACCTTTTCATTTTCTTCATTTCTTCCTCTTCTTCCTTCTTCCTCTCTTCTTCTCTTTCTTTTTTTCTGAATATTAGGGGAGGAGTACGGGTGTATGAGAGAAAGGAGAGAGCTGATCATTACTCTTATTAGGCAAAGCCATTAATTCAACCTCACATGCCCCATCTCTTTTCCTTAGCCAATTGCAAGCAAGTTAGGTGAGAAAATTGGGAGATGTCTTGGAAGCATGTAGAAATATTAAGTTTAACACTTACACCATTCACAACTCCACTCGCCCCATTCCATGCACCTCCAATAGACAAAGAAATTAATCCACCAATAGGAAAGAAGGTAGGTGAAGGAAATAAGAAAAATATTGGAATTATTAGTGGGTAAAGAAAACCTACTACCTCATGCTACGGTTTGTTCCCTCCTTTGCCTAAAATAAGTTCCTCTTTCCTCCAAATTTTCAAGATTCAGCAGCCCATTTGGGCCCCATGCCATATTAATTTAATTCTTCCTCATTTATTAGTTACATTATTCATTTAATTGTCCACTTGACCATTTTGCGTTCTAAGAAGTAACTATTTTTTTTGAACTTATAGTCGATTCTTACTAATTTCGGCGTTCCCAACGTCATGGACATGTCAATTTCATCAAATTCATCTCCGAAACTCAAATTCGAGTTTTCTACCACTATTCTTGTCTTATATGCAATTATTCGCTTCCTTAGTTAGTAAACTAAAATAATTCGTTTAAACTAACTATTAAATTACATCTCGTCACTTTAATTATTAATAAATATGTAATACACATATATCCATTCACTCATCTCATTTACCCAAGTAATATCTATAAAAACTTTATTTTAAATAATTATACGCTTTGTTAGTTCAAACTAATTAAATTAATTAACTTTGACCAACTATTAATCCACATTAAATATCATACCATTATTCATATTACATATAATTATTGTAATATAAATAAAATTATCATCATTAACTAAATAAATTTCTTTATTCAATTAATTAAAACAAATATTTTAACCCACTAATTTTCGAAGTGAATTAATTAACTCGTATACGAAATTTACTTCATAATAATTCTATCACCGTCCAAGGCTAAATATTCAAATTATATTATTTCATAATATAATTTAATTTAATCTCAATTAATTAATATTAATTAATTAATTAATTTTACCCAATATATGTGTATATATTTCACATCTATATATACACATTTAACCTATTACACAAAATCACATACTTCACATTATATGAAACACATATATACATATATGTTCAAATCTACTTTATCTCTTAATAAGAATTTTATTTATTAAATTTTTATTTTAAATTTATGAAATATCTAGGATATTACATTCACCCATTCTTCTAAGAATTTCGTCCTCGAAATTAAGGCATAGTCATCTCTATTCATTCTACTCTTCTATTTTTAAATCTAGGTTTTATTCTTTAAACCTTTATTTAATTATTTGAGATCTTATTTACAAGTCTCATAAATTTTCGGGTTATCACATTCACCCCTTCTTCTAAGAATTTCGTCCTCGAAATTATAGCAGATTAATTCTGCTCATTCCCTTTATCAAAACTAGGTTTTTATAGTAACCTTTATTCTTTTCTTCTCTAAAAGCTAGTCTTTTAATCATCGCATTCCACGACAACTTCTCTCTAAGAAGTTCACATTTCTAAACTTTCACTTTCCAACACCATGGAATATATTTCAGGAGTCTTCACAATTGTACAATAACTGTGAAGCAGCATCAATAATGTGAAAAGTTAATTCAAAAAAACTTTTCATATCAGTCTGAGGGGTCATAAAGACCGTGAACTTGTCCTGAGTTCTCAAGTATTTCTACCAGTTTCCGCGGACAAAATTTGTACGCCAGGTGATCAGCCTGTCATACTATTGCGTTGTGCACAGCGACTTTCCGGGGTTGAACCACGTTAACCAACCCTTACTACTTTTCCTGGATTGAACCACGTTAACCAATCCGAGAAATCCCCTTTTTAGGGTTGTTCACCTCAGACTTAACATAAGATTCCGCACCAACACAATTTGGTTTGGCATAAATTCTCAAAGAATATTTGAATTTTATAAACATTTGTCTAGCTGAATCAAATAGCTCAGACGTATACCAATAATTCGAACATCAATCGAAACATTTGTCTAGCCACTTTAGTTGGCATTGACTTATCTTTAACTGGTTTAAAAAAAATTCTGAAAATCATTTTATGACGTCATAATACTGCACTGTTGCAATCAGTGTGTTAGAATTCCGTCATTTCGTGATTTTGTCATACTACATCATACCATAGTGGGTTGACGATACTATGATCACATCCAACACTAGGTTACTCTGCATTGATGACTCCATCATCTGTCATTCTACACCAGGCTTAATGATGCATTGATGACTGTTCAAAATACATTTTGATATTTTTTTAAATTATCTTTGTCTTAGCCGAAACAAATAGCATAGACATATGAATCATAGGACCTTTTCAAAACTTATTGGTTCAAAAATTGATCCAACATATTTTTCGAAAACACAAAAGTACAAATATCAGCACGATGTCAATAAATTCGAAACTAGCATAGCTAGAGGATTTGGAATACCTATGCTTCCTCCATCAACTCTAATTTCTCTAATAATCCATTGTTTAACAATTTTATCTATTTCTATCATCCTTAAAGCTTACTATACTAAAAATCCTCACTTCTTCATGCACAACTTTTCTATACCCTAGTATAGTTCATCAAACATACCACACATTATGAGTTCAGGAACTTACCACAATCATATGAGTTTAAGAACTTATCCTAGTCAGACCAAAGACGTCCATTCGCTGAGGGGTTCAAAAACGTACCATATGATTATGAGTCACGAACTTACCATAAGTATGAGTTTTAAGAACTCGCTCCTAATCTTACATCCTCTACCTATCCGTTATACAAATGAGAAAAGAATCACCTTCTCAGCATACATATAGCGAACAACGCGACACTAGGTTCCAATGATTATCAATATAGGAAGCTAAGTGGTTGTCGAACCAAACACAATCCCCTGCCCATACAAAGAATTGGTCAACTCGGCCACTAATCAATATAGGAAGCTAAGCGGTTGTTAAACCAAGGACAAATCTCTTGCCCATACAAGAAATTGTTCAACTCAACCACTATATCGATATAGGAAGCTAAGTGGTTCTCAAACCAAGCACAAATTCCCCGCCCATACAAGGAATCATACAACTCAGCCACTAACATGAGTCCTCAATTTAAAACCCACATAATCCTAATCTTATCTTTCTCCTTGCTTAACATAAACTTTTAATTCGTATCCCATCATTTATAACTCCTTCTGAGTTTTATCTTCGTACTATCCTCTAGTACCTTTTTCGTACAACAATTCTGCTATAAAGTTTTCAATCATTCGATTGATCATCTATCATTCCATATCTTAATCAGATCACGTTGTAATCTTTCTTATAATCGTATTATATTACGATTCTTTTCTATCTCATGATCGTTTTGTTTTGTGATCTACTTATCTTTTACTTTAATCATATATTATGATTTTATTTAAGCTTTTCATTTTTTTTTACTTATTGGAGTCAGGTAACTCCAGATTCTTATCTTTATAACTCTTTAAGATTCTTCTTTGAATCTTCTTGAATTATCTTCTTCTTTACTTAATGATGAATTTTCTAAATTCATCTTTTATCACTAAAACTCTATCCGAGTTTAGTTCTCATCATCATTTCTACGATTATAGCCTAAGGTACTCCTACCTAAGGTTTATAACCTATCAGCTCTGATACCAACCTGTCACGCCCCCAAATCCGTGTCCCTTAAACCTCGAACTTGGTGCGTCACGATACATCATCTTCGTATACATGTTCTATAACTAATGCGGAAAATATAAACATACATTGTTTATTTCAGAGTATTCTACAACATTTCCCAAGGTCTACAACCTTTAACTTAATACATACCTTAATAACTCAAAAGATTTACATAATCACTTTCATAAAATATCATAATAGTTAACGCATATTAAGTTACTCTTGAACTTTCCCTCTTGTCTTTGTCTTTCCTCGAACATTCGCCTTAATCTGAAATTTGTTATCATGATATAGCAAGGGTGAGCAACTATTTTGCTCAGCAAGTTTAAATACAAGAAAGATATATCATGATTGAAAAGGATAAGCTTTCGAATTTTCAACAATATATAATAATTTTGAAAGAACGATAATCAAATTTCAATAAACGAATAACTGAATCAATAACGCTGAGTGGCCAACAATGACCATGAACAAATTTGGTAATCAAGGTGATCAGCCTTTTATACCACGTGAACATATTCAACTTGCACTAAGTGCGATTAACAATAAATTTCACTGAGGTGGAATAATTAACAATAATTAAACCACTAACATGCTTGAAAATATTAATTCAAGTTTGAGTTAGGAAACTTGAAATAACGTAAGAAGTTTAGGGTTAAGAACTTGCCTTGTCCGTTGATTACTGCTACGCAATCTAATTTAATCTCTTATGAAAGACCTATCATTTATAAGATTGATCTTTCAATCAGCATATCATATCATACCGCATAATACTACTACTTTTATAAATAAATCATCTAACATTTAGCCACATAATCAAATGTTAGATAACACCTTAAACCATCAATATTATTCTCGTCCTTTGATAATATTCCAATCACTTAATCAACATCTTAAAACTCTCGTCTAATATTATTAATCATTTAATAATATTTTAATAATATCTTAGGCACTTAGAAATATTATTAATCATTTAATAATATTCTAATCACACTTTAATATTATTAATCATTAATCATTTAATAATATTTTAATTCACTTTCAAATATTATTAACCCTTTAATAATATTTTGATCACTTAATATCATTTATTAATGTCTTAATCATTACAAATATTATTAACCACTTAATAATATTTTAATCATCTAATAATAATTCAAACTAATATTATTAATTATTTAATAATATTTTAATCATTTATTAGATTCATGAACAATTTAATTTAATTGTTTATCCTTACTATTTAATTTAGTTAACATACATATTTGGTCATACACATAATATTTTATTAAAAATGACCAAATTACCCATATAAAATCTTAACATATCATATTAAAGGTCATTAAGCAATAAAATAACATTCACACATTTTTCAACTTAACATAACTTAATTTTCTCATTTATTCTTAACTTAATCATAGGTATGAAAAATACTAAAACAACTTATTATTTTTTTATCTTTTGAGAAATATCAGTATATGATAGTTTAGTTCTATAATAATTTTCCTGTAATTTTGCAATTTCGTTTCCTATTTTTAAATAGGCTAAAACAGTCCAACATGGCTACATTTATCATAAATTATCCGTTCGTTCAAAAATTCTGAAATTTATACGGTAGACTCATGTTACCATATACTCATCCCAGTTAAATTTTCACAATTTTCTGGGTTGTATTCAGTGAGTTATACCAATTTACTTTTAAAATCGCATTTTCTTATAAAAGCCATAACTCCCTCTCAGGACATCGAAAAATTCTCATCTTTGGACAGCATCTAGTTAACTTGATATACTATCATATCACAAAAGACCAGAATTTTTAGAGTAATTAAAGTGACCGAAACAATCTTTATAAAAACTGGACAGTAGGCTCACTGGATTTTCCAGTTTTTTCGCAGCAGGAACTGTTTTACTAAAAATAACACCACGGTTGATCCGTCTAATCTTTTTGAGTGATTCCACTTGGGTTCATCAGATAACTCATAGATCTAACACCTCTCTTTGACGGATCGCGAAAAGAAGTTATAGATTTCAAATGATAAAAAATCTAAAGTGGACTGAAATTTAGTGCTTTTAGGCTTAAAAAAAAACTGTTTTGTTCTTCTTTCATTTTATTTCTTTCCTTGAATTCTTTTGTTGGATTCTTGCTAATACATGGCTAAACCATCACATATCAACTTAAACATGTCCTCCTTACATAAATTCTATAAAAATTAACATCTAAATCAAAAACTTAATTAAAATTTAGGAATTACCTTTTCATTTTCTTCATTTCTTCCTCTTCTTCCTTCTTCCTCTCTTCTTCTCTTTCTTTTTTTCTGAATATTAGGGGAGGAGTACGGGTGTATGAGAGAAAGGAGAGAGCTGATCATTACTCTTATTAGGCAAAGCCATTAATTCAACCTCACATGCCCCATCTCTTTTCCTTAGCCAATTGCAAGCACGTTCGGTGAGAAAAATTGGGAGATGTCTTGGAAGCATGTAGAAATATTAAGTTTAACACTTACACCATTCACAACTCCACTCGCCCCATTCCATGCACCTCCAATAGACAAAGAAATTAATCCACCAATAGGAAAGAAGGTAGGTGAAGGAAATAAGAAAAATATTGGAATTATTAGTGGGTAAAGAAAACCTACTACCTCATGCTACGGTTTGTTCCCTCCTTTGCCTAAAATAAGTTCCTCTTTCCTCCAAATTTTCAAGATTTCAGCAGCCCATTTGGGCCCCATGCCATATTAATTTAATTCTTCCTCATTTATTAGTTACATTATTCATTTAATTGTCCACTTGACCATTTTGCGTTCTAAGAAGTAACTATTTTTTTTGAACTTATAGTCGATTCTTACTAATTTCGGCGTTCCCAACGTCATGGACATGTCAATTTCATCAAATTCATCTCCGAACTCAAATTCGAGTTTTCTACCACTATTCTTGTCTTATATGCAATTATTCGCTTCCTTAGTTAGTAAACTAAAATAATTCGTTTAAACTAACTATTAAATTACATCTCGTCACTTTAATTATTAATAAATATGTAATACACATATATCCATTCACTCATCTCATTTACCCAAGTAATATCTATAAAAACTTTATTTTAAATAATTATACGCTTTGTTAGTTCAAACTAATTAAATTAATTAAACTTTGACCAACTATTAATCCACATTAAATATCATACCATTATTCATATTACATATAATTATTGTAATATAAATAAAATTATCATCATTAACTAAATAAATTTCTTTATTCAATTAATTAAAACAAATATTTTAACCCACTAATTTTCGAAGTGAATTAATTAACTCGTATACGAAATTTACTTCATAATAATTCTATCACCGTCCAAGGCTAAATATTCAAATTATATTATTTCATAATATAATTTAATTTAATCTCAATTAATTAATATTAATTAATTAATTAATTTTACCCAATATATGTGTATATATTTCACATCTATATATACACATTTAACCTATTACACAAAATCACATACTTCACATTATATGAAACACATATATACATATATGTTCAAATCTACTTTATCTCTTAATAAGAATTTTATTTATTAAATTTTTATTTTAAATTTATGAAATATCTAGGATATTACAGTGACACCCATCATACTTGGGTCCTGAAAATATCTTCAGTATTTTCCTCACCAAACCAAACATGCCCCTGCAACATAAACCAAATCCTTGTTTATTAGCTCAATTACATGATTTATTAGTCATCCAAAATAAAATACTCCACCAAGTCTCAAATTATAAGATAAAGTCAATTTAAAATATTTTCAGGTTTAAAATTGATATAATTTTTTTTAATTTTAATAAATACAATAATAAATATTGTAAACTATATAAATCACCGATAAGCAGGTAGCGGAACTAGAAGCACATTTGTGGTCCTTGGCCCCTTAACTTACTTCCACAAAACCTTAACTATCTTTTTAATGATTTACTTGGACAATTTTTTAGAGTACTTCGCCCTTGTTTACTCCGGAATCAATGTGGACCATCATTCTCATATTGAAACTTAGCCCTGTATAAGAGTGTTGGATCTAACTACTGCGAGCGTTATCTGTAAATTTGATCATTCGACTCTATGTGGCGTTTGATTTAAACTTGACTTATTTGGGTCTAACTTGAGTAAGTCCAACTCGTATAACATCTAATGAATTAACTTACTCTACTTTTTCTTATGATAAAAAATTAAACGAGTTGGACTAGGCTCAATTATCTTAATTCCAACTCGAGCTCGGGCTTGAGCACTACTTGTTTACTCCATGGGTTAAATTTGCATACTAAATTTTAAACTCGTTTAAAATCTGACTCGACTCAATCGTTTAACTCTTAAATGAGTTTGACCTCAAGAAGTCGATGCTTAATTAGACCTCTTTAAACTCATTCATTTTAACCAATCCTTATTATAGAGTGAATCATAACAACAATGGGTAAATTAACATAATTACTGACAGGCATAAGATGAGTAAGAGGTGTAACCATCAATTCCGGTCGTTCCAAGCCCTCTTCTCCAAAATTAGATATTTTTTTTTGTATACTTTTTCATATTTAGTGATATAAATTTCATAACATGTCATTTACTTATCTTATAGGTTAGATTGAATATGATTAATTATGCTATCAGGGCCTTTTTTCCAACAAACATTAAAGATATGTTATATATATTTATATATATATATATATATATATATCTTCAACATACCTCTTATTTGACATACCAAACATATACCCTTTTTAGCGACGGACCGGACGACGGTTTGGTCCGTCGCCATAGATTCGGTCCGTCGCTATATGTTTGTCCGTCGCTATATGTTGTCCGTTGCTAAAACCTATAGCGACGGACCGAACCTTTATATGGCGACGGACCAAACCGTCGCCCGGTCCGTGGCTAAAAAGGATATATGTTTGGTATGTCAAATAAGAGGTATGTTGGAGATCCTTTCTCTCTGTGTATATATATATATATATATATATATATATATATATATATATATATATATATATATATATATATGAGTCCGGATCCAGTCCGGGATCCCGGACTTTGCTAAAATACGGACTTTTTTTTTTTTTTTTTTTCTTTTTTTTTTTTAAAACAGCTAAAAAAAATAAATAAATAATTATGGAACTGAAATTTTTACATAATACAATGTTTTGGGCGTGATTTGGATACATATAACAAAACATGTATGTACAGTTCCAAAACATTGTATTATGTAAAAATTTCAGTTCCATAATTATTTATTTATTTATTTTTAGTTGTTTTAAAAAAAAAGCAAAAAAAAAAAAAAAAGGTCCGGATTTTGTTAAAATCCGGGATCCCGGACTGGATCCCCTCTCTCTCTCTCTCTCTCTCTCTCTCTCTCTCTCTATATATATATATATATATATATATATATATATATATATATATATACAACTTTTCATTTTTTTGGAAGTATTTATCTAATTCCGGAACAAACTGAGTACTTCATTCATGCCGTAATTATATTCATAAATTTATGGGAAGTAAATACAAGAAAGTATGCAAAGAATTAGAGATTACTTGTCCTGAGGAAATATTTTTGGACACTGCTCGAGATAAAAAGGCTTAATATCTTTGGCCGCGAAAAGTGGACGCTTTTTTTCATCCGGAACAGTTAGCATGGCAGTCACAAGACCGCCGGTACTGGTGCCCCCAATTATATCAAAATAATCCGCAAGTCTTGCATCTTCACCATCTAACTCCTATATATGTACACATAATCATTCAAATTTGATTCCAAAAAAATTAGTAATTAGAAAATGAGAGCTTTTGAAATATATATATTTAACTTGTTATATAACAAGTAATTCTATTAATGTGATCATGCATAATCCATATCTGTTGGATTTGACACGTTTGTATGATCTTGAGTTTTAATAAAATAGCCGGTCATAAAAAGAAAAAGAAGAATTTGTTATATATAATATACCTGAAGTTGAGATTCAAGAAAATCAAGCATTGTGGCAGGAATGAGACCTCTAATACCACCTCCATCAATACTTAGAACAGTAATTAGGTTCCCATAAGTTGGGGGCTGGATTTGGAGAAGAGAAGATTTTCTTTCCATTTGAATGAATTTAAGGGGTGTATAACAAACTTAATCGGGAAAATATTAGTAACTTTTTATCTGGAATAAAAGAGAGAGAGAGAGAGCGAGAGCTATATATATATATATATATATATATATATATATATATATATCTCATGCTCAATACTCAATCAATTTATAGCCTTTTCATTTGCTACGTATATAATAGTGTTTGTTTGTGGCTGATGAAAAGTCCACGAATCTTGCTACTACTACTACTGTTTATGACCGCTGGAAAGACCAGGAAAACTCCCAAACTGGTTGAATTGTCCTTAGAAATGTAATCACGTTTCCTCTTTACAAAAATTAGATTGCTTGTGCTATTTGAAGGAGTCTTGAAAACTAAGTACGACTGTTAACAGTCATATTTAGTTCTAATATTATATATATATATATATATATATAAAACAGTATATAAAATTAAATATATTTTTTAACAAATTAATGGCAAATTAAGTTTTATTTAATTATCTGTAAGTTTATACTGGAAGTGGCATATGCATGGGCTGCACACGTAGATTGATCTATCGAGGTAGTATGTATATATATATATATATATATATATAACAGTATATAAAATTATATATTTTTTTTAACAAATTAATGGCAAATTAAGTTTTATTTAATTATCTGTAAGTTTATACTGGAAGTGGCATATGCATGTGCTGCACACGTAGATTGATCTATCGAGGTAGTATGTACGAGTATATATAACACTCCAAATAATAGCAAAAAGATAATTTACACATACATGAGAATAAATTATATAAGAATTGCATGTAATATTATTGTTTTATACTATTTAATAGCAACATGCCACGTAGGTAAATTAAGAGTAAAATTAAGATATTTTAGTTTTATAAACATATAGTGTAATTATCATTTATCATAGTAAAACTGTTTAATTAATTGAATTTCAAGTCTTATTATTTTTTTTATAAATTATTTATGTGACATGTTATTGACTGGTGTAAATTATAATTTTACATTCAATACTTATATAATTTAAATTTATTCTCTCTATATATGTATTGCCATATTTCCTTTTACTAATTAACTAATTCAAATTAAAAGATAATGTTCTCTTGGATGAGTAAATTGGTGAGGTCAAATATTTGAACATATCTAAGTCATTAGCAATGAGATATATAGATGTGGTAGCTATTGGCTAACAATAGCGACAATGTAGAGTTCCAGAAGGGAGCAGTCAGTGTTTAACGTAAGACTTGAAAGTCTAACAATAAGAAAAGGATGGATCACATAATAGTTTGACACAGGTAGTTTCTGTCTTTAAAATATTTATTGTCATTTATCATTATAATTAGCTAAAAGTTTCAGGCAAATATTTTATTGACTGTGATAACAATTTACATGTGAATTCACGAAGCTTCTTTGTGAAAGTTGAAAGAATTTCATAAAAAGGATTCAAAGAGACTGAATTCGTATGTTCTGAAACAAAAATGAACTTCACCGTATATGAATTAAAATTATAGTAAATTATAATTCAGAGATATAGTTGTGCGGCTCGCAGGTGGGTGGAGCTTTGCACCAAATTATTATGATTATTTTCAAGTCTTCCCTTTAGTTTCACAAATAAATTATACTATATTATAAAAGGTTTCTCTTACTTTTGGTGATACAATTATTTTTTTTTCATTCCTACTTTCTTTCTCCCACTCTCTTAACCCTTTTACTCCCCCGCTCTATATCTTTTACATTAAATCATGCATACACACGTAGTGTATGTAGTTAATTAGTCCTTATAAAGCATTAAATAATTTTGCTCTTTCTACCAATGTGAGAACAGAGAAAAAATAATTTTGTAAACACAATGCACCTTTTATATAACTCACTTTGTGTAAGTAATTAAAGCACTATTTGTAATTCCTACTTGAATTATATAAAGTTATCTCTCAATTTCCTTATAATTGGCTATCAAATACACCTCTAACCACATTTAAATTCAATCAACTAATGGATTACAATTGAACCCAAAATTGACCAAAATTAATATTATTAAAAGTGCATTTTAACATTAGCTATTTGCCAGAAGAATACCGAGCTATACAATAAATCTTGTAATTAGTAATATATTTTAAATAGTTCAATTACTATTTTCATAATATTATTACGTAAAACTAAGCCAACAAATTAATCTTAACTTTAAAAACTTAAACTTGATTCTATATTTAGAAACAAAGACAGTATATATAAATATATATAGTTTATTCCTAATACTAAATATTGACAAGATCCAGAATCAAAATATTTTGAATCTAATCTCTGGGTAAAAAGGTTGAGAAATGGAAGGGTACGAACAAGTACTACGTATTTATGCCACATAATTATCGTTTCAGAATATTAATTTATATTGTTAACCTTTAAAGATTATAGAACTCAAGACATAACGGTGTAAATTACAAGTTTAGTGCTCATGGTTTAGCTAAATTGTCAATTTGGTCCCGTTATTCTACAAGTGACATATCAAAACACTTGAAATGGTATCCAAAGAAAGTGACTCGGTATAAGTTTGTTAGTGTCCCAGTAGTATTCAATTATCTACCACCCCTAAGGTTATTATTTTATTATACAGGTCGATCTTTTTTCATGTCAGTAAAATAAGGATTTTTTTTTTATTCTTGCTACGATCTATGCTAACTATTTTCCCGACCATGAAAAATGAATTATTTTTTTTTAACTTGAAAAAGTAAATAATGGATCGGAGTAATGATAAGATAGCACTTAATTCCATGTAATTAAGATCTCATTCTTTCTTTCACTCCTAAAATAACACACAAATTGTGTGTGCATGAATTTGTGATGCAACTGGGAGCTAGGCAAACACGTAGGCAGGCATTTGATCTATGAATATAATTAAAAAAAAATATATATATATATATAGATAGATAGAGAGAGAGAGAGTTCATTTCAAGAGCATACTCCCTTGAATGACATATCAAGTATACTCCTTTTAGCGACGGTTTGGTCCGTTGCCATAGGTCCGGTCCGTCGCTATATGGGGTCCGTCGCTAGCGACGGACCGGACCTATGGCGACGGACCAAACCGTCATCCGGTCCGTCGCTAAAAGGGGTATGCTTGGTATGTTATTTAAAAATGTATGCTCTTGATCCGTTCTATATATATATATATATTCTTTCTTGTGGTGTGTCGAGAACTTAATTACTTTCCCATTCATACCTCCGCTTTGACAACTTTACTCCATTAATATTCATGGTCATCCAACACGCCTCCTCGTGCATTTTAACATTAGTATGGTAACGAATGCGGGTTTAACACGCCTCCTCATGCACGTATAGCAAGATTTTAGCCAAACATATACAAAATTTATAAGTTCAATGTCTCTTAGTAATCTTATCTTCAATTAACTTGCTCACTAATCCATATTTATATTCTAATTAATATCATCCAAATATTGAATATTGAAAGGATCAACATGTAACTTCATGCAGGAAAATCAAGTCAAAATTTAAATTTAGAATTTATTAGTTGTGATATTTCTTTCCTTCCACAAAATGTGTCAGTGTTTTAGTCAATTTTAGAAATTCTAAAATCTAAAATTCATATGAACTTATTTGATTTTAATTGTTAATTATTGAAAATGCGATAGATGCTCCCTCCATTTCTAAATCATACATACTTTTTCGTTCGTTCAAAATTACAGATACAAATCTTGTGGATTATATTCTTATCTTCAGCAATAAATTTTTTTTTTACTAAAAAATAAACTAAAAATTATGGATACATTTTTATATTTATATTACAACGTAACATGAAATTCTAAATATGTCATTAATTTTATTTTTAGTTGATTAGGTATTATCATGTAATCACTTTTTTAATAAGTTATTCATATGTTTGGGGGAAACAACAACTTTTTTAAATATCTTTACTTTTGAAATGAGAGAATATAAAATTCTTATTACAAAACTTAAAATAAATTTATATCATAATCTGAATTTTAAAATTTTGTAAAATAATTAAAATCAAATTTAAATTAAAAAGTCTTTGTGCTTAACTCATTTTGGTTTATGTTCGTGGTCGCCAATTTGGATTATTCCACAAAAATTCTTTATTTGTGGATTATAAAGAGACAACAAATACTCCTCTTCCCGCCCCCGCCCCCCAACCCAAAACTGAGTTCCATTTTACTATTTAAAGTTGTTTTGGAAAATGCTAAAACATAAAATGTATACATGAAACAATTTAATTTTTTTAAACATAATAAATTTTGTAAATTAATAATATTTTATTAGATAATTGACAAAATTCACAATTGTATTGAATAAAATTAACCTATTCACATCAATTATAAAATTAAGATCTTATAAATTGACTTATAAAATTAAAATTAAAGTCTTTGTGAAATGAATGTACGTTAAAATTCAGAATTGCAAAAAGTTTCAATGAACCGGCAACTGCATATGAAAATAATTTCTCCTATTTAGGGGGTGCGTATTGGATGTAAAAATAATTGGAGATTTGTCTTCCTCTCTCTTGCCATTCCAAATTTGAGTCGGGAATAAAAATTCACACATTTCATGAATAAAAACTCAAAAATAAAATGGGGTAACAAATGAGATTGACCTCTAATTTCCTTTCTTTTCTTGATTAGGCATGTAAGGTCTGAATTACATATATAATAAAGTTAAGTGGATATTTAATTTATCCAAAAATGAACTCCAATACGAACTTTCAAGATCAAAACAGATAATTCCCATCGACAAAAACAAACTCTCACAAATGGAGAGACAAAACCCTACAAAGGAAGAAATAAAATTTATTTATAAATATTATAATCGGCGTATGTAAAATATATATACATAAATAAAAACATGTACTCAGAGCAGGGAGCCCACGGGTGTGGTGTACGAAAGGTGGGGTAATGAGCCTTATATTGTTGTAATTTACAAATTTTGTTCTGGAGTTTAGAAATTTTGTAACTACAAAATTCATATATTTATATAAATTAGCATACAAAACTAAAATTTCAAAATCGTAGGAGGGGCAGCTGAGCTAACTTCCCACCTGCTAGAACCTTCTAGTTACAGCTTCATTTAGGAGGGGTGAATCTAGTTTTTGTGCTGCCAGCAGCCAGCTGCTTTATAAATGCATGTGTTGCAAATATAGATTGATCTATTGAGGTAGACCGTACAATATAACACTTCAAATAATCCTTGACTTCATCTACATTTATATCTTTTCCTAATTAATTAATGGAAATTAAGAGATGAGAGTTCTGTTGGATAAGGAAACTTATGTTTTCAAATTCAACATATCTAAGTCATTACTAATTAGTCATGAGAAGATGAAGTGGCTATTGGCTAAGATAAATTTGTGCAGAAAAAATATACAGTTCTAGAAAGGATCGATCCTTTCATTATATCTATTATTTAATTTTATTATGTTGCTAATTATTTGTAATAAAATTTGGTGTGATGAATATGTATTTAGAGAAGTTAATGGATAAGATCTCTTCTATTACATCTCTTCTTTCAATTTATCTAAAACATATTTAACAACACAAATATTATTCTTAACGATACGTTTAGTGACATAATTGTTTATGACGAATTTTATTATGTCACTATTGTTCGTGATGAATTTTATTTTGTGGTCATATGTAACATTTGCGTGAATGTGTATTAAGAGAAATAGAGGATAAGTGTAATGGAATGGATCTTAATATTTCAGTATAATGGAAGGAATTCTAATTCCAAAGATCAAAGGAGCAATCAAGATGTTTAACATGCACCGATCGATGACCACTTGATTCACTAGTATGACTCACTTATATTAATATATATAGAGGTCGAGAATTCAAATCTTGTTGACAATATATAAGTTATTAAAAAAAGTTCAAAAAAGACAAATCTAAAAGACAATAGTACCATGAAGATTAATGAAAATAAAGTATTTTTTTCTCCACCTAAACCCCCTATTATTAACAGATTAGGACATTAAAAAAAATGCTTAACGTGCCTTATTAGTTATTTGACGGAAATAATACCGAGCTGCCCGCCTGCCCCATGACTTTGATACAAATAAACTCTTAATATTCCACGTGTAACAAAACTTGAGTCAAAAATAAGATATAGATAAGATAGACAAAGTTTATAGTATTGTCACGTACGAAGACTTAACACGCCTCGTCATGCATGTCAATAGGAGAATTTTAGCCAAATACATACAAAAATATTTATAAGTTCAATATCTCCTAATGAATCATATATTTAATTAACTTGCTCAATGCATGTGAAATTCATATTTATATTCTTAATATCATCCAGTAAAATGATAAACATGTAACTTCACGCATGGAAAAGGCAAAATTTAAAATTAAAATATATTAGATGTTATTCTCCCCTTCATAAAAAGAGTAGCATTAAATTTTTTTTCCCTAGTCAATTAAGGAAATCTTAATATTTCAAATTGATATGAATTTATTCAAATTTAATTAATATAATCATTAATATTGTAAACTACCTTAAAGAGTATTACTATAGGTATGCTCCTTCAATTTCAAAATTAGAGATACATTTCTTTTGTTTGTTTTAAAATTAATAAGAGATATATTTTTTATTTTTGGACTATAAAATAATACTTAATATGCTATTAGTTTTATTCTTGATTGATTAAATATTACTCCCTCCATCTCAAATTAAATGCCTAATTTTGAATGTTTTGATCAAATTGACCATTTTTAGAATTAATAATTAAGCATATATAAATACGTTTTTAAAATTATTAAAATTGGAGTTGGTAGTAAATTTTACCTAGTTTTTATGATTGTAATCTATTAACCTAAACTTTATTAATAGCACAAAAAATAATTAAAAGTGATCGTTTGACCAAAAAAGTCAAAACTAGTCTTTTTATTTGAAATGGAAAGAGTATCACGCAACCACTACTACTGCATTTTTTTTATAAGTTAGATATATAGTTGGAAAAGCTAGATTTTCCCTAAAAAGGAGTTATGAGGGAGTACAATTATTATTTCACAAATTAAAATAAATACATCACAATTTTAATTTTAAAATTTAGCAAATTAACTAATAACTAGTATTAAAATAAAATTAGAAATTCTTGTGGGACGGTTGTAACTCATTTTAGGTTTATGCTTGTGGTCACCAATTTGAATCATTCCACTTAAATTCCTGATTTGAAATTTGAAGAAAGCAAACCAGCTTAATTTGACTGATTAAGTGTGATTAATGTACGTACGTCCTTGACCAGTCCAACTCCTCAAACTGACCACCATGCATGCAATTTTGGCATTAGGTATATCAATTTTACTCAGCTAATAATTCAGATTCATGCACCAAAATAGAAGGTATACTTTTATTTTCTTGAACAGCAAAATTGTTGAATTGAATTTTATTTGGTTAGAGTTATATTGATAAACTTATAAGGCTCAAACTGTCTTGATAGATTTTTTTACGACAATTTAATAATCAAATTTCCCAAATGTTTTATTCCAATAACTACTGAATCTAATATATAGAGAATATATGATCCATAATTTTATATAAGCTAGCCATTCAAATATAACTTCTCTTCTAGGCATTTTTCTTGTGTTTGTGATTATTGAATATTGTTTTTCGATAGACAAAAGAGCTTTATTATACATCAAAACATGGAATGACCATAAAGCACCGCGCGCATGTGCATTTGGTAAATCACTGAATGCATGCAGGGCGAAGTCATAAACTTTATTCAGTGGAGTCAAAAAATTGTGATCCTATAAATAATTTGACAGGAGTTTGGGGGCTGCACCCTCGAGCCAAATTTTTTAGATAATTTTGTTATTTCCGACCGGTTGTATATGTAAAATATGTATTTGGTTACAATATTGTTAATATAACAAGTAATAACATTATATATATATATATATATATATATATACACACACACACACACACACACACACACACACACACCCTTTGTTGACCCATAATACTCATTTTTAATCACAAATTTGTTAATAAATATTTAAATTCCTTATGTTATGAAAATAATCTAAATTAGATTATTATTTATTTAAAAATTATTAGAGGAAAATGCATACATAAAGGAATAGAAGTAATATGGAATTGAGAAAGTTATAACAATTTCAATTTGACTCCTTATATTAAAAAATTTATAAAGTTTCAATGGGATCAATTTATTCATTACATTTAAATTTCTTTTAAATTCATCACATATCATAAAATAATTTTTTTTCAGTGGGGCCAATTGACCCCATAACTTTCAACGTGGCTTCGCCATTGAATGCATGCAATAACTGTCGATGAGGTATTAGCCTAGTGGTTAAGATTGAGATATTATGATCTTTTCAAGTTCGTTACGAATTATATATTGTACTCTCCACAAAATGGTGCTTCAAAAAAAAAGAAAAAAAAAAGAATGCATGCAATAATTGAAACAAACACATAGCTCAGATAATTATGGTTTACAACTTTAACCTAAAATTTCATTTATTCAGAATGAACGATAGACCTTTCCATTATATAAGTCGTTTAAGACAATCACACATAATAAAAAATTCATTAATTCTAATGTTAGGTAATTAATGTTGATTTGAAATTTCATTACTATCCATGCACTAATTAATTACTCTTCCTCCTCTCTCTCAATTACTCTTTTTTTTAGAGTCAAAGTAAGAAATGATTAATTTTTTCTCCTAGATGTATGTATAAAACGACAGGCCCCGTACGTCGAAACGACATGAAACCATAGGCGAAACACCTCTTATATATTTTAAACACGTGACAACTTACAGGACTCGATTCAGAGTTCTAGTGACCAAGTTATCTGCTCGTTTGCCTAACTTATATAAAAAACACTTAGAAAAATTATGAAAAACTAGACCAAAACTGGCCCCGGGCGTCAATACGAGGCAAAACCATAAACAAGATAGCTCTTACATATTTCAAACACGTGACAACTTACGGAACTCGATTCGGAGTTCCGTTAGCCGAGTTATCTGCTCGTTTGCTTAACTTATATAAAGAACATGACTTATAAAAATTATGAAAAACTAAAGCAAAACGGGCCCCGAGAGTCGAAACGACGTGAAACCATAGGCGAACCACCTCTTATATATTTGAAACACACGACAACTTATGAGACTCGATTCGAAGTTCCGATGGCCGAGTTATCTACTCGTTTGCCTAACTTATATAAAGAACACTTAGAAAAATTATGGAAAACTAGACCAAAACGGGTCATGGACGTCAAAACGACGTGAAATCATAGGCGAAACACCTCTTACATATTTCAAACGCGTGAAAACTTACGGGACTCGATTCGGAATTCCGGTGGTTGAGTTATCTGCTCGTTTTCCTAACTTATATAAAGAACACTTAGAAAAGTCATGGAAAACTAGACCAAAATGGGCTCAGGGCGTGAAAACAACGCGAAACCATAAGCGAAGTATCTCTTATATATTTCAAATGTGTGACAATTTACGGAACTTAATTCGGAGTTTCGGTGGCCGAGTTATCTGCTCGTTTGCCTAACTTATATAAAGAACACTAAGAAAAATTTAGGAAATTAGACCAAAATGGGCCCCGGGCGTCGAAACGACGCGAAACCATAGGCGAACCACCTCTTATATATTTAAAACACATGACAACTTACGAAACTCGATTCGGAGTTCCGGTGGTCGAGTTATCTGCTCATTTGCTTAACTTATATAAAGAACACTTGGAAAATTATTAAATATGGTTACATTTGTGACTTCATAATTAATATTTTAGTTTTGTAGGGTCTTGTGATGAGCCTCGTGGCAGAGGTGAAGCCAGCGGCGATGGCAAGGACCGCAAAGGAGCTGGCGATGACTCAAGAGGAGATGATGAGATTCTTTTTGTGAAACTAATGGAATAGTATAACAAATGAGAATCTTTTTATGAAACTGACGGAGTAGTATTTAATTTCCTAACAACATAAGTTTACTTGTTCGCTTATAATTGACCAAAGTTTTTATACATGGTCATAGTTCTCCCAAATTTAGATGATAACATTTAAAAAACTTGGATAACACAAGCACTCGGAGGGTGGGGTTTAAAATTATGAAAGTTGAATGACGATATTGTTAAACGCAACAAACTAGAGGATCACTTTAAATTTTTATTAGTATGAAATTAAAATTAGTCTCTATAAACTAACAAAAACGCAATAAGGGATTAATATATGTGTATATGTGTGTGTATGTATGTATGTATATATATATATATATATTATATATATATATATATATATATATTATACCTGAAGTTGGGATTCAAGAAAAGCAAGGATAACAGCAGGAATGAGACCTCTTATACCACTTCCATCAATGCTCAGAATAGCAACTAGTTTTCCATATGATGGGGGTTGGATTTGAAGAAGAGATGATAGCCTTTCCATTTTTGTATTAATTATATTTGTAACTTACAAACGAATGTGTGTGTGTGTGAGTAACATATCACTATACAGCTTAAGTTAGATTCATTTTTGTGTTTCCGGCTAATCTATTTATAGCGCCTTCAAATTAACTGAAAAAAACTACCTCGAAATCCATCCCATGCATGGCTAGCTACATTATTAAATACTCCTTTTGTTCCAAAATTAGATATGCAATTTAATTTTTGAGGTTAAACGATGACATATTAAACTTTTAAATTGGTATAACTCATAAAAATTTAGAACGAAATAAATTTTGTGATTAATCATTTTTGTTATATACTATACAATTATAATAATTGTATCAAATAAAATTAAATAACTTCACATCAATTTGAAATTTAATTTATCGCCGTTTTACTTTAAAAGTTAAATTGTATCTCTAATTTTGGAACGAAAGTGGTAGTATATATTATGTGATTACGACAAATCTAAAGACCAATAATATTAACTTTGAACATCAAAAATTTATGTATAGTTATATACTACTAGTCAGCCACATTGCATGCATTATATATTGTTGGATTCCTACAGGCCCCATAATCTCTCTCTCTCTCTCTCTCTCTCTCTCTCTATATATATATATATATATATATGATTTTGGCGTTGAATTGAAATCGTCCAATTAAGTCTAGTAAACCCTAGCTAAGAGCTTAATATATGCCCAAACTGAAAGACAATAATTATCATTGGATGAGAGAAAACTTGTACAATTTTTACGATTTTTTGTTAGGTTGTCATTGTTTCATATAACGTATCAAGTAATGATCAGGCACATGCATGGACTTGGTAAAGTTTGTGAGCAACTCAGTCCCACCAACCCAATATATATATATATACAAAGTAACATGCATTATATATATTAATGAAGTTTTTATACTATCCTTTTTTTAATAAAATGCGGGGCCAAAATCCAAAAATAAAATAA
Source organism: Aralia elata (assembly GCA_034770075.1). Classification (NCBI taxonomy): domain Eukaryota; kingdom Viridiplantae; phylum Streptophyta; class Magnoliopsida; order Apiales; family Araliaceae; genus Aralia; species Aralia elata. The sequence continues at coordinate 77,886,359 of CM068385.1, forward strand.
AAAACAACACCAAAATTATACTCCAGCGAGCAACATCCACCAAGTTTCCTTTTAAAAGAAAACGCAATCCAGTGGAAGTTTTTATTACCCTTTAAAACAATAATTGATAGCATGACATAATTATTGTTATGGTTTATGATGTAATGTCATCCTTGTTAAATATATAAATAGAAGAAATTCCCACCCCCTTTCATGTCTCACAAACATAGTTTTATTTTGACTATTTGAAGTTATTGGGATTAATTCATACTTTGTAAGATTGATTAATGGCCACTATGATAAGGTACAGTTCGGATTGAAGATTTATTAGTTGTTCGGTCTTGGGTTTTACTAATGTATTGTGTCTTATGGGTTTGAGTACATGTTATAGTAGTTAAGATTTTTTAGTTACTATAAAATATTGTTTGGTGTGTGGATCATTGTAGAGCATATATGTGATGTATCTTATGAATACATCAAACAAGCAGGACTAACCAAATTGGTGAATCTGGGTCTATCGTGTTATTTTTTTTTATATAATATATGTATGAGTGTGCTATTATTCGTTCTTAAATTCTAACAGAAGTCGTCTGCAAAACTCAATAATATAAAATTGATAAAAGTCAATATATTTAGATATTAATTTTTGTTTTATAATTATAATAGTTTCTTAAATAGTTTACAAAATTCATAATTGTATTGAACAAAATTAAACTATATAAATCTACTATAAACAATAAGGTAGAAAGTGAGTTTTAAATCTGGTGAACTCAACAATTTTCGTCTTTCAATTAGGTGTTAAAAATCTATATATTTGTATACTTATTATATTTTTATTGATTTTACTCGTGTTGGTCACACTATTTCCCCCAATAACTAATTGTTTTAGAAGGAATTTTCCTATTAGTAAAGATTCATATTATCATCAACAATTTTCTGCCGTGCTAAGATTTAAATCCTAGACCCGTTCCATATAAATCTAATACCATCCATTAGCAAGAAGTATTAACGGTGACTAATAATAAATTGTTATATATTCTTCATTCGTTATTTTGGGACTGAGGAAGTATTACCGGATGAAATGAATTTTTTATTTTTAAATTTAATAATGACAAATAATGTATATGTCGTTTAAATTTATGGCGAATTTGGATTACAACTTATGTATAACTCTCAGCAATAAAAATGGAATAAAATTAAAGTTGGGTCATTCTTAACTCTCTCCTATTTCATGTATCCGCATACGTAGTGTAAGTGAAACCGAGTCGAACCGAATATTGAGTTATTCAGATTTAGTTCATAAAATTTAACCGAGTATGAAATAAGGTATGATTGAGGCTCGTTTAGCTATCGAGTTGGGCACGATCTCGAATCAAGTCCGAGCAGTTTGAAACTTTTTTGAGCAAATATGATCCGAGTATCAATAGAAAATTGCAATTTGAAAATGTTCAAGTAATTTATCGAACTTTAAACTTTGTTCATATTTGAATTGTTTATATTTCGAGTCAAGTTCAAATCGAATTTTTAGTCGAACGAGTACGAATCAAGTTTGAACCATTTGGTTCATTCCTAAGGCTCACCTGAATCACTACCAGAATCACCTCCAACCATACGATTCAGACCTGAGAACGTGTGAATTCTCCCAGCCCTACTACCGGAAGGCCTCTTATTGGCGGCGCGCACACAATGGCCAATCTGACCAAAAGGGTGGAGATGAGAAACGATCGAGTGAGAAAGGGTGAGAGATGAGAGAGAAAATGTGAGAGAGGAGAGAGAGGACTGATCGAGTGAGTAAGAAGAGAGCTGATTATAGAAAAAAAAAAGCTCTATACCGACGACCAGATTATGACCCTCAGAATAGACTATCTTTAAACGCATATACCGATAGCCAGCTCGTGACCGTCGTTATAGATACCCTATTGCTACGGTTCTATCCTGACCGTCGCTATAGCTCGTCGTCTTATCTTGATTTTCTAGTACTGTAACAGACCACACTTTCAAAAGCAGATAGGTATATAGGAATTAAAGAGCTCCCCCTTTATCTCCTTCAATTGTATATGTATGGATGTTATGTAAATTTTGGTATGTAGGTTCATGAAAAGGCTGCTAAGTGGAGATACAATTGTTTTTCATGGTATAATGATCTTAGTATAATCTTTGGAAAAGATAGGGCAACTGGTCATGATGCCCAAACTACAGCTGATGTGCTTGAGGAACTTAATAAAGAAGATGTTGGTCTTCAAGGTGTTGAAGATTGGCTTCAAGATCTTAATTTTGATAGCTCATCCATGCTACATGGCACTAATTTTGATAAGTCTACAAGTAAGAAATCTTCAAAGAAAAGAAGTAGAAGTATGGATCCAATTGCAGAGGTTGTTTATAGTGCTTTAAGGATGATAGCTACTCAACTTCATGAAACCGTCAAAATGTTTAGTCTGTGAGGACAATCTGATGGAGCAAAAAAAGAAACTCAATGAGGAGTTCTCCAATATTTCTGGAATTTCTGAAGTGCAAATGTATTAAGTTGCGAAGAAGATGACCGATAATATGAACCCCATGATATTGTTCTTTGTTGCACTAGATGATGAAAAGAATGATTTTGTGCAAGCTTTACTTCGTGGTGACATTTGAAAATGTAGTGAATTTAAACTTTTAGGCCTATTATATGAATGGTAATAATTGCTTTCCTCTCATAAGACATATCATGCCATGGTATTATATAGAATCTATTATTACGTGAATACTTCAAAAACTATTATCTCAAAAGTGTGGTGTTTGGTTCAAAATTATACACACACACACACACCCCTTAGCTTGAATAATTGTTTGTTAGTGCATACTATACTACGTTTTGTTTATTTCTACATATGATTTGTATATATTTGCTTTAAGGCTTTTTTTTCATGAAGGTGCTTATTTGAATTTTTAAATGCATAAAAATATAAAAAAATATTTTTTTAGTGAAGATGTTCTTTTAGTTTTATTTAATTTATTTTTTCATTCATTTTATAAATTTGTAGTATATAAAAAACGAAAAAGATCATTTCACATTCCATTCATAATGTAATTCATGTAAACCAAATACCTAAACTAGAATGGTGATTTTATTCCTAACGGAATGAATGAACAAACCAAACATAAATATGAGAATGATCATTCATTCCTTAAGTCATTCCGTTCCATACATGCCAAGGAATGGGAACCAAACATAGTATTAGAGCTTTTCTTTTTAATTAATAACACTTTATCAATAATAATTTTGAGTTTTTGAAGTTTAAAATTAAAAAACAAAGTTATCAAAAAGAAAAATACATAGAATATTTAATTTGTCTTAAAAATAGGCCGTTGAAATTACCAGAATAAAAATTATGTTGTCAGAGCAATAAGTGTTTGTTAATATATTAAGTGTCGTTAAAACAATTGAAAAAGTATCGCTAAATGTATATTTTTCTAACAATAATATTTTTATTTTGACAATATCAACAAGACAACAACATATGACTCATTTCCACCATTAATACTTCCTGTGGACTCCTCAGTCTTGGTAATTATTTTGTTACGCATAATTTACAAACATTAATTATAAATGAGCCTTGCTATAAACTCCACTCTTCCTTTTTACTTTATGTTTTAGGAGAAAAAACAAAGATTAAAAAATGTAATTAATACTTTGTTTGATTGATTAAAATGAGTATGCAATCTCAATACTACAAGAAAGTAGGGATGTAGTGAAGGAAATTTTGTGAAGGAATTCATTCCTTCACATGAGGAGTTTTCTAGCGAAGGAACAATGAAGGAAAAAAATGTAGTGACAATATAGTTATTAGCGAAAGAAACATCCTTCACAATTTATATTTTTTTCCTCACAAAATTGAGGTGATAGAAGGATATTTGGCGCCAATTTATGATGAAAATTTGCGAGGAAAAAAGTAATTAATGAAGGAATTAATACTCACTATATGTTATTGTTCAGGGGTTTTTTGCGAGAGATAAAATTGGTTACTGTTTTGTTCTAAATAATTTTTATAGAATTAATTGTGATGAATATAAATTGTAATATAAATACATTAAATTTTTTACAGTAGTAAATTTACTTAATAACACTTTTTAAGTAACTTACAATATCGACTATTTCTTTTAATAAACTATAAAGTAAATAATTTTACATTACAACTTTAAAATTTCATACATCGATCATGACAAAAAAAGAGATAGTGAGACTCTTTAGTGGAATAGAGCACAAATGCCCAAAAAAAAAATACTCATATGTTCTACAGAAGGAGTTAAGTTTGAATTTGTTCTATAATTTATAATATGCTACAATTAAAATTGTATGTAATTAATATTTTAATAAAAATTTTATTCTTAATAATAATTTTTAAGTAATTTAAAATATTAATTGTATTAATAAAAATATTAAGCTACAATTTTAAAATTGACAATAAACAAAATTATAATAGTTATGACTCTTTTTGTGGAACAGATTACAAATGTTAAAATATTACTTTTTGATTCTACAAAAAATTATATCTTAATTTGTTATAATTAATTTATAATATTCTAAAATTTAAATTTAAATTTATTTTTAAGTTTTTTAAATAATAATTTTACATATAATATTACCTCTAATAAAGAGTTGTTTTTTTTTAAAATGTTATTAAACTCTTTTTTTGGAACAGATTACTCCCTCAGTTGTGTGCGTGCGTGGTCTGCAAAGCATGAAACAGAGATCAATTGGGTTTCACCTTTCTTCCTTAACCAAAATTCGATGTTTCAATCAGAGAGAGATGGGCTAGCTAGGTTTCTTCTCTACCAATTTGGATTTCTTCTCTCCTTTTTTCGCAAAATTGCTCGTCTTTGAACCAAAATTTGCTATCCGATTTTTGACTAACGGATGGACTGTTTTTGCAGATTTTTTATGAGTCATTTGATGAAGATTTCAATGGACGATGGATAGCCTCTGGACATGAGGAATCGACTAAGTTCGATATGGTCTTGGTTGAGAACGAAGGAACCCAAGAAATCGACCCATGACTAAGATCGATATGGATGTACAGTGAGTTTTCTTCATTTTGTTAATTCACATCCCTTTCAGATTGAGTTTTCTATATCGAAAATGGTTAATTTTTGTGTACATAATTCGCTAAGGTACTTCACACTACTTTTTGTTAATTTAGAGTTATCTGGCATAATGCATATAAACTGTTTAGTGAAATGCTCCAATGAAAAGATATACTATTGAGTAGTTTGTAGCTCTTCATCTTCTGATTCATCATAGCTCTTTACTCTTGGAGCCTAAGTTTTATCTACTTTAGCAAGTGATGAGGGGATTATTTTTGGTGTTATATGGGGTTATGGATTGTCTCAAATACTAGGTACAGTCCCATTACATTCCCTATTCGGTGTTTGATATTATTTTACATGAGTAATTTAGGGTTATTGGTTGTGTTGGTTTCAAATTCAGTTCTTGGAGTAACTGTTCTTACCGTTGGGAAAGACTTGATCCTTATAGGTAATTGGAACTAATAAAGGGAAAACATTTAGTGTTTGGGTTTATGAATTAATTGAGTTTGATTATGTTCTCGTTTGGGGAAGAAGGTGTGCATGTGTGTGTATCACAATTGGATTTGGGGCTGAACCTAAATCATCAGCATCTGTATCTCTTTCCTTATCCTTCAATTATGTATTTAAGCATCTAAATATATCACAAGGAAACTAGTCAGCCTTATCTTAATTATTCCAAGACTTTACAACACCTAGAAAAGTCTAGGAATGTTATGGTTTTGGGTAGTTGTCAACATTTAAGTAACGTATGGACTATGGATAGTGGTAACAAGTCCAAGATTAATGTGGTTGGTATGATTTCTTTGTCACCAAAATAAATTTAAGAAAAGTTTTTTTAAAAAAAAAACCAATAATGAAGAGACCGCAATCCCATATAAAGACATCCCTTGTGGGGAAAAGTAGAACAAATGATTTGTTGATGTTGCATGCATGGTTATGTGATATGTGTATTGTTAGGTGCATGCATGGTTGTATTGTTTGTTTAAACATTAGGTGTATCCCAATTCCCAGGGGAATATTTAACTGTACCCTCTTTGTTTTTTCCCTCGAAAACTTTAAAGGTATTTCGTCATTCTAATAACTTCACAATAATTTACCATTAAAGACATTTCACATGGCATGAGCCATGTTAGCATGACCACTTGAATAATCCAGTTCAATATTATTGTGTTCCCTGTTTGCTGAAAATGCCATATGTGAAACTTCATATACTCTTTAAAATTTGATAAGATGGATTGAAATTTGTTGTTTGCTGAAAATGCCAATGTTTAATAGTCTTTAAATTTTGATAAGATGGATTGAAATTTGTTGTTTGCTGAAAATGCTAATGTTAATATGCAGCATAATGTGAGTGTTGAACTTGATTCTATTGCTTTATTTTATACCTTGCATTCTCCTCAATGAGCTACACACGCGTGTATAGTTTTGTGATTTATCCCTTGTTTAATTAATGAGCAGGTGATGATTGAAGCCCGTTGAAAATCATACACCTCAAACCATCATAATTGATGAAATTGGAACAGAGCTTGAAGCATTGGCTGCCAGTACAATTGCCCAGAGGAGGGGTTCAACTTGTTGGAACTGCACATGAAATAACTATAGAAAATATAATGAAAAATCCTCCCTCTCTTCAGATTCTTGTAGGAGGCATAGAGGTGAAAACAGTTTCCTTGTATTTCAGTTTATATATTTCTCATTTATTTTTAAACTCATTTCCGTTGTTTGTTGTTTTTTCCCCTCCTTTTTACCAAGTTATAAATGGTGTGACGGTATATATTTGAAGTGGAGCTGTAGTTAAGTTCTTTATTTTCATGACTGACTAGAAATCTAGTCTAATCCAGGTCCTCTTGGATGATTAGTGTAGCTTTTTTGAAAATTGTTCATTTATGTAAAAACAGAGTGTTACCCTTGGTGATGAGGAAGCGAGAAAAAGGAAAGTACAGAAGACAATTCTTGAGAGGAAAGGGCCTCCTACATTTACATGTGCTGTTGAAATGATATCTAGAACTGAGTGTCATGTTCATCACAGATTGGATGCAACTGTAGATGCTATACTTGTAGGTATTCTGTAATTCCTGAATCATTGAAATATTCTGTGCAACTTAATGACAACGGTAACTGACGGAAAGCTTTTCTGGACACTAGGCAAATCTCCCTTATTTGAAATCCGTCACATGGATGATGAAGCTAAGAGTAAGTATTTGGGTCTCAAAGACATGTGACAAGGTATTATGATCTCGACTCTTATTTCCTTCAGAGCTCTTGGACAAACTGAATATACAATATTCAGAATATATGGTGTCTTCTTGTCTACTAGTTAATCATTTGTGCATCAAGCAGGTATTAATGATCTTTTAACTCCCACATTTAGATGAGCTTCTACATAGAATTAGTAGAACAAATGTCTCTGGAAAAAGGAATAATATTTTCAATTCCCTCGTGTAAAGCATTGCATGTATTTATTTTTGTTCACAAGTACTGTTATGCTCATGGACGTATTTGGAATTAATTTATATGCACTTGGTAGTATGGCATCATACCTTGAGCAGGAAGATGAGAATTTTAATATAGCGTGATATATTATATCTTTCTTTGTAATATGTGTATAGCTACATATCACGAAATTTGCCTTACCTTTGAAATGTCATTAAATCTTTTCTTTAAGGTTAAATTGTACTTAATTTAAGTTGTGTGTATGAACATGTTAAAAAGGTAATGATATGGTTAACTCAATGTAGTGCAATTTTTCTTGTTTCAATATAAATTTATCTATTATCTAGCAATGAACATTTTAATTTTGGTGATCGTTATATTTTGTTCTCTCTCATTTTGTTGAACTGTTTCTTAATTTAAGTTTTGTCGGTATTTTTGTTTTTCATGTTTGTAAAATTGGGTTTTGATACTTTTCTGGCAGTATGAAGAGGTTTTGATACTTTTCTTGCATAAATGAAGTTAAAGGCTCAACCTTGACTTGCTTGAAGACGAATATAATGAGGAGCTGGCAATTACTAGGCCTTATAGCTAGAGATTTTCTTCCTTGTGTAATATCGGTGGATACATATTGTAGGTGATATGGCACTTGCTTTTGATAACAAGTCTTGTAATTTTAGTGTGTATATTAGCTATACTAGCTTTGTATACATTATATACTTTTGAAATGATATAATAATTAGTTTCTCATTTAGTATATATAAAATTTATGTGCACTTTTTTGTTATTTATATTTTAATGAGATATTATAATGAAGAAATGAACATTAATGAAGGATTATTTCACTCATTAAAATCTTTTCTAGTTAATTAGTTAGTCATCAATGAAGGAATTTTTCTCTCAGTAAATTGAAGAAAGATTCTCAATTTATAATTAGTGAAGGAAAATATTCTCTCGTTAAATAAATTTGTTCTTCATAATATATTATTTGTGAGGGAATAAAGTTGTTCACTAATTTTAAATAGTCCTTCTTAAAATATTATTTGTGAAGGAAACCACTCTTTCACTAAATAACAATATTCCATTACCAAATATAATTTGTGAATAAAAAGTTATTCACAATATATCCTTCACAAAAAATATTTAGTTACTACTTAGCGAAGGATACCCTATTGTGACGAGGTCTAATGCGAGCAATGATCTGAAAGAAAGATTTCTTCGCAATAAATCTCTTGTGAGTAATATATTATGTCTTGTGAATGATTTGTCCTTCACTAGATGCCCTTTTTGGTGTAGTATATTATCCTTCAAAATTCATTAAAAAAGATGAAAGATAAACAATTTAGTATTTAATATTGGGATAATATGGTAAACTAAGTCATTAATCATTTCTTGAAATTTACCGGTGGCGAGAAAAGGTATCCATTTATTATTTTCTCCCTCTTATTTTATTTTCTTTTCTCTATTTCCCCTTATTTTTCTCACTCATTATGTGACTGCACTAACTGTACATTGAAGCAAAAGATATAGATTTATTGTTGGGTTGATCTCGTAGTTAGTTCCAATATGTGAAACTTAGGGTAAAATTATTAATGATAATCATGACTGCCGATAATGGTTGTTGCGGTTTAGAATTTTTAAGAAATATTTAGTCTGGTAATCTGAATGTGTTCTTACAAGTTCCTGTTTTCATACTTTCAACCTCTCTGTATTAGTAGTTGTGTTCGAACTGTGACAATTGATATGATGAATATATACTAAGTTTGTTCGTGTAAATTTTACTTTTGCTTTGTGATCGTGATGATCCACATTTAAGATTTAGGGTTGTTGGCTATCTAATTGTTTTAAATCAACCACATAAGCTGATAATTAGGTGTGGGATAAAATTGTTGTTTTAATATTTTATTTTTTTAGCTAGGTAAGGTTGCAACCAATTATAGGATTGGAATTAACCAGCAACCTTGAGGTTATTCCTTGTCACAAACTGAGCTTGAAGTGTAAAAGTGAAGAGCACAAAATTTTGATATGCATTTATGTCGGATAATTAAAAAAAATCGCATGTGACAATAAGAGGAAGAGGTTAGAGGATTTTGATGCTTATTTCCAAAATTATTAAGGGGAGAATCTTTAGTTTGTAAACAGTGAAATATACATATGTGGAGACAAAAAAGTAAGAGTTTGTTGGCTGGGTTATACACAGTTCTATAATTTGAAGAGATTGCAGGTTGTAGGTTGTAGGTTGTAGCCAATACAATTGGTGACTTGTATGCGTATTATGAATACGCCATATAGCTAGATTGTTGTCATATTGCAGAGAAACGCTGAGGGAAGCAATGAAAGAACTTGCAGTAACTAAAAATTTACTGCAATTGTCTGTCCAGCCAAAGTTTGTACTTTGTTGCATAAATAAGATAGTTACAGTCAAAAATTGCACATATATCACCAAGGCAGGCATGTTCAAGGCATAGGACAAACCTGCGGTGTTGCGTAGTTCCATATATTAGAAGTTATCAGTCCAGTTTTAACAGTATGTTGTCCAATTCCAATAACACCCCCCCCTCCCCCCCCCCCCCCCCCCCCCCACGATACAGCCAATATTTAAATTATAGTAAATTGTGTTTTGCTCTAGTTTCATTTAAGAACAAATGAATGATTTTATAGAGATATTCTGAATTGACATACTTACAAGCTAATTTCTCGAACATCATTTTAGAAGGTCTAGTCATATTCATGGCAATTATTTTTGGTGTGTTATGGAATGTTACTGTTGAGATGTAATTTTGTCTTCGATTCCCTGAATCATGTTAATGCTTTCAATAGATTGCTTTATATTTTAGAACGAAGTGAGTATTTGAAATTAAGCCTCTTATGCATTTATTTATTGAAACAAATGTATTAGGATTTAAGTATATACTACTAGCTTAAACAATTGTATGGTTAAATTCCATACATATGGAGTCTGGATCATATTTCTGTGACAAACTTCGTCTCTCAAATGAAAGTAGTCGATACCAAAGGCTCACCTCATTCTCATTGTCCTTTTTAAGCATTAATAATCTTTAACCTAAATATAACCCAAAAATATGATAATAATACATATCATTATATGGTTGTTCAATTTGAATTAGGGACACAATATCATGGATAAGAGATGGATGGAATTACCAAGATATTTTAGAAAATATCTTGCAGGCCTAGAATGATTTTTGGACTTTGGTTTCGAAAAAGTGGGCATGGTTATGGGAAGAATTCCTTGTCCATGTAAGAATTGTGTGAATGGTCGATACCATATTTGAGCTACTATTCGTGAACATTTGATTTGTGATAGATTTATGTTTGTCTACATGAATTGGGTGCATCAAGGGGAAGATGAGATTGTCAAGGATGATTGCATTGATGATGTTCACGACGAACTATCATAATCCGAGGATGATCATCGTATGCCTGAGATAGTAATGATATATTTAGGGATCACGGTGTGGAATTGTCGACTGGAGCTACAAAATATCAAAATTACATGTCAGAGGCCAATCAACCTTTATATCCTAGATGTGAAATTGAGACTGTCCTTTCGTTCATTATACGACTTTTCAATCATAAAAATGTTAGCAAATGGAGTGATGTATCCTCTGATGGTTTGCTCCGTAAGTTCAAGTCATCATTTTCACCATTTGTAAACTTGCCTGATAATTTTTATGAAATGAAGAAAATGGTTAGAAACTTTATTGGGGTTTTGGTTATAAAAAGATTGATGCATGCGAGAATGATTGTATGCTCTTTTGGAAGGAGAATGAAAAATTAGAGTCTTGTACAGTTTGCAAAGCATTGTTTTAGGTAGAAGTAGACTGAGATGGTTGTACTAGAGAAGGCACAAAAGAGATACATTCTCTCAAGAACATTGAAATGTAAGGCTCAGACTGTCTATTAATGGCATGAGTCCCTTTACCTATGGGTCATCGTATGGTATATGGCCAATGACAATTGTTGTCTATAACTTACCACTATGGATGAAGCAGGAGTATTTTATCATGTCGTTGTTAATACATTGACCAAACTCTCCATATAATGATATTGACGTGTATATGCGATCTTTAATTGAGGAGTTGAAGATACTATGGAGTACTGGGGTTGAAACGTATGACGTATCTATCGGTACAAAGTTTCAAATGTGTGTTGCACTGTTGTGGACAATTAGTGATTTTTTAGCTCTTGTTATGTTGTTTGGTTATAGCACTAAAGGTAAGTTAGCTTGTCTATCATGTCAAATGAGCACTCGTTCTCGTAGACTGCAAAGTAAGAAATGTTATATCGGGCATCGTTGTTTTTTAGAATCGGGTCATAGTTATAGGTTTGATACACGGAGATTTAACGGATAATGTGACCATAGTGAAGCTCCAGTGGTGCCATCAGGATTTAATATTCTTGAACAAGTTAATGGCATTAATGTCACTTTTGGAAAGACGCCCACTAGCACGAAGACCATTCCCCATGACTCAAGACATAATTAGAGGAAGAAAGTTATTTTCTTTGAATTGTCATATTAGAAGATACTTTTGTTGTACCATAATCTAAATGGAATGCACGTTGCCAAAAACATTTGTGATAGCTTGATTGGGACATTGTTGAGTGTGCAAGGAAAGATAAAAGATAACTTAAAAGCACGATTGGACTTGATAGAAATGGGTATAAGAAGAGAGCTCCATCCAAGACTCGTCCAAGCAAGCGATTCAAAGTACCTTTTGTCAACTGCAAGCTACTCAATGTCTAAGAAAGAAAGACATGATTTCTTGCAAGTGTTGAGAAATATTAAGGTACCTGATGGATATGCTTCAAATATTTCACGTTGTGTCAATTTGAAAGGGGGCAAGATCTCGGGTCTTAAAAGTCACGACTGCCATATTTTAATACAACAATTACTTCTAATAGCAATACGAGGTACCAACTTGCCTCGACATATCTGCTCAACGATAATTGAACTTTGTAACTTCCTTAGAGAATTATGTTCCAATTATAACACATCAGAAGATTATGAACGGTTGAACAAAAAAATCCCGTTAATACTTTACAAGCTTGAGATGGTGTTTCCTCCTACTTTCTTTGATATAATGATACATTTGTGTGTCCACCTTGTTGAAGAGGCGAGGATAGCTGAAAATGTGAAATATTAACAAATGTGAAATTTTGAAAGATACATAGGCAAGTTAAAAGGGTATATTTGCAACAGAAGTTGTCCAGAAGGGTCAATTGTAGAAGGGTATATTGCTGAAGAATGTGTTACATTTTGCTCAAGATATTTGAGTCAGAATAATGCTACATGGAACCGAGTTAGAAGAAATGAAGCTAAATACGAACTAGGTGAATCAAGTTTCTCCGTATTCAGAAACATAGGTTGATTTTTTAATGCCCCAAAAGATTGTTCTCTATGTGGCAATGATGTCAAGAGTGCACATTTGTATATACTATTCAATTGTAAAGAGGTTGAGTCATATCTAAGGTGAGTAAATAAAGAATGACATTTATTGTTCGAAATATTATTTACTTTTGTATTATAGCTATGAAAAAAAAATTTATTTTTTTAAAATTTTTTTGTAGTATTTGGCGAGATTCGTATATGTTACGACGTGAAAAGCGTAAGCAAAAATCGACTTCAAGGGAAATTGACAATACTAAGAAAAATGAATTTCCTAAATGGTTTAGGAATTATTTAAGTACTACAATATGTGAACGTAATTTCATAAATATTTTTATAATGGTTATTAATAATAAATTGATGGAATTTTCTTATATCACTACCATTTTGTAGATGGAAATTGTGAATAATGATGCTTCTAAGGAAGTAAAAGCTTTTGCATTTGGCCCAAATTTGATAGGCAGGTTAGGAGATGGTTATTTAGTAAATGGGTATCGATTCTATACTGCAAGTTGTGAGAGTAAGAGAACAAAGAATAACGAGGTATACGTGGCAGCAACTACTCGTGGATATTCCTTGGCTAAAGACCTAAATCCTAGGGAAGATGTACTTGAATACTTTGGTATTTTGGAAGATGTTTTTGAAATGGATTATTATGGATCTGGCAAGGTTGTTCTATTCAAATGAAAGTGGTATGACAGTTTAGCACGTGATAGAGGGGTCAAAACTGATGAATATGGCTTCACGATTGTAAATTCTCAAAAGTTTAGTTCGGCTGATGAGCCCTTTATAATACCGTCTCAGGTTCAACAAATATATTATGTTGATGATCAAAGGGATAACAATTGGCGTGTGTTTATACGAACAAAACCGAGAGATTTATGTGAAGATAATGAAGTAGATTCTGATAGTGACGAGTTACCCAATACCAATGAAGATTTCATCACTCCAGTTGTAGAAGTTGATACTGAAATGATAAATTGAGTTAGGAATGACGTTGATGCTGAATTAGTTGAAAATAGACGAAAAAAGACTTTGAAGTAGGCGGAAGACATGATCTCAAATTGATACTTCTCGTTCCAAAAGACGAATGATTGAACATATTGTTGATGAAGATGAAGATTGTAGGTAGGAAAATTACACCTTGCTAGGGTTAGGGTTTCGTATTGGCTGGAGAGGAGAAAAATCCACAAAGAGTACGGAACTGATTGATTGATTGAAGAGGGGAGAAGAACAGGTGGGCAATTACTCCAATGACACGTGGCAGAACTCCTAGAATCCGAAAACCGGGTTAGGGTAGCAGGGATTCCAAGAGCCTTCTAGAGTCTTCGAGTTGTGAGAGAGTTTCAAGTGTTTAGAGCTTCCAAGAGTCTAAGTGTAATGTCTTGAGAGCGATCCCCTTTTCTCATAATAGAGGGGCTATTTATAGAGTTTTCCTGGGAAATAGTCACATGCCAGGCACATGTTTTAAAGAAAATTCCCGAAATACCCTTTAATTATGTTTTAAAGGAGAAATTCCAGAAATGCCCTTTAATCATCAAAGTAATGCCCAAATTGCCCTGTTCTTCTAGCCGCCAATCCAATCCCTCAATCAATTCTCAAAATGGGTCGCATCCACGAGTCTTTTGCCTTGGAACACGTGGAGACTTCCCTGGGTCTAGTACATTTAATTAGGTCACATGAACCCTAATTTGTACATGTAATTAGGTTTTTTGTAAACCCTGATTTGTACATTTAATCTAATTAAGTCATGTGAACCCTAATATGCACTTGGGCCCACATTTGCCCCCTGCGCGAGAGTCACGATGCCTGAGAGACGCTCGTGCAAAATATTCCAGGCTTGTGAATGATTTTGTGTGACTTCACTTGTCCAAGTACTGCTTGGTAGATCATTTGAAGCTTCCTCATTTTGCTCAATATTTATGTATTTATTTTCTGAGAATTAAAACAAGGGAAATCATCAGATATCACTAAATAAAATCCAATCTTTTAGAATCAAATCTTATTTTATTTTGTAAATAAAACAAAATCTTCCTTCATTTGATTTTTGTAAAGCAAGATCTTTCTATTTAAGGAAACCAAATATTCAATATATATTAATTTCGAAATTTCCCTATTGACGGGGATAAAATATCAGATATATATATTTCACAATTTCCATTTTTATTAAGAATCAAATCAAACATTTCCAAATAAAATCTTATTTTATTTAAGAATAAAATAAATCAAATCAAATATTACCAAATTAAATATTATTTCATATTAGAAATAAAATAAAATCTTTTCTCATTTTCTTTTGAAAATAAGGTCAAATAAATTTTTATTTGGTAACATAGATCAATCTTTCACTATATATATATATATATATATTATGTTCATTCACTTCCCTGATTCCCTTTCGCCAACCAAGAACTAGAATCATATATATCATATATAATTCCTTTCATGTCCCGTAATCAACTATCCAAAAGTGCCAGCATATATTGTTTCCTTTTTTTCTTCCGAAGCCTAGCATTGATATTCCTCCGAAGCCTAAATACTCCTCCGAAGCCTTCTTTTTCTCTTCCGAAGCCTAGTCAGTAACAATATATCCTCAAAGCTTTCTTTTTCCTCCGAAGCCTATATGACAATATAACTCCGAATTCTTGGAGCAGCTTTGATCCTCTCAAAATATTTCAAGGTAACTTTTGTTATTTTTTAATTACCGATTGCATGCAGTGTTTTTTTTTTTTGAAATTAACTAAGCCTCGTTTTAGTTCATTCATAGTGAATGACTAGGCTAGGCTCCTGCAAGCAATAGGGTAATTCTATAACAGGTTTTGTTTCATATCATGACGAAGGCACGTGGGAAAACCACCATCCCTTTATTCGGCTTAGCATCTATTCCAGGCCATTGTAGTCTTTCTTTTGTGTTCCGAGCCCCGTTACCTTGATCATATCTCGGTAGGGTTCCATTGGAAAATAAAGGAAGATTGGCATTTTTCGACGAAATCGTGAAGTAAACACACCAAAAAAAATACTCTTCGGCGGGACTTCCTTGCATGACCGAGCCCTAGGGGGGCAAACCCTAGGGGGTCGAATCCTAATCTTTCTTTTGTCTTCCGAGCCCCGTTACCTGGATCATATCTTGGTAGGGTTCCCTCGGATAATAAAGGAAGATTGGCGTTTGTTCGATAAAACACGAAGAATAAATGAAAAAAAATGCTCTTCGGCGGGACCACATCACAAGATCATGCCCTAGGGGGCCGAACCCTAGGGGGGAAGTTTGTCAAATAAAGTGAAAATTTTTCTGAAAATTTTTCTTTCATAATTGTGATTTTGATCCTTCTCTGACTTCATTTCTTCTTCTTTTCAGGTATTCTCAAGTGAAAAGCTCAAATTCTCCTCTTGTCATGGTAAGCCCACTCAAGTTCATATGCCTTACTTGACATATCCTTAGTATTCTCATGTGGAATCTTTCTTACTTGCAGGCCTCATCTACCGGATGTTCTGAAGACTTGAAGACTTCCAGGGTAATTCCCTTCGTTAATGATTGGGGAAAGGCTCCCTTTTTGGGCCTTTTGACACTTTTTGGGAGCATGTCCGGACTTATGATCGCACAACTTTTCCTTCACCAGAGAAAGAGGGCCTGTTTCTTTATGTCGCGGCTTGCGGAGGTTGGGACGACTTCCCCCATTCCGGTCGCATTCCCCGCATGTGCATAGAGAAACAAGAATACCCTTTCAGTCTCTTTCGCTTCCTGTTTGACTCAGCTAGCCGTCTTCAAGGATGGCAACATTGGACTGACGAGATCCTCGGGAATGTGGAGTACAAGGCTATACTAAAGAGCGCGGGCATATATCGCTGCATTCAGCTATGTAAGGATCTACGTGTTCAGCAGGATCATGACGCTCTTACTGTGTTGATTTCCCGCTGGTGCTCCTCTTCATGCACATTTGTTACTGCTTGGGGGGAATTCACCCCTACACTAGAGGATGTCTATGCTATCTACCAGTAAGCCTTTCCTTTTGTAACTTTCATTCGTTCTTATTTTCTCCTTTCTTTTTCAAATTATATGCTTATGTTGGGTTATATCTTGTAGCCTCCCTGCTGTCGCTTCGGCTTCTTGTGACCCATCTAGTATGTCTGCTAGAGATGTTGAGTGCGTTTCCTATTTGATGGAGGCCTTCAAGCAGTCTTCTCATTATGTCTCACGATTCAAAGGTGACACACTCCTTCCAGATTTCGAGACCACTAGCCGACAAAAAACTTCATGGTTATCTTGGGTGCGCTACTTCTTTAGGGATTACAAGACTAACCAGTGGGATAGTTCGACTTATGACCAATCCGTCCTTGCTTTTCGTAAGGAGTCTTGTCCTTTTCCTTTGGCAGCCTATCTGGTTATGTGGTTGTCTCGCTTTCTCTTTCCCGGGTCTCCTGTTGACGGTCCCTCAGTTCGTATGTTTAGTTTAGCAGCTCTGCTATCTCGGGGTTTGGAGATTCCTCTTGCTTCCCTCTTTCTGGGAACCCTGTATCGCCGTTTAGATGAGGTGGCCTTCGCTTTGAGAGAATCTGTTGGAAGGTATTCGCTTTCATGCTTTCATTAACTGTCTTTCACATTGCACTTTTCTCTTCTTTTCTTGAATTATCAACCTCTCCTTTTCATTTACTCAGGTACGACGTGAATTGCTTCATTCCAGGCTCCTTCCTTCAGCTTTTCCTCTTGGAGCGTTTCAAAGGTTATTCTTCTTTTGAACATCTTTCTAAGAGGAAGAAGAAGTCTTCAGACCCTTTTTTATTACCCCACATCGACCCCCAGACAGCCCGCTGGATTGATTACCGCTTTAGCTCAGACATGCGGCTTTTCATTGATGATTTTCCATGCTTCACCGCTCGTCCTTACACTATTGTTTCGAAAAATAATGGTCACCTTCCTCACTTCTATAGGCGTGAGTCTCGCACTTATCTAAATACCAACAGGCTGAGCGGTTCTTCATTGACCTGGTTCGTCTTTCTTCGGGCTGCGGAGCTTCCATATTTTATTGAGGATAATGATTTCGGTACCGTACTTTATAATCCTCATAGAGTGATGAGGCAGTTTGGATTTGACCAGGAGCGTCCCTTTGGCCGTACTTGCAAGGAGACTTATGAGACTGCTCTCCTCAATTTCGTGTTCACCTCTCCTTCTTTTGCATGGGCCTTTCCAGAACCCCCAGGTGCTCCTCACAAATCCTTTCCCGCGGCTTTTATCATACCACCTGCTACTCGAAGTGGACGGTATACTACCGGTGAACGCAACTACTGGCAAATCAATCTTAAGAGATGGGAGGACGACACACTGATGTGCTCTAGACCAGCTTCTCCTCCCAAGCGTCTTCAACGGATTAAGATGTTATGTTCTCCTAAACCCAATGTCCGTTCAGAACGATGGCCAGCCAGTAGCCGCCTTGTTGAGTGTGAGGCCTTAAGGCCTAAGTCTTCTCCTCCTAGATCAGCAGGTATTCATTCTCCAGTTATCCTTCATGTTCCTCCCCAAGGATCCTCTGATGCCGGGGAAATGAGAGTTACTCGTTCCAGAACAAGAACATCTACCCCTACGGATTCAGAGGTGGCTCCTCCTATGGCATCTACCGTGTCCTCGGTTAGCCGTCCTGGCATCAGGCTTCGCTTAAGGCCATTAGCAAAACGCCCTCCTGAGGATGCTAGTCCTATTGTGCCGGTAGCCGAGGATCCAGTCAAGAAACGCCGTAGAAATTTGGTATGTGTTTATACTTTTTGTAGTATCATCATTTATGTTTGTTGCTATCCATATAGTTGCCATCATGATTCCTTTTATCATTATGTCCACCATTTTTAGATTGGCGATGCTGATGAAGAGGATGAGGATGCTCCTCTTGAGTTTATGCCTATTACTGCAAATGGGGCAACCACGGCGGCTTCTACGAGTTGCGACCTTCCCCGACCTATCAGTGTTGAGTCATCTCCATCCCACGAAGCTTGTGTTAGTCTTGATGCTCAAGACACTTTATCTGATGTGAGTTCGAGCTTTGCTTTGGAGGATGCAATAATTTCCTCAAACCCTCCTCTAGCTTCTCCACATGATAGGCCTAAGGAGACTGATGAGACTCCTGCTTCCGCGAGGGAGGATCCTGCTGAAACTATTGCTGATGTGTGTCCTCCCCAGAAGGATTCTACCGAGTTGTTGAGTTCTCGGGAGGGCATTGTAGACAGCATCTTGGGTGGGTTGAGCGACATTCCGCCTTCGGTAGCATCTCCCAACTACTTTTCCATTGACTATCTTGTGAGTATCTTTCTTTGGTAAATATATCATTTTTTATTTATTTATTTATTCAAATATATTACATGTTTTCTCATCTTATTTTCCAGAGTGAGAAGATGCAAGAGTTGCCTTTGCCTGTTGATGCGCTTGCCTCATTCGATGCTCTCAATCCGGATGTTGACACCTCGCTAGATAATGACCTCGGGTATCCTCCAGGCTGTCTTCCGGATGACCAAGGCGTTATGGATTCATCAGCATCCCAGCAGCCCCGTGCTCCTCCATCCCTTATCTCGACAAATTCTATGATGGCCTCCAAAGTTGCTCCTGTCAGAGCTTCCTTCAATCCAAACGGAGACCTTGTTTCTTGGAGGAGCTTCCGGATATCATCATCTAGTCGGGAAAGTCTTGAGCGCCTCTTAACTCGGTTCCCATATATACTCGACCAGCTGATTATTAAGGCGTCTTCTGCCCAGACCTTCTTCCTAGATCAGCTCGCAGGCCTTGTGCTTGGGTTGCACACTCTTTCCTTATACTCTTTGCGGGCTGAGGACTTGAAGAAATTTAGTGATGATGTAGGCGACCTTGCGGCTGTGGGTGTTGACATGTCCCCTTTTCGGGCTAGGCTGGATCTCCTCCGGTCGAATTTCAACCTTGTTGAGCTACGTTCGGAGATTGCTATACGTAAGTGTGAAGATGACTCCTTTTCAGCACAAATCTCAGAGTTTGACGAAGCCATAAACAAATTGAAGATCCATGCGCAAGGTTTAAAGTCTCAACTTCAGGAGGGTTAGAGCGACGGCTCCAGGACTTAGAGTCAGCTACTCAAGATGTCAAGAAATCAAAAGCCGAAAATCTCAAGATTCAGGATGCTGCCATTAGTGATTTGGAGGCCTTAGCTATGCCTTCGTTGCAGTTTGATATGTCGTGGCCTTTAGATCATGACTTGCTGTAGTCTCTTTTTCCTTTTCCTGTTTCAGAAACTCATTTACACATATTTTATTTATCAAATTAGAGTTTCTTTAACCTTGTTGATTTACCTTTAATTTGAATGATTCCTCAAAACTCAATATTTATCATTTGAATTTCAAGTTACTCAAATTAATACTCCAAGGCAACAATAGGTCTTATGAATAGATAAAACATTGAATGTTATCAATAACATGTATATATATATATATATATATATATATATATCTTTTCGAAAAATAAGTGAATGAAAATTTTGATAATTTATTGATGATCAAGTTGCTTTTTAACGAAAAGCATAACGTTTCAAAATTTTCATAAAAAAACAATAAATCTTGCTTTTGTCGAATAAAGCATAACGTTCGTCACTTTTAGAGATAAAGTGTAACTTGTTTTTTCAGGTTGAGGACTTATAGTCAGGTGCCTCGATTACTTTTAAAGTTTGAAAGTATAACTGTGAGGGCTTACAGTCAGGTGCCTCAACTACTTTTGAAGTTAAAAGTATAACTCTCGTGATGACTATCTCATGTGTAATATTTCTTTACCCATTTCAGGTTCAATGGGCCTGAGATAGCATTTGATCCCACGCGAGATATTTTGCAATACCCGCTTTCGGAGATCTCTCGTACCCTATACGGGCCTTCCCATTTGGGGTAAAATTTGGTGGTTGGTGTTCCCCTCATGACTTGATTTGCTGTCTTGAGCACCAAGTCCCCCACCAGAATTTGTCGTGGTACCACTGCGGTATTGTATTGTCGTCGCAGTCTTTCGTGATACCGTTCCAATTTTTCTTTCTCGGAAGTCAGCTAAGGCCTCTAGGGCTGCTGGTCGGTTCTCTTCCTCGACTAAGCTTCGGAGTCTCATCCTAGCCGAAGGGATTTCTATTTCGGCAGGCAAGATAGCTTCTTCTCCATAAACTAAAGCATATGGGGTTTCATCCGTAGGTTTTCTTTTTGAAGTTCGATATGCCCATAATGCTATTGGTAATTGCTCTGCCCATGTCTTCGGATGATCATCTAGGGTTTTTGACAAGATCCTGATCAAGGTTTTGTTTGTGGCCTCTGCTTGCCCATTGCCTTTCGGGTAGTATGGCGATGACTTGTAGTGCTTCACCCTATATCTTTCCATCAGACTTTTGATGTCTCTATTAATGAAAGGAGTTCTATTATCTGACAGAATAATCTTCGGGATCCCGAAACGACAAATGATATGTTCCTTAATGAAATTCGCCACTCTACCAAGCTGGACCCGTAGCCTTTTTCAAAGGGATTGCCTCTACCCACTTTGTATACATCTCAGTGGCCGTCAAGATCCATATGTTGCCTTTAGAATTAGGATGAATGGGACCTATAAGATCCATTCCCCATGTATGAAAGGGCCATGGTGTTGCTATGGTCCGTAGGTCTACAGCGGGAGCATGAATCAGATTCCCGTGAATTTGGCAGATGTGGCACTTTTTGACAAAATCCAAGCAATCTCCTTCCATCTTTGGCCAGTAATAACCATGATCAATAAGTTGTTTGTATAACTTGGCTCCCCCTTGGTGCTCGTCTTTATGCATTTGGTAGACCAAATCTTTGGCCTCTCCTACTTCCAAACACCGTAAGGGCTTGCCATTGAACCCTCTTCTAAACAATTCTCCATTTTGCAAGAAGAATCGTTGTGACTTTCTCTTTATCAAGATTGCATCCTTCTTTTCGGCAAGCAGATTGCCGCTTTGTAAAAATTCTACATAAGGGATTCGCCAATCCACCATGTCATCGATGAAGGCGCATTCCTCCTCCCTAGGGTATTCTTGGCATGAAACACATCGTCGTTGAAGTGCATCTGCTTCCTTCTTCATTTCAGGCCAATAATACCCGTGGCGCTGCAACCTTCGATACAATCCAATATCGGCCAATCCACAATTTTCTGCATGTACCTAATGCAAAACGCGCTGTGCTTCGAGCCTCCCCAAGCATCGTGTCAATACCCCATCTGTTTCTTTATGGTACAAGACTCCCTTGATGATGGCGTATTTCTGAAGTTCCACCGGTGATATGGTCCCCTCCTTCGTTTGCAATTAATGGGAAATATTATGTCTCCAATCATCGGTCAGGTCTTTGGGGAACAAGTCTAACACCGTGGTTGGGAGGGTTCTCTTCATTACCTTCATATCTAGGTCTTCTCCTTGGACATATACTCTAGATGCTACCGTGGCTAATGCATCAGGTTGTTTATTTTGTCCTCTTGGCACGTACTCAATAACCACCTTCCTGAAGTCCTCCATCACTTTTTGTGCCACAGTTCGATACGGTGCCAATATAGGCTCCTTCACTGCGAATTGCCCTCTTATTTGTTGCACAATCAAGTTTGAATCTCCCCTTACTTTAAGGCGTTTAGCTCCCAACTCTCGAGCCGCTAATAATCCCAATATAAACGCCTCATATTCTGCTTCATTGTTCGTGCAGGGGAAGTCTAACTTGTATGACAAAACTACTTCCTTTCCTTCTTTGGTGGTCAACACCACGCCTGCTCCACCTTTCCCTTCAGCAGACGACCCATCAAAGGCTAAATACCACCATTCCGAGTCGTCATCTACTATGTCAACTTCTTCTACTTCTCCCCCTGGAAGATCCTCAGAGGGAGGTTCGTATTCTCCATTTGGAAATTGAGCTAGTAGATCTGCCAAAGCCTGACATTTGATTGCCTTTGGTGTTACACACTGGATATCATATTCTGAGAGTATCATCATCCATCTTGTAGGTCTTCCTACCAATGCCGGCTTAGTCAGTAGGTATCTGATCGGGTCAGTTCTTGTTGCAAGCTTCACTTCGTGTGCTAAAAAATAATGTCGCATTTTCTGCGCTACAAACACCAATGCAAGGCAATGTCTTTCCACCTGCGAATACCGGGTTTCCGGTCCTCTAATTATCCGGCTGATGTAGTACACAGGTTTTTCCTCGCCATCCACTTCTTGTGTGATTAATCCCCCTACAGACTTTGTGGTAGAGGTGATGTATAACTGCAACGGTTTTCCTCTTTGTGGTACTACCATCGTTTGTGCTGAAGCCAAAATTCCCTTCACCTTCTCAAAGGCTTGTTGTTGGTCTTGCCCCCAGTCCCATTTTGCCTTTCCTTTTAGCAATTTGCCAAAAGGTTCTGTGACTTCTGCTAATGCTGGCATAAATCTTCTCATATAAGAAACTTTTCCCTAGAAAGCTCTTCAGCTGTTTTTGTGTTTTTGGTGGGGGCATCTCCACAACTGCTTTTGCCTTGCTTGGGTCTACCTCCAAGCCTCTGTTATGCACCAAGAAGCCTAAGAATTTTCCAGCCGTCATTCCAAAGGCACATTTCTTCGGATTCATCTTCAGATTGTATTTTCGGCATCGCTCAAACACTTTTCTCAGGTCCTCCACATGAGTTGTCGCCTTCTTGGATTTCACTACTATGTCATCAACATAGTCTTCTACTATATCATGAATCATGTCATGAAATATAGCATGCATTGCCCTTTGATAAGTTGCCCCCGCATTTTTCAACCCGAAGGGCATTACTACATAGTAGAAATTCTCAAACGGAGTACGAAATGCCGTCAACTCTGCATCTTCTACTGACATTTTTATCTGATTGTACCCCACAAACCCATCCATAAATGACATCATCTCGTGATTAGCCGTTGCATCTACCAAAGTGTCTATGTTGGGTAATGGGTACATATCTTTTGGGCATGCTTTATTCAAGTCTCTGAAATCCACACATATCCGTAACTGACCATTTGACTTCTTTACTGGTACAATGCTGGATAACCATATCGGATGTTGAATTGGCTTGATGAACCCTACTTCCAGCAACTTCTTGATTTCCTCCTTAATTTGGGTTTCAACTTCGGGTGCATA
This sequence comes from Aralia elata, assembly GCA_034770075.1. Taxonomy (NCBI): domain Eukaryota; kingdom Viridiplantae; phylum Streptophyta; class Magnoliopsida; order Apiales; family Araliaceae; genus Aralia; species Aralia elata. The sequence continues at coordinate 77,910,345 of CM068385.1, forward strand.
GTTGTGAGGAGCTTGCTTTACTGGTTTTATTCCCGGGCTTACATTCAGATTGTGCTATACCAATTCTTTATCAATCCCGGGCATCTCGTCATAATTCCAAGCGAAGACATCCCTATACTCTCGCAGCAGTCTCACAAGCGCCTCTTTCTGCTCAGCATTCAGTTCTTTGTTGACGTAAGTCGGTCTTGGCGTTCCTCCATCTCTTGCCAAATCCACTTCTTCTACTTCATTTTGTTGAGGTTTTGGCCTATCCTCAAAGCATTTTGGAGCTGGTTCTACTTTCTGCTGCACAATTTCTTCTTCTTCATTACTGCTGGAGTGGGGGACACCTCCTGAGCCGTTGGGTTTGCACTCTCCCTTGGGCTCTTCCCCCTTGCACCATCATAAGCGAAATACTATCTTTTCGTCGGGTTTAACAACTCTCTCCCATTTCGTTCTTTGGCCATCATCTGATTGCATTGTCCGTTTGGCATTGATTATGTTTCTGGCATCTTCAGGATCTGATGGCCTTTTCTTTTCTCCTTTTTCTCCCTTCTCTAGGTCTATTACCACCGGCTTCTTGTTATTGGAACATTCTCCTTGTCCCGAGGTCTTCTTCTTTTCTTTTTCCTCAGGCACAAACTTGTCTGCCTGTACTTCCTCCCAACTGACTAATTTTAGAGAATCAGGTCTTGCAATCTGGTTCTCTCCCTCTTCAGTGACATCATCAAAAAAAGTTGCTTCGGCGATGTGTGCCTCCTCTGGTCCAAAGGGATTTCTGGTTGCTGGTACCTTCACTTCTTTTCCCTTCCAGATAGCTTTCAAGCATTGATGAAAAACGGAGGGTACCACCCCATAGTCGTTTTGCCAAGCCCTTCCTAGCAAGACATGATACGCTGCATCCACCTCGGTAACATGAAACATTACAGGTCCTCGAATCTTTCCAACCTGCATGTCCACCTTGATGTGTCCCAGGGTTCTGGCACTTTGGTTGGCAAACCCTGTGATGTTTGTTGGTTCTTTCACAATTCTCTTCTCCGGCAGGCCTAACTGCTTAAACACAGTGTAGGGAATAATATTTATAGACGCTCCATTGTCGATGAACGCCCTCCGCACCTCTATTCCATTTATGATTGCCGTCACATACTGGGAGCTGTCGTTTTACACTCCAAAATTAATACCTTACTAACACTCTACTAGCACAAAACTTAGTATAATGACAAGCAAGGATCGATCCCACAGAGAAGTGAATTAATCTTTTACTTATTCTAACATTCCTATTATTTCTATTAATGAGGGGTTTTTGAGTTTGATTCACTAAACTAACAAAAGTAATTAAGAATGATCAATGAATAAAAAGCTTCAGTTCTTCAGTTCAGTATCACCTTATCACAATTATGGGAAAATCAAGTTTAACAATATTTATCCTTCAATGAGACTAATAACCCTAGATAACCGCGATCGCTAATTATCCGAAATTCTCCTTATGTGTAAATCTAATGTGACAATCGCCTCAAGAGACTCTAACTATCATATAACCTAGAACTATCAGTCTAGATTTAATATAACAGCAGCATAAAGAATGAGAGAATTAGGTTATTCCAAGCAACAATTGCACAATCAGGAATTATTTAACTTGCCTTCTAATAATCTTAATAATATCCAAAAGCTTGTCCACAATCAGATACTATCAATTGCTACCTATGATCAGACATAATATCGTTTACTTAATACTATATCTTAATCTAGCAGATGGTATCAATCAAATTAATTCAATTGGCCAGATCAAATCAAAAGATTAAATAACATATAATCAATTAAAAACAGATTATCAGAATAAATCTCATGCAAGAAGGAATAAATAAATAAAACCTGATTAAACCATTAATTATGAAAAAGATTCAACATCCCTTAGAACTGAAAGTAAGAGTTTAGCCTGACATGCCTTCAATCTCCTCCTATTAGAGTTACAATTGTAGTTGCCAAGATCTCTATATAGCTCTAGAATCATAATAATATATATAACAAAAGTTCTCAAGTTCCTACTTAGAGTTTCCTTCTTACTATCTGATCATAATGAATAGAATCCTCTTCCGAATCAACTTCCTTTTCCTCCTTCAGCTGGCCTTTAGTGCCAAAATTCGTGACCGAGCGCCACTGGCGCTGTCCCAAGCGCTTCTAGCGCTACTATGCAGAATGCCTAGCGCCGCTGGCGCTTGGTTTGTGAAGGGTCAAGCGCTAATAGCGCTGATGTAGCGCTTCTGGCGCTGTGCTGATGAATGGTCGAGCGCTGCTAGCGCTGTGCTGAGCGCCAATGGCGCTAGTGTGCAGTGGCTGCTGGCTTGTGTAGCGCTGCAAGCGCTGGTCCTAGCGCTTCTGGCGCTAGGTCTCTCCCTCACATTTACAAAAATGCCATTTAAGCCCCAATTTTCCATCTTTTTCCACTTTTGACCTTGAATTCTCCTGAAATCAATAAATAACCTAATAAGTGCATATACACAATAAAACATGCAATAAACTAGATATAAAGGAATAAAAATAAATGAATAATATGCACTTATCAAATTCCCCCACACTTAGTCTTTACACGTCCTCGTGTAAACTAAAACAAAGATTATAATGAAAATCATTTGAATTCTATTCAACCAAGCTCCCAAAGGTTCAAATTCAATTAGCATCCAAGAATACCAACACCAATCAACAGAAATTCGTTCTATACATCATCAATCAATTCATAACAATAATTCATCAGTCCCCACTGAACATCTCTAAATCAAATTGAAACCACATAAGCAGCTCCTATGATTAACACAGATACTCAACTCAGTTTATATGGAACAACAACCATGCACACTGACTCACAACCAGAACATGTTTTTTTCCTGCCATTCATTTTTTCTTCATTCAGGTGAATGCATTTTATGCTCCATTTCACCTTCCTCATTCTTTTCTTAAGTGAGTGCATTTTATGCTCCATCTCACTTTCCTTCTCACCAACGAGTGCGTTTTACGCTCCATCTCGTTGCATGTGTTTATGGGTGAGTGCGTTTTACGCTCCATCTCAACCCACCACATGTTTTCCTTTTGAGACAAAATGTTTCTTTTTCCTCAATTTTTTTCTTGCTCTCAATTTTTCAACTTTCCAATTCTTGATTTTGTCTTCACATGATCCTGGAAACAAGATAAGCAGTTAAACAGTTCTAAATCATGAAAGCAGTGCACATAGTCAACTCCACAACTAACCCAGTCAAGTAAACATGTATCTCACACTCAAGTACTCATGCAATACCAACTCAATCTAAATCAGTCAACTATGGGTCCTAACTTCATTATCATCTTTTATCAATTAATTCAGCATCAAACAAATTCTATCAATTAGCATCAATTTTCATTCTAAAACCAAAAACCTTTGAAAACTTGACCAAACACAAAAACTTTTGGAAAATTTAAGTCAACTCAGATTTCCAAACTTAGAACAAAAGCAAAACCTATTCTATATTAACCTAAACCTAAACCTAAACCTAAACCTAAACCCCTCCCCCACACTCAAACCTTACATTGTCCCCAATGTAAGATAATCATGCAAAAGACGAGCAAAATACCTAAAAAAAAACAATAAATAAGTAGAAAGGTATAGAAAAGCAAATTTGGTGTCTTGGGTTGCCTCCCAAGCAGCGCATTTGGTTAACGTCGTTAGCCCGACATCAATGCTCCTCAATCATTCATAGCTCGGATCCACTAGGTCTATCATCTCCACACTCTCCATTGAAAATCCTTCACAGAAAGGTTTCAGCCTATGTCCATTGACCTTGAAGACTTTCCCTGTCTTTGGATTCTTTATATCTATAGCACCATGAGAGAACACATTAGTAATAACAAATGGACCTTCCCAACGAGAGCGCAACTTACCTGGAAATAACTTCAGCCGCGAATTGAATAGGAGAACTTGTTGGCCAACGGTGAAATCTTTCCTCAAAATCTGCTTGTCATGGAAGGCCTTTGTTTTATTCTTGTATAGTCTAGAACTCTCATAAGCTTCATTCCTCATCTCTTCCAATTCCTGCAACTGAAACTTCCTATGCATCCCCGCCTCATCCAAACTCATATTACATTGCTTGATCGCCCAAAAAGCTCTGTGTTCTAATTCCACGGGTAGATGACATGGCTTCCCAAAAACCAATCTGTACGGAGACATACCAATGGGGGTTTTGTATGCAGTTCTATACGCCCACAATGCATCTTCTAACCGCAGACTCCAATCTTTTCTACTTGGCTTGACAACCTTCTCCAAAATCGATTTCACTTCACGGTTGGATACTTCAGCCTGACCATTGCTTTGCGGATGATATGATGTAGAAATCTTATGCAAAACATTATATTTCCGGAAAAGTGCTGCTAGCATCCTGTTGCAAAAGTGAGTTCCTCTATCGCTGATGATAGCTCTAGGAGTTCCAAATCTGACAAATATATTAGTTTTGACAAAATCTGTAACAACTTTAGAATCATCAGTCCTGGTGGCTTTAGCTTCCACCCATTTAGAAACATAGTCAACAGCCAAGAGAATGTAAACATTACCATGAGAAACAGGAAAAGGTCCCATAAAATCAATACCCCAAACATCAAAAATCTCAACAATTAAAATGGGAGTTTGTGGCATTTGATTTCTATGTGATATGTTACCTGTTCGTTGACAATTCTCGCATGATTTACAAAATAGATATGAGTCTCTAAAAATTGTTGGCCAATAAAAACCACTTTCTAAAACTTTATGAGCAGTCCGTTTGGGTCCAAAATGACCTCCACAAGCATAGGAATGGCAAAAAGTTAGAATAGACAATGTTTCAGTATTAGGCACACACCTACGGATTATTTGATCAGCACAAAATTTCCACAGATATGGATCATCCCAAACATAATGTCTAGCATCACTCCTAAGCTTATCCTTCTGGTTTTTAGAAAATTCATTGGGAATAAATGCACTTGCCAAATAATTAACAATATTCGCGTACCAAGGCAATTCCTCCTGAATAGAAAAGAGATGCTCATCTGGAAAGGAATCATGCAAAGGTAGTGCCTCCTCATCTCTCATCAATCGACTCAAGTGATCTGCTACTAAGTTATCTGCTCCCTTCTTATCCTTGATTTCCAAGTCAAATTCCTGCAACAGCAGAATCCATCTGATAATCCTGGGTTTAGAGTCCTTCTTGGTCAACAAATATCTAAGAGCTGCATGGTCAGAATAAACTACAACTTTAGTGCCAAGTAAATAAGATCGAAATTTATCTAAAGCAAAAACAACAGATAAAAGTTCTTTTTCTGTTGTCGAGTAGTTAATCTGAGCTGCATTCAATGTTCTAGAGGCATAATAAATGGCATGGACAACTTTGTCAACTCTTTGGCCCAAAACAGCTCCGACTGCATAATTGCTTGCATCACACATTATTTCAAAGGGAATATTCCAATTTGGCGGTTGAATCACGGGTGCGGAAGTTAATAGGCTTTTCAACATATCAAATGCCTTCTTGCACGTTTCATCGAACTGGAATTCCACATCTTTTTGCAGCAATTTACATAATGGCAGAGCTATTTTGGAGAAGTCTTTGATAAATCGCCGATAGAAACCTGCATGTCCAAGAAAAGAGCGAATCTCCCGCACACTAGCAGGGTAAGGCAAAGCAGACACAATATCTATCTTAGCTTTATCAACCTCTAAACCTTTAGCTGACACAACATGACCAAGCACTATACCCTGTTCTACCATAAAGTGACACTTTTCCCAATTAAGAACAAGGTTAGTTTCCAAACATCTATCTAGCACACGCGTTAGATTTTCCAAGCACAAATCCAAAGAATCACCATGTACTGTGAAATCATCCATAAAGACCTCGATGCAACTTTCTAAAAGATCAGAAAAAATTGCTTACCATGCATCGCTGGAAAGTACCTGGTGCATTACAAAGTCCAAACGACATCCTCCGGTATGCAAAAGTACCAAATGGACACGTGAATGTGGTCTTTTCCTGGTCTTCGGGTGCAATCACGATCTGATTATATCCTGAAAAACCATCTAGAAAGCAATAATAAGTATGCCCCGCTAATCGTTCTAGCATTTGATCAATAAAAGGAAGAGGAAAGTGATCTTTTCTGGTTACAGCATTTAGTTTCCTGTAGTCAATACACACTCTCCATCCTGTTTGTATCCGTGTGGGCACCAACTCATTATTGTCATTCGTGATGACAGTTATTCCAGACTTCTTCGGAACTACCTGTACCGGACTCACCCACTGACTGTCGGAGATGGGGTAGATTATGCTTGCATCAAGCAATTTAATCACCTCTTTCTTGACTACCTCCATCATGGGTGGATTTAATCTTCGCTGTGCTTCTCTCGTGGGCTTTGCTCCATCATCCAAAAGAATCCTATGCATGCACATCGCGGGGCTTATACCTTTGATATCTGCTATCGTCCAGCCAAACACTGTGACATGGTCCCTTAGGACTCTCAACAATTTCTCTTCCTGCACTTTGGTTAGATTGCTAGCAATAATCACAGGTAACGTTTCATTAGTCCCTAAATATGCATATTTTAAGTGAGCAGGTAGGGGTTTCAATTCTAAGATTGGAGCTTGCTCCACAGAAGGTAACTGTTTTTTATGAGAAACAGGCAATTGAATTGATTGAACTGCATACTTATCTGTGAATTTTGGCAACGAGTGCAATGCAGCCACAACTTCCTTCAATTCCTGATTCTGATCAAATTCTTCCTCTTTATCCATGTCCAAGTTGTTAGCAATAGCCATCTCCAAGCTTTCCTTGTGGTCTTGTTCAAAAGATCCCTGCACTATAGAATCAATGATGTCAATGGCAAAAACATGATCAACATCACTAGGGTACCTCATTGCATCATATATATTGAACTGAATTTTCTCTCCATCAAATTCCATGGTCAAGGTCCCATTGTGTACATCGATCATTGTCCTTGCTGTTTTCAAGAATGGTCGCCCTAACAAGATATGTGAAGGATTTGGAGATCTATCATCTTCCATATCCACAATGTAAAAATCTGCAGGAAATATTAGCTGATTAACCTGCACTAAGACATCTTCAATTACCCCTTGCGGATAAGTGTTAGTAACGATCAGCAAGTTGAATGATAACACCAGTTTGTTTCAAAGGTCCTAGATTTAAAGAGGCAAATACAGACAATGGCATGACATTTATTGACGCTCCTAAATCTAACATGGCTTTCTCAAATCTGGTATTACCTATTCTGCATGGGATTGTAAACATTCCTGGATCTTTACATTTAGGAGGCATTTTCCTTTGAAGCACTGCTGACACATTCTCTCCTACAGTGATTTTTTCATCATCTTTCAATTTTCTTTTGTTAGTACACAATTCTTTCAAAAACTTTGCATACCTGGGCACTTGTTTGATGGCATCCAATAGAGGAATATTTACCTCTACCTTCCTGAAGGTTTCCAAAATTTCCCTTTCATTTTCCTCCTTCTTTGAAGTCTTGTGGGTTCTAGGTGGAAACGGCAATGGTGGAGTCTTAACTGGAGTAGATGGGGTAACAACTTCCCTCGGTGTCTCTATCTCATCACTAGCCTCCTCTTTTTCAATTTCCGTCACTGTTTTGGGTACTTCCAACTCCTTTCCACTCCTTAGTGTAATCGCACTAGCATTCTCCCTTGGATTGACAATTGTTTGGGAGGGCAACTTTCCTGAACCCTGAGCATCCAACCTCCCCACTGTGGTGGCAAGTTGACCTATCTGATTTCTCAAGTCTTGAACAGAATTTTTTGTTTCCTGCTGGAACTGCTGTGTCTGTGTCATGAATGCCTTGAACATGTCTTCCAAAGATGTTCCAGGATTTGCAGGAGCTGCCTGTCTAGGTTGATATTGAGGTTGAGTTGGTTGAGAGCCTTGTGGGAACCCTTGTTGTCTAACCGGATATACACCTTGCGCTGGTGGCCTATTTCCTCCATAACTCAAATTAGGATGATCCCTCCATCCTGGATTGTAAGCATTGGAGTACGGGTCATACTTCCGCTGTGGTTGTGCCTGATAGTTCCCCATCGCATTAGCTTGCTGTGTTGTGTCTTCCTCTTGCAATGTTGGACAAGAATCGGTACTATGACCAGTCATTAAGCAAATCCCACAAACTTTTGCTGCTGGTGTATTTCCTGTAGCCATTTGTTTAACCAGCACAGTTAGATCAGAAATTTGTTGTTCAAGGTTGCTCGTGGTCATCTCATTCACTCTTGCAGGTGCATGGTTATTCCTTGTCCCATACTGCTGAGAATTAGCAGCCATATTTGCAATTAGAGTCCTTGCAGCCTCCGGTGTCTTATCCACTAGTGCTCCTCCACTTGCAGCATCGATCATACTCCGATCCATTGGTAATAGTCCCTCATAAAAGTACTGAATCAGGTGTTGATCGTCTATTTGATGGGGAGGACAACTGGAACACAATTTTTTAAATCTTTCCCAATACTCATACAGTGTCTCTCCGTTGAACTGTCGAATGCCGCATATCTCCTTTCTGATGTTGGCAACTCTTGAAGCAGGAAAGTACTTCTCCAAGAATAGCCTTTTCATGTCATTCCATGACTGTATTGACCCTGAAGGAAGATAGTACACAAGCCAGTCCTTCGCTAGATCTCCCAGTGAGAATGGAAATGCCCTTAGCTTGATTTGATCCTCTGTTATTCCATGTGGCTTCATGGTGGAACACACCACATGGAATTCCTTCAAGTGCTTGTATGGATCTTCACCTGTGAGACCACGAAAAGTAGGCAAAAGATGAATTAGTCCCGATTTAAGTTCAAAAGCAGCAGTTAAAGTAGGATATTCAATGCACAAGGGTTGTTGATTAAGATTGGGAGTGGCTAATTCTTTGAGTGTTCTGTTGTTATTTGGCACCGCCATTTCTTCTTCCTTCTCTGAATCGGTGGATGATGTATTTGACAGTAACTCAAGTGCTATGTTGAGTCCCGGTGATGGAATTTCGTCTGACTCTGCAGTGATGCCTCGAGCTTGACGAGCTTCTTTCCTTAGCCTGCGTGCAGTTTTCTCAATTTCTGGATCAAAATTCAAATCACCGGATTGAGAGGATCGTGTCATAAACTACAATAATGAACAAAAATAAAATAAAATAAAATGAAGAATAAATAAAGATAAATAACACTTCCCCGGCAGCGGCGCCAAAATTTGGGAGCTGTCGTTTTACACTCCAAAATTAATACCTTACTAACACTCTACTAGCACAAAACTTAGTATAATGACAAGCAAGGATCGATCCCACAGAGAAGTGAATTAATCTTTTACTTATTCTAACATTCCTATTATTTCTATTAATGAGGGGTTTTTGAGTTTGATTCACTAAACTAACAAAAGTAATTAAGAATGATCAATGAATAAAAAGCTTCAGTTCTTCAGTTCAGTATCACCTTATCACAATTATGGGAAAATCAAGTTTAACAATATTTATCCTTCAATGAGACTAATAACCCTAGATAACCGCGATCGCTAATTATCCGAAATTCTCCTTATGTGTAAATCTAATGTGACAATCGCCTCAAGAGACTCTAACTATCATATAACCTAGAACTATCAGTCTAGATTTAATATAACAGCAGCATAAAGAATGAGAGAATTAGGTTATTCCAAGCAACAATTGCACAATCAGGAATTATTTAACTTGCCTTCTAATAATCTTAATAATATCCAAAAGCTTGTCCACAATCAGATACTATCAATTGCTACCTATGATCAGACATAATATCGTTTACTTAATACTATATCTTAATCTAGCAGATGGTATCAATCAAATTAATTCAATTGGCCAGATCAAATCAAAAGATTAAATAACATATAATCAATTAAAAACAGATTATCAGAATAAATCTCATGCAAGAAGGAATAAATAAATAAAACCTGATTAAACCATTAATTATGAAAAAGATTCAACATCCCTTAGAACTGAAAGTAAGAGTTTAGCCTGACATGCCTTCAATCTCCTCCTATTAGAGTTACAATTGTAGTTGCCAAGATCTCTATATAGCTCTAGAATCATAATAATATATATAACAAAAGTTCTCAAGTTCCTACTTAGAGTTTCCTTCTTACTATCTGATCATAATGAATAGAATCCTCTTCCGAATCAACTTCCTTTTCCTCCTTCAGCTGGCCTTTAGTGCCAAAATTCGTGACCGAGCGCCACTGGCGCTGTCCCAAGCGCTTCTAGCGCTACTATGCAGAATGCCTAGCGCCGCTGGCGCTTGGTTTGTGAAGGGTCAAGCGCTAATAGCGCTGATGTAGCGCTTCTGGCGCTGTGCTGATGAATGGTCGAGCGCTGCTAGCGCTGTGCTGAGCGCCAATGGCGCTAGTGTGCAGTGGCTGCTGGCTTGTGTAGCGCTGCAAGCGCTGGTCCTAGCGCTTCTGGCGCTAGGTCTCTCCCTCACATTTACAAAAATGCCATTTAAGCCCCAATTTTCCATCTTTTTCCACTTTTGACCTTGAATTCTCCTGAAATCAATAAATAACCTAATAAGTGCATATACACAATAAAACATGCAATAAACTAGATATAAAGGAATAAAAATAAATGAATAATATGCACTTATCACATACAGCGGTCGGTTGTGCGGGTATCTTATCTCTCTGTCAGCTTTAGAGAAAGATATCTTGCTTTCTTCCTCTTCCACTGCCTTCACAAATCCTTTGCTTACCGCCATGCAGGTCTCTTGGGTTTCGGCTGCTTTGATGATTGCCCTGGTTGCCTCTATCCTTGCTTCCTTGGCTAACCTTATTTGGTCGAAAAATTTTCTGAATTTAACTCCATTCATCAACGCCGTCACCTGCAGGCCTGGATCAACATCCATCATTTCTTCCATCCTCTCTGCATTCTCCCTCATTTCCACTTCTGGTGCCTCACTATGAGTAATAGTGTTGCACGTTTCTTTTCCCTTATGATTAGGCAGTGGCTTATCATGCACGCTGCTTCCTTTTCCCAGCTCGATTTCTCCTGCCGCCAATTTTTCATGGTATATCCTCCGCAGACTATAACAATCAATAGTGGAATGTCCTGCATATTGATGGTATACACAGAAGCCTGGTCTTCTTTTTATTTCTTCGGTCACAACAAATCTGGGCTTCGGAGGCCTCACCACTCCATGTTCTACCCATTGCTCATACAAGTCTCTAAAGGCCTTCTCACTGCATGTGATAGCCTCTGGAACGGGCATTCTGGTATACTTGTCCCCTTGTTTCCCTTTACTTCGCTCGTTCTTCTCCCTCTTGCCCCCTTGTGGTTTTGACTGAGAGTCAGCCAAAGCCACAGTTGCTGTTCTCTTACCTTTCCAGGTAACCGTCGCATGATTGACGGACACTGTCATGATTCCTCCCAAATCTTGTGCAAATGATGAGAGAGTCGCAAATGAATCACATGCCTTTGTAATGAGATGGGGCTTGAAGGAATCTAGTGCACCATTATTGCATATGCTAACCAAGTTCTTCTCCTCAATTGGCTCTGCACACTTCTGTGCTTGGGCCCTGAATCTGTCCACATAATCTGACAGCTCCTCATTCGGCTTCTGCTTGAACCGCATCAGCTCTACGATAGTTACCTGTTTCTGCACATAGAAAAATTTCTTAAAAAACTGTAATTTCAGATCATCCCAATCATGGACTGATCCCTTCTCCAAATTGTAGTACCAACTGAAGGCACTATCCGTCAAGGTCTTGTTGAATTCCCTCATCAACAGATTGTGGTTATTCACCTCATCATAACCCAACCACGGAGACATCGACTCCACGAACCTGGCAATATGCTCTCTGGCATTCTCTTTCTCCCCGTTATACTTTGGGAACTGCGGGGGATGCTCAATATACCCTGCCGGGTAAGGTTGTCTTCGTATGTGTGCCGGGTAAGGTGAAGTAAAGTCCAACTCTGAAGGTCGGGATGTCTGTTTGCGAAGTTGATTGATCACGTCGATCATATCATCCTTCGTCACATACTGGCTCGTGGTATGGACTCTCTGAGGGGCTGTGATGTATTGATGCATAGGTGGTGGGTATGGTAAGGAAGTTGGCTGGTGTACACTTCTATCTTGCACGATTTGAATCGGTGGTGCTTGTTGGCTTGCTCGTTGGATGTGGCTCGGGATGGTCGGTATCTGCACTTGTGAAAATGCTGGGAGAGTAGTCGGGATGATGTTGGGCTGAGGCTGACTTGCTTCCAATCTGAGTTGTGGCACATCACCACTGTTTTGGGGCTCCAAGTTGATGATTGGAATCGGCTGACTCTCCGTTGTTGGCAGCACAGTCGGATTCTCTTTGTTGTTGCTGTTGTCCTCCACTTCTGCTCGTTCCCCCTGCGAACTTCCTGGGAACATAGCCCTGAAAGTGGGGATTTGCATCAAACTGCTGACGGAAATTCCCCATTTCTTCTTGCTTCCTCTGCATCTCCAACATCATGGTCCATCATCATCCCTTGGCCTTCTCGTGCCTCCTGTAAGGCTTTGAGCATCTCCATCTGCACAGCATTCGCAGTTGTCTGCGCTCCAGTGACCTCCTCACCTTGCCTTCCTGCGTTTGGCTGTCTAGCACTGGTTTGTTGTTGATCAGCCATTTGAGGTGATGTTGAACTTCCTTCTGAAACGTCTTCTAGGATGGGTTGATCAAAATCCAGATTCGCGCTTTGGGGCACTAGATTTTACTTGCCTTGGAATCGGATCCGGTGAAGTGATGCTTGTTGTCGGTGAAACTCTTCCTGTAATTCTCCCACTTCGAGTTGTGGGCATACCCTTCACGAATTCTACACCTCCCCAGCAGAGTCGCCAAATAAATGTAGGTAGGAAAATTACACCTTGCTAGGGTTAGGGTTTCGTATTGGCTGGAGAGGAGAGAAATCCACAAAGAGTACGGAACTGATTGATTGATTGAAGAGGGGAGAAGAACAGGTGGGCAATTACTCCAATGACACGTGGCAGAACTCCTAGAATCCGGAAATCGGGTTAGGGTAGCAGGGATTCCAAGAGCCTTCTAGAGTCTTCGAGTTGTGAGAGAGTTTCAAGTGTTTAGAGCTTCCAAGAGTCTAAATGTAATGTCTTGAGAGCGATCCCCTTTTCTCAGAATAGAGGGGCTATTTATAGAGTTTTCCTGGGAAATAGTCACATGCTAGGCACATGTTTTAAGGGAAATTCCCGAAATACCCTTTAGTTATGTTTTAAAGGAGAAATTCCAGAAATGCCCTTTAATCATCAAAGTAATACCCAAATTGCCCTGTTCTTCTAGCCGCCAATCCAATCCCTCAATCAATTCCCAAAATGGGTCGCATCCACGAGTCTTCTGCCTTGGAACACGTGGAGACTTCCCTGGGTCTAGTACATTTAATTAGGTCACATGAACCCTAATTTGTACATGTAATTAGGTTTTTTGTAAACCCTAATTTGTACATTTAATCTAATTAAGTCATGTGAACCCTAATATGCACTTGGGCCCACAAAGATAAACATGGAGTTGAAGATGAAGACGAAGACGAAGACGAAGATAAAGATGAGGACAATGATGTAGAAGGAGAAGAGGATGGTCCTGAATATGAAGAAGAAGAGGGTGATAGCGAGGAAAATGAAGATGAGGAAGAATGATAATATCTATAGGTTGGGATATATTGAGCCATAAGTCCAGTTATTGTAGTTGTAATTACATGTGTTGCACAAACACGATTGGCAAGTCCTTTTACATTTATGGGCAAGATATATACCAAATTCTATATTTCTTCATTGGCTGATGTTCACTTTTTTATGTTTAGTTTATTTTCAATTTTTTATTACATTTGCATCGATTTTATTTTCATGAACGGTCACAATTGTACTGCAAATATGTAATATCCGATTTTAAAAAGATGATAATAATAATAATAATAATAATAATATAATTAGATAATAGAAATGTAACTAATAATTTTTTTATGCATATCTAAAACCTATAAAGATAAGATACGTTATTTAAGTTGTAACAACCTTTTAAATTTTAAAAGGACTCTTTTACCTTTAAACCTATTTTGCAAAGAAATTAAATATATTTGAACAACTAGAGAGAGAAGAACGTAAAAATTATTTGGCATTGGAGTACTGCAGAACAGAGAAGAAGAAAAGAAAAAAAATTAAAAAGGTAAAACTAAACCCTATTTTTCAATTATGAGAGGATACTTGTCTTATATGAATATGATTAAATTTGTAAACAATCGAATGTATATCTTTATATTATTTATTTATTTTTCTACATAATATGTATATCTTTATTCCGATGTACTTGACAAATTTTAATATACACAAATTTATGATTACATTACTTCATTAGTGTATTGTTATTTATTAACTTGTATGTCAATAATTAAAGTTTTTTCTATATGTACATGTGTGGTTGTATAATATAGACTATATGTTATACATTGTATTTGGTGGTACGGTATATATTTATATATATATATATATATATATATATATATATATATATATATATATACACACACACACATATATAGTGTATATGTGGTCTAAATATGCCTCTGCCATCATATGCTTGTTGTCTATAAGTTATGTATATGTATATTCATATTGAATATATAGTTTAAATCATGTCTCTGCCATGCATATTGTCTATAACTAAGTGTATTGGTAAACGAAATTGCTATACTAATTTATATTTATACTTCCTAACAAAATGAATGCAAACGGTTATGTAAATATAATAATAAGTATCAGTGTGTGTAAGATATGAAGCAAATGCGTTTGAGGTAGGATATTTTATCCTAATGATTTCTATTTGTTTTAAATTTAGGATTTGTTTGGCTAAAATTTTTCTATTTCGCATTATCGAGGTAAGTGGCTTTCCGAACTATTTAGTGTTTTTAAAATTATCGTTTATTTTTATATATGTTTAGTAATTACTCGGATGCCTAAATATACTGTTTCAAAATTTGTTATGTTTTGTTTAAGTCTTTCATTTAAATTAAATATTATGTTCTTTTATTTCAAAATTTGGATCAAGTATTTATTTTTGAACTGTGAAATGAGATTATATGATTTTGAATTGTGGAAAAGTATTTTACAGAATATCGATAATATTGAGAAAAGATTTTTGAAATTCTCAGTTCGACTATGTATAGAACCCGTTAGTGTTTACGTTTAGTTCCGGAGCTAATATAGGACCTACTAAGGCGCACTCCTTTTAGATGTCCTTCGGGGAGCGTGTATTTTTATAGATACCTTAGTAGGGTGCGTGAACATTGACACTATCGAACTTTTAGATCGTGTTATAGGGCTATTGTAACCTTAGTCGCTAGAGCTATGCATTAAAAGATATATTGTATACATTGAAATTATTTTTGAATTGTTTTAAATTTGAAAGCATATATACTATTGTTATTGAGCAAAATAATATTTCGAAAAAGTATTTTTGTAAATTGTACTTGATTCGGCTAGATAGGGAAGATTGCTACTTGATGAGCTTTATCGCTCACCTCTTACCTAAACTTTTACAAGTCTCATCGTTGATAGCGAAATTAACACTTGTTTGATATGCTTTGGATGGTTGGAGCTAGTTTAAGATATTTTCTTCTTTTGTCGTTGAAATTGTAATAAGACTATTATTTTCGGGGAGTTGCGTCTCCATTTTCAATTTTGATATTTGGTGGTTTTTCATTTAAAAACGGATTTGAAAGATGTTTATTGTTGAGGTTAATTTAAGATTATTGTTGAATTATTTTGTTTGGGCTGCGCTATTGATATTGTTGCCTTGCGGGCCTTTGGGCTTGCGACGTGTAGCACTTCGGGCCTGTAACAGGTTCGGGGTGTTACAAAAGATATGTGAGGAAATGTACATAATTAAAAGTTTCAAACCATTTACATAATTGATTGTGAGTACACGAAAATTGTTCTAATTAATTTGTATGAGAAGTCTTGTACGTATTACATTTACTTAATTATTCGTAAAGATATTAAAATTAAACAAGGCTTCTTACATTTTGTTGTGTAATTTATTTTTCAGGCTGCTTTCATGGCTGGTGGTAGAGTGTCCAGATCTCGTGCTCATAGTTCGAATAACCCACAAATTGATGAAAACAATGATAATGAGACCCATGCCAATAATTCTCATGTCGATAAACCTCATGCAAATGAACCTCGTGAAGATGAACCTCATGCAGATGAAGAAACCATTGATAAGAATGATTCAGATATCATGCATATATCTGTATTTTTAAATAGGCCTGAGATAGCAATATGCTTCATAATTTCCATTTTAAATTTAATGCCTACTTTGATTGAAAATCAAGCTTTTAGTGTTATTATTTATTTTAGATAATAATTAGCTAGGTGGCCCATAATGTGAAATTTGGAGGCCAAATAATCTTTGCTAAATCAATTTATATTTTATATACTGATAAGAAGCTAAGCTTTTCAATTGGTTTTAAGTATAGCCATGACTTCTTCTTCTCACTGGGTAGTGATGGCCATTATTTCTTATTTATCCCGTTAGGCCCCACATGTGTCCCAATTGTAGCTTACAATGCGTTTGGACTTTGGAGTTATAATAGTAATGAATCTGCAACAAGTTCTAATATAACATTGACCTTAAAGTAGAAATATAATAGGCTGGGTTCGAATTTTATTGCCACCACTCGAGAAACACGAGGATTAATCAATCAATTACTGTATTACTATATGTGACTTTATCATGCGCATGTTTATAGGAAGAAACAACCTTCTGGCTGATAAGGTGTATTCTACTCCTGGATCCAATTGGCAAGTAATGTTATTTTAGTCTTATTATGAAATAACTGAAAATCACTATACTAACGGGGGCTAAGAACTCATGATGATCAATTAGAGAAATGAAAACTAAAAATCGATCACATACAAAAATTGTGATAATCTTGATTGAAATAAAACTGTCCCAAATGCAATGCATTAGCAATTAGTCATTCACGTTGTCCTATCATGCATGTTCAACAGTTAGGTTTGATGCCAATTCAGATCCTTCCATTTGCAGTACTGATGTAATAAATTTACTTGTTAAAAAGAATTTAAATAAAAAATTATTTTCATGAATGTAACTAATAGTTGAGTCTGTAAAAAGGAAAATTCAATTATTTAGTTTAATATTATTTGTTCCAATGGATTAAGGGAAAATTTCTTTCTCTCTCTCTTTTAGGTTCTCGAGCTAAGAAGAAGCGTGGACCAACCATGGGAGCAGATTTATGGTCATATACAGGTGCACCAATTAAAGAAGTAATTTACGATGCAAATAGTCAACCTGTTAGGGGAGACGCTAATAAGTTGACAACATTTCTTGGGTGTCTTGCTCGCAACGGAGAATGTTTTTCAATAAGTACTCTGACATGGTCAAATATGAATGAGGCTTGCATGACAAGGGCTTGGGATGAAATTTAGGTTATTAATTTATCATAACACTTTATAGAATTTGACATGGACTTTTTTCCTAAGTTAAGCACTTTGTAGGTAAATTACTATTTATGTAAATTTGTTTGTTGTAGAAATGATTTACCATAGATCACCCGAATGCTAAAAGAAACTCATGGCTATCATGAACGGTAGGTGGAGAGATTGGAAGTCTAATTTAAAGAGTGATAATTTTGTACCCGGTGATCGTGCCAAATCTATAGCAAATACTAGCAGCAATGATCGAGTAAATTTGAATCAATGGGCTGCTTTAGTTGATTATTGGCTAACTGATGACCCACAGGTTGTGTTTACTCTAATATTGTGTATTATCAGTTCTTAGTTATTGTTAAAGATTATTATTAATTTATAAATGTATGCAATGCAGAAAATATCAACAAAAAATCGATCATGAGAACTGAAAAAAATTGTTGATAGGTCATACTTTGGGCACTAAATCAATTCCGAAAAAAAAGTATAACTTGGTAATATTTGATGTTGTTTCAATTTTTTTCTCTTTAATCATGTATAACTTATGACTATGAATAGATTATTTCCTGAATTATGGTCTTATGTTCAATTTACAGTAACAAAAAATAAGAAAGAGATGGATCGAGCTGATATGTATATAGAGTCCCACACTGAAGTGACTATTCAATTCTACCGGGAGTGGACTCGAGTGTGGTATGTATTTATCAATCCTCATTTACGTATATATGGCTGCCAACAAGGATGAAAACAAATGTGAAATAGATTAGGAACAAAAGAAAGACAACATAAAGCACTTTTTGGTTATACTTTTTGACAGAAACAAGCTTTGTATTGTAGAGAACAAAATCACATTTCACCAACTCCACTTCTAGTTGAACAGAATTACTTGCTTTGGCAAGAGGGATTTGTATTTGATAGCATGTTTAAAAAATCAAACACTTGTTTAATAGCATGTATACAACATACATATATCTCCACCCAAGCTTCGATTGCTTAAACGATTCACCATAAATCTCAAATCTGAGTTTGACTTTGAATGATGTCAGTCAAATATGCGATAATTTATGAATTATTTTTCAAACTATTTCAAAAATTGACCATCTATTCTCTGACTTTTTTTTCACATCCTGAGATGTAGAGTTGCAGAAAATGAGTTTATTAATTCATCCCAAATACAGTTTTATTGTACTTCAATTTAGGCATTTCTCTTCTATTTCAATTTTTGCCCATTTTTTCTTAAATCCTAGATTTCGTTTTTGAGAACAACAAAGTTCAATCACTGGGTAATAACCTCTTACACACACATATATATACACACACTTTACACATTATTTGCATCTACTTTACTTAAAAGTGATGGTCCTAAACCACATGGATACCAACCAAGCGTGTGTAGAGCAGTTGTACTAAGTAGCCTTCATCACTGTAGATGAACTGACAACTTTTGATATGAGTGAGCTCTTACCTGATGTATATAAATGCCTTCCTAAAGGTAAGTGATCCTTGTCCTTATTTACCAACGTATACCAATACTTGCTATAGCTTTCGGCTGATTAGAACATATTGGGTTGTGAGCTTGATATGATTTATGGCTTTAGAAATCCAACATGTGGAATATGATCATTATATGCATATTCTGATTTTACATTGTATATATGTATGCATGTTTGGGTTGTGAACTTGTATATATGTATACATGTTGTTCTGATTTTACATTGTATATATGTATGCATGTTTGGGGTGTGAACTTGTATATATGTATGCATGTTTGTTCTGATTTTACATTATATATATGTATGCATGTTTGTAGCTCTGTACATTTAAGACTCTGTTTTCTCTGTGTTTTGCGAGAAATGGAGAATGAAAAGGAGAATTATGTGTAGTAACTTCTGTTGCTGCTGAGTAATATTATCTTTTTTTTTTGCTAAATTGCCGAGTAATATTATCATTTCCATATGAGTCACAAATTTAAGATTGGAAGAATATATTCTTTGACTTGCATGGGCACTTGATCATCTATTTCCCTGTTTGTACCTTCTTTCATTATTTAAAGTTTAGAGTTTAAGAAATTTGTTCTTGTGTTCAGCCATAGATATTTTGACATTGTTGTTGCTGCCAGAAAATTCAATGTTGTCTAACAAGATGAATATGTGCACTAGATTTATACATTTTATCATCATGAGTTAGTGTTTCGTATATTTTGACAGCAAAAAAATATTTAGTTAAAGAAGGCTAAGGCGTTGGTTACGGGAACAACTGTACACAATCTACGGGACGAAATGATATCCTTGCACAGGTATTTGGACAGGAGGGACATAGTAGACTTCGACAAGGTGGAGTTGATGCCACAGCTACAAACACTTGGGGGGCTCATAACACAAATACAGATCTATAACGTGAGAATCAAGAATTGAAAGATGAGTTGAAAATGGTGCGGGAGAAAGAAGATGACACTGCAAGGAAAGTGGATGATTTGCAATCAATCATTGCAGAATTGTTCAAAAGATTGCCAATTCCAAATGCTAATTCCAACAATCAGGTGTTGCTTTCTCACTCTCTTTGTATGGATTAATAAGTTCACCTATAGTTAAAATTGTTGCTCTCTCATTCACTTTGTATGAATTAACAAGTTCACTTGGTAATTAATTTGTAGGATCGATCGACAGAAGGAAATAATAGTGATATTAGCGGATCGAATAATCCTATAGAGGACCTGTGAGATATGCCTCGTGTTACTAGAAATATGTTAGTTTTACTAGTTAACTATGTACAGTTTGGATATATAGTAACGCTATTTTGGATAGTTATGTATATATGGGTGACATATTATACTTTAATTCATAATTTTAAATGATAGTTTTTCTTTGTTTTGTTATTTTAGCAGTAAATGTTGTATTCAGATTGTCACTGTATGTTTGACTTTAACTGTGTTTCTTAATGTGTAAAAGAAATAAAGAAATATTGCAAAATAATAACAGCTAATTTTTTTTAAAAAAATCTTGAAATGCTATAGCGACGGCTTCTAAGGCGAGGGTTGTCAACTGTCGCTATAGCCTTTAACGATGGTCTTTTAGCCTATAGCTACGGTCGGCAACCCTCGCTATAGGTCGACTTTCCAGCAGCGACCTATTTTTAAGACAAATTAAATATTCTATGTATTTTTCTTTTTGATAACTTTGTTTTTTAATTTTAATCTTCAATGACTCAAAATTATTATTGATAAAGTGTTATTAATTAAAAATAAAAGCTCTAATACTATGTTTGGTTCTCATTCCTTGACATGTATGAAATGGAATGACTTAAGGAATGAAATGGTCATTCTCATTTTTATGTTTGGTTTGTTGATTCATTCCGTCAGGAATAAAATCTCCATTCTACTTTAGGTGTTTGGTTTATATGAATTACATTATGAATGGAATGTGAAATGATCTTTTTCGTTTTTTATATACTACAAACTTATAAAATGAATGAAAAAATAAATTAAATAGAACTAAAAGAACATCTTCACTAGAAAAATATTTTTTTATATATTTTTATGCATTAAAAATTCAAATAAACACCTTCATGAAAAAAAAAACCTTAAAGTCAATACAAATCATATATAAAAATAAACAAAAAGTAATATAGTATGCACTAACAAACAATTATTCAAGCTATGGTATATATATAATTTTGAACCAAACATCACTCTTTTGAGACAATAGTTTTTAAAGTATTCACATAATAACAGATTATATATAATATCATGACATAATATGTCATGTGAGAGGAAAGCAATTATTACCATTCATATAATAAGCCTAAAAGTTTAAATTTATTACATTTTCAAATGTCTCCACTAAGTAAAGCTTGCACAAAATCATTCTTTTCATCCTCTGGTGCAACAAAGAACAATATCATGAGGTTCTCATTATTGATCATCTTCTTCGCAACTTGATACCTTTGCACTTTGAAAATTCTAGAAATATTGGAGAGCTCCTCATTGAGTTTCTTTTTTTGCTCCATCAGATTGTCATCACAAATTGCTTGACTAAACATTTTGGCATTTTCATGAAGTTGAGTAGCTATCATCCTTGAAGCACTATAAACAACCTCTACAACTAGATCCATACTTCTACTTCTTTTCTTTGAAAATTTCTTGCTTGAAGATTTCTTGCTTCTGCCATGTAGCATGGATGAGCTATCAAAATAAAGATCATAAAGCCCATCTTCAGCACCTTGAAAACTAACATCTTCTTTATCAAGTTCCTCAAGCACATTAGCTGCAATTTGGGCATCATGACCAGTTGCCTTATCTTTTCCAAAGATTATACTAAGATCATTATACCACGAAAAACAATTGTATTTCCGCTTAGCAAACTTTTCATGAACCTGCATACCAAAGTTTTACGTAACATCCATGCGTATACAATTGAAGGAGATAAAGGGGGAGCTCTTTAATTCCTATATACCTATCTACTTTTGGAAGTATGGTCTGTTAACTTCTTAAAAAGGTATTTTTTTTAAAAAAATCAAATTTCAATATATGATACCAGGGAATTATCAATATATACATCAAATAATCATATAATGATACTCTGTAATGTATGTAATATAATTAAATATGCAGAATACAAATGTTTCGAGTCTGGATCAAAACAAATGTTTAGATATACATCCCAAACATAGCTAGGGGCAGTGACAACATGAGTTTTATCATTCCAATCAAAGCCTCAAGTAGGTCCTAAACGCATGTCATAAACAGTAGTGAAGTCCTTCTTTAGAGTCTTAATTCGAGACTCAATATGAGACTCTCTCTATATATATGAATGCCCATTTGAGAGCAAATCCAAAATACATTTAATAAAGGGAATTGTAGATGGAGATCGATATATGGTTGATGAAGCACCACCACTTTATAATAACCACAATGCATTTTTTCTTGGCATTTATTTAATATAAATGCATTTTTTTTCCTTACCACATATTCCAGTACTACATCAGGTTGCAGGCATAATAATATAATACTACTCTCCGTATATACAATCTTTATGCATGACTTGATTATAATCTTAAAGTATAGGATCACAATAGCCATCTATATAGGTCATTGATATATAATAAAATGTGCAACTTGTATAACTATAGTATGTATGTATTGTCAACATGAAGCTAGCTAGTTAATTGGAATAAAGATTCTGCAGCTGAATAACATGAAAACAATAGTGACATTAAAAATGCTAATAAGCTATGTAAATCTGAAAGTAATTACTTTTACATGAAGCAAACAAAGGTTGACAAATGCCGAGCTAATAACCTAAAGGTACACAACATTAACTGAACAATGACACTCATTATCAGCACCATCTGACCAGCAGCATGCACTTTCATAAAAGCATAGCTATTATTTAATTTACAACATTTTGTAGTTGAAAAGAAAAGAAAGTGGGGCCGGAGCTACCTTTTGGGTTTCACTTGTTATTTCTACTATTTTCTTTCTCTTGCTTCAATGTATATGTCCCCACTCTACCTCAACTTTGAGAGAGGTCTTCTTTAGAGGAAATATAAAGGAAACTTCTCAAAAGACATAAAAGGGATGGGGATTGAAGGAGGAAGAGCACCAATTGCATTGTCCTCATAAAAGGCTTGTCCTCTGTGGTACGTTCATTCTTATATGAGTCCCATTTAAAGCCACTAAATAATTCTATAATAATATAAACATGGATTACAAGATATACTTAAACATAGGAAGTTATGTTAAAAATGTATGTGTGTGTATATGTGTGCAAATTGTATCTTGAAATACTTCCACCTTTCACCAGAGTCCTCCACTAACCATCCAGCAAGCCATTATATATTTCAATGCCACCTAAAATGCAACCAGGTAATAAAGATTAACAAAGATTAAACTCAGCAAAGAAAGAGAAAAATGACTATGAAAATCAGTGGCTTTGTACTAATATAATATCTTTCACTTGAAAGGCTTTACGAGGTATCTGGACTAAACTACAATTTTAAGCATATTACCTCCTCGCCATGATACAGATTAAACTGAGTCTGAAAATTATGTGCACAAAATGCATAGCGTTTACCTTGGTAACCTTATCGATCACCTCATCATTATTTTGATTTCGTCCAAAAGCATCAGTTAATTCCCCGAGAAAGATAGTCATGAGGGGCAAACATAACCCATTACCAACAGCTCCAATGGTACCAACAATCATCAAGATGATATCAGTGGAATCCGCAAATGAGAAGAACTTGTGAAATGGGACTAAATTGGTAACCTCCTTTTCCTTGGCCTTATTATCAGAGAGTCGTCCTTTTGATTCCCATTACTTCTCTCTGCATCTCTTTCCAGGACATGGCTACTTGATGTGGAGCAATGCTCATCTCAGTACTACCACCATCCAGGCCGTTATCGCGGGCCATTTACAAACACTCAGATTATTAGCAGATTTTCCACAGCTTAAATCTATTCAGGAAATACAGGTAATTCAAAATCAAAATAGACAAGGCAGACCAGATAAACACATTATAATTGAAGTTATAAAGTCCCTAAGCTAGAAACTAGGCAGAGAGCAAGGAAAGATCATAGCAGAGAAAAGAGAACTATTTGGGACTTGGAGATCTTTCCAGTCTGAAGAAAACAAACCACGTTGCAACTAATGCCATACCTTGATGCCCTGCCACAATGTTCTGATGTTGCTGTATTGCATGTCGAGAGAAACGAGTTTTGGTGGATGAAAATTGGAAGGTAAATGTGTGTCAAAGAGCATTGACGCCAACAAAGCCCCTTAACTCTTCAAATGTAATCAGGTGATGCACGATAGGAAGATGTGGGAAGATGTGACATGGGCAAAAGTTATCTGGTGTAAAGGAATTCCATCAAAAATAGAAGCTTTCTTATGGCAAGCAATGCATGAGAGTATCCCAGTAAAGGTTTTCTTAGTAAAGAAAGGAATGAAATTTGAAGCTTCAGAGATGCAATGTGTGTGGTGTGAAGAAATGTATGAAACCCAAAATCATGTTCTGTTACACCGTCCATGGGTATGGAGGGTCTGGTGTGGGGTGCTTAACTGGATGAAAATTTATACAAGCATACAAATTTTTTTGTACTCCAAATTCTTCTATATCAAATTACAAGTCTATTAACCCACCCAATACATTGACTAAGCTGATAAGCTAACTGAGATAGAAAAATAAAATTACTTAAAACAGAGAATTATTAGATAAACTGAATTATATATCAAGGGCTAAATTATAATGTTTCAATTTTAGAGGTTGAAACTTAATGTTTTTAAATTTTTATATATAAAATCTTTTGGTCATCGATGTACTGTAATAATTGATCCCAATGATCAGAGTATATATTTGAATAATTTTATTCTTAAATATCTTTGGAAGTACCGAAAGTTGTAGGTGCGTATATAATTAGTGTGTGATGAAGAAAAAAATAGAGGAAAAAATTAGAGCCAATAAAAGATATACTCCCTTAAAAGATTTAATTGTCTTTTTATTTTGATTCATGTGACTTATTTTAATAAAAAATGTTAAATTCAGTGGCTAAAAAATTTTGTTTATAAAAATTGAGAGAAGGTTCAATGCTTTTAACTAAAACATTAGAATTTAATCGTAAGAAATGAATAACTTAATCATTTATGTCGCGTTTGAATTGAAGAAATGAAATGGATGATGGAATTAAATAATTTTAAGTTATTTTAAGTGTATATTTGGTTGTTATTGGTCATTAAAGCGTACGTAAGCATTTTCATTTTGAGTTTAGCATTGTGGTCCCTAAAGTAAGAGCTAAAAAGAGTAAACATTGGTACCCACTACCCACTACCCACTACTAATAATTAGTTCATGAAACATAGGACAAGATGAAGAACAAAATTAATGAACCTAGGCACTTGGCCCAATGGTTATTCTCATTGTTTAAGTATTAAGAGGGTGTGTTTAAATTTTTGCACTAATAAAATAGTGTGTGTGAATTTAAATTATGTCTTAAATTAGTGAATTTAAATTCTATCTTAAATTAGCAAAAATAAAAAAAATGTTGAATAAATGATTATATGTCAACTAATTTTATGACTAGTTTAGATTGCGACTAATATGAAATCCTAATCAATAAGATAAAATAATAATGTGCATGACCCTTCATTATTCCTTATATTCTATGTATTCACACATGTCGATATTTAAGTAACATCAATGTAAAATGGAAGTTTAGGAGGAAACATTAACATTAATCTCTCAAAACTAAACAACACCTTATATCTCATGTATTTACATATGTCGATATTTAATATTAATGTAAAATGGAAGTTTAGGAGGTAACATTAATATTAATATCTCAAAACCAAACAACACCTAGAGTACTAGTTAGAGAGTACAAATCACACTTTATAATCAAGTACGAATCACACTACTACAATTATCAACAATCAATCAAACAACACATTTCACACAGAAGAAAAAATATATTTAACGTAAAAGAAAATATAAACTCACACAAATGAATATTAATTCTAAAATTTAGAGGTCATAAAACTTTGATTTTAATCACTAAGCTCAAACTTCATCGGCTAGTCAGAGAAATTTGAAAGAGAATAACTTAGAATTACTGTAACCCTGATCTAAATTGGCACTGAAATAGGAAGTTGATAATGCACTCTAAAATCCACCATAGTTCCTCCTAACATTGTTAGCATTAGAACGCGTTTGCCCATCCTGGATTCCATCAAGCCCATCATCGTAAGTAGTAGTACTAGAACAAGTACCGGGTTTCGATCTCTCTTTTGAATTAATGAACATCGTCTAAACCGGGTTTGTTCGACAATAATTTATTTTAAAATAGTTTATAAGTTAAAATTTAAAATGAATTATAAATTATTTTTAATTGTGACTTATAAAAAAAGATGTACGGTATCAATTTGATTTTTAAGTTAAAAAAAATTGTGAAGATATTTGGTTGCTCACTTATAAGTTAAAATAAATTATAAATATTACTAAAAAAAATAATAAAAAAATTCGTTAATTCAATATTTTAGCATAAGAATCACCATTTCAACATTAATAAAACATTAAAAAGAAGTATAAATTCAATATCCATGAGTTTTTCTTTTTTTTTTCTTTTACAAATATCCATGAGTTATATCAATGTTATTATTACTACTTTTTAAGACATTTTAATAAAGTATTATTCTCTTTTTGTTATTTTTACTATTCTTTCTACATTTTGAGACTTGCAAAACTCAAAATAATTAAAAGAAAGCAAAACTCAAATAAATATTGAGAAAAGAATTATTATAATGAATGTAAATTTAATTATTATTTTATAAAATTTTAATATAAATTACAAAATTAACATAAAAATTACATGAAGGGAGAGACATCTAGGAGAGAGAGAGAGGGGGAGAGATAGATATATAAAGAGAGAAATTAGATGTAATTAATGAAAAAGATAAAGGATAAAATAGTCATCACATTTTGTCAAATTTACTTATTTAGAATGACTTATAAGTCATTCTTTTGAGAAGTTTAAAATTGTTACTTCTCAAAAATAACTCATAAGTTAATTTATAAATAGTCAAACCCCTAAATAGTAAAAAATAACTAATAAGTTGGTTTGATCAACTTATAAGTCATAATCGAACAAGCCCTTAGACATTTTTCTGCTTCTCTGAAAACCTTCGGCTTATTACGAATTTGGGGGCAAAACAACTCATTTTGTCGTTCTACTATTCTTTTACTTTCATTTTAGTCCTTATATAATTTTTATTTCATAATTATCCCTATACTATTTTGTATGTGAATAATTTTATCTTTTATAGACGTGAGAGGTAATGACATGACATTAAAAAAAAAACCAAGTGCCAACATGAATTTTTGAGTTGTTTTTAGTATTTTTCCTTTTATTATTTCTTACCAATAACATAATTCAAAATAACACCTTCACAATTAATTTCCTCCAATTTTTCTGCACAAAATTATAGTAATTAATTTTAAATATAAAAATGAAAATAAAAATTAACACATCAAAACTAGAATACAAAAATATAAATTTTTATTGTTAATTTCTACATAAAAATGAAAATAATTTCAAAAAATAATAATAATTAACTACAATCTTTACTTTACTTTACTTTAAATTTAATATGACAAGTGTGCGTACTTTATATTTAATATGACAAGTGTGCATACTTTGTATTACTCGTGAGTTCCAAAATTATAGATATATCTTTTTTTTTTCTGATACTTAATTTTAAAATAAGAGATATATTAACAATTTTAAATTATAAAATGATATAAAATTTGTAATATGTAATTACTTAAATTATAGATTGATTAAGTACTATAATATCATTACTATTATATTTCTATAAAAATACTAGATATATAAGGTACATGTATATACATGCATGTATCTTAGGAGTGATATATGCACCTGATATGAAGAGTTTAGTGAGATTTTTTTTTAAAGTAGAGTTTAGTGAGATTAAATGAGTTTAGTAAGATTAAATTATTTTATATACATACATGCATGCAGCTACTTAAGAATGATACATACACAATATATGAAGAATTTAGCATGGATACATGACATACATTGTCTCAACAGAATTATTCGAAATGAGCAACAAGAAACCAATATAATGGAGAGTATTAAATGATTAATTAGGAATTGACTCGTAACCAATTAAAATGACTAGATCAATTTATAAAATTATTGTAAGTCAACTTAGAATAAAGTCGCTTAAACGCCTTGATATATTTAGTTATTGATAGTCATGAGTTATGACTATACAAAAATAACAAAATTGTTCTTCCTAATTTTTTTTTTAAAATCAATTTATAATTTGAATAAAACCAGAATTAGAAAATAAAATAAATTGGATGCCTAGAATAAAATTATGAAGAATAGTGAAGGGAAGAACATTTTTATAATCATGAAAATATTTATATTTTTCTTCGTTGACCGAGCTGAAAGACTTGAGTCTTGTTAAATAAAGCCCTCGCCAGTCTCCAGTCTCCGGTCTCCGGTCTCCAGTCTCCACCTGCTTGCTCCATTCCTCTTGAGTTCATGCTTACAGTTACAGGAGTCTTTACGATTTTAAGTAATTAAGGTAATTAAATTCTTTCGATTTGTTAACCATTCATATTATTCCTCCATAATTCATTGTGTCTCTATTATTGTATCTCTATTATACTACACAGAAATAAACATTTAAACAAATATTTAATGTTTACCCCTGAATTTGATGAATTGATGATGATGTTACAATGAAGCAGGAGGAGGAGGAGAATTAAATGGCAGGGATTCAAAATGTGGAGATGCAATCACATCATTCAATTCAAATATTTCCACCAACTCAAGCGCCGCAGCCCAGCTCTGCTCCGCCTCAGCGGCCGCCTCAACGCCCTGATCCCAATATGCCCTCTTTATTCTTCATTTCTGGTTAGTTTAGATTTTGAATTTTTAGCATGTAATTTAAGTAAGTCTTATTATGTTTATTTTAGTATATAGAGTACAAAATTGTCATGCACAATAGCCAAAATTAAACAAGTGAAACTCAAAATCCTCATTCACCATAACCAATTATTTAAACACAACAGATAGCTTTCTTCACCAAAATCATATATACATTCAAATTATTGTTTATCTGCTATTTCATACACACACACACACATTAATCAAATCAATTTTTGCCCAATCTGCACTCTTTTTATGAGCTTTTTCTTAAAGTCAGCCCTTATGGCCTGTTTGTGAGTTTTGATTTGGGGGGAAGGGAAGGGATAACAAGGGAAAGTTCTTCTTTCCAAAATAATTGGAAGGAAGAACTTTCATTCTCATCCCTCCAAATTAAACTCACAAACACACCATTCTTTTTTAGAAAAATAGTTTGCCTTGTTTTATATCCTTAAAGATTATACATAAAATGCACGAATGTGCATTATTTAGTTATATGGTACAACCATCAAATGCATTAAAGGTTGTGCTGTATTGTATATATTGTTGATGCCCGCTTTTTAACAACTTAAGCTTTTACATGAGTTGATTACTTAACATGGTTCAATTCTTCCCTACCGCTGCACGTATGCAGGTCCTATTATGACATTGTCTATCTAAGTTTGGTTCATATATTTGGGAATGGAGGGAGTAGTTGCTTTAGGAATATAAAAACTTGTATACATATACTGATATCTGTGTTTTTGCTTTGTCAATTTGATGTTGTGGTTTGCCTTGATTATGAGCCAAAGTAAGGTTTAGGCCATCAAAAGTTGATTTCAGTATCCATTTCTTTTTTTTCCCAACTAAACATGACATTTAAGGCATACTAATCTACTTAACCTTTTTGTTAATAGAACTTTGGAATGTGGTATGGTGTATTAAGCTTTTTGCTTGGAATTTACACAGAGGAACAAAGAGAAAAGTACTTGGATATATGTTTGCCTCTGTACGAAGCTGCACTTAAAGGTGATTGGCAAGCTGCCAAAGGAATCATAGCTAAATGTCCCGAGCTGATAAATGCTAGCATTACCAAGAATTATGAAACTGTCCTTCACATTGCATCATCGACAAAACACATTCAGTTTGTGGAAGAGCTAGTGAACTTGATGGAACCTAAGGACTTGGAACTTCAAAACAAAAATTGGAACACAGCTCTCTGTTTAGCTGCAACAGCGGGAACCGTTAAAATTGCTGAAGTTATGATGAAAGAGAATGAAGGCCTTCTAAAGATCCGTGGCAACAATGAAATGTCTCCACTATTGATGGCTGCTCTGTTTGGGCACAAAGACATGGTGTCGTATCTCTATTCTAAAACTAATAATTTGACAGATGACGATTGGAATAATATGGATAGAATCAGGCTACTTCATGCTTGCGTCAGTGCCAATCTATATGGTGAATCTCCAAAACTTTCTCTTGGTAGCAGCACACTAATTGATAAAAGTTCATGTTGTTTTCTGTCTTCTATGCTTTCTCTGTTTCTCTAGATCAAAAGTTTATTATTTTTTTCTCTCTTGTTGTGTGCTGGATTCTCGGTTTTGATTATCTAAGCATGTTATTACTGAGCAGAAAAGGAGAAATAAATAAGGATAACGGGAGCATTAAAAATGCACGCAGATGCAAGACATAAATATATATTTAGTCTCTTATGTGATGCCTCACCAGTTACCCCCACAAAACTTGCATTTCTTTTTTAAAGTGTAATATTATTCCAACAATTGATGGCTGAGCTTCCATTATATAGTAAAATAGAAACCTTGCGTCATTGCATGTTATCCTATAAATACTACCACCCAGTTCTCCAAAGGCAAAATAATAGTTACACACTGAAATGGATGCATAATTCTCAGGTTAATACTTTTTTTCCTTGTTCATCTTGCATCAATCACTCTCCCTTTTCCAGATGTCTTTATTTTGTTTATTTTTTTCTTCATCCAAAAAGAAGCAAAAAATTGTCCTTTCGCCCCTTTTTAAATTTTTTTCAAAGTTCACCCCTTCCATATGAGTTATCTCTAGCTGCAGAAAGGGTTGTTGAATTCTAAAGTCATACTTTGGTTATGTATTGTAGAACCTATAAAAAGTCATCGAATTCGTCATGCAAAAAAAAAAAAAAAAAAAATCCTACTACACCTACGGTGTATGTGTTGTCATAACAAAATGTGGGTTAACTAAGGAATATTGTAAGAAACACCGACATACCGTAATCCTACACACGTTGAAATGTGTGAAAGTTGTGTTTTCTAGATATTGTACTTTTAAAATAACTCTCCCACTCTCCCATAGTTTTATGGGTAATGCTATCCCATTTGAGTTTTATTTGGTTCAATATGCTGCTTTAGATCCAGGGTGTTATTGACTAGCAACTAATTGTTTCTTGTCATTGAATTGCTTAATATTTTTCTAATGCTTGAGCCTTAGAAGAGTTCTAATATCCTGTGTAGCTTACCCTGGAGTCTGAAGCTTCCTACAAATCATACATATACAAAAAACCCAGGTTTCTTGGTTGGCTCGATAGCAATACCATTCATTTGTTGAGCAGCTCCTCGTTTTGGGTTAATGTTACAAACTGCTGAAAATATCTTAAAATTCTTATCTGCATTCAATGTCTTTTAATTGAAACAACAAATTAAATAAACTGCTGTATCTTTTGATTGGTTCGACTTCAATTTTCTTTTCCTTTAATTTTATTATAAAAATTTATAAAATTTTGCAGACGTTGCATTAAAAATATTGGAGCACCACAAGAGAGAAGTGGCTCTGGCAATGGATTGGAATGCACTGCATGTTTTGGCTCGAAGGCCACTTGAATTTGCTGGAGCGCGGCAATCCTGCTATCTGGAGACTTATAAATAGAAGTAAGTTTTCAACTGCAATATATTTTATCTTCTTTGATCGTGGTGGACATAAGTAGTCTGCTTTTATGCTATCAATTCATGTCTTTCTTAATACACATTACTTGAGCTCAAATCAAGTATTCTGTTGAGCTAAACTGATTTTGAGTTCAAGTTGTTGAGTGAGTCAACTTCATTTATAGTTCTAACATGAACATAGGTGGACCTATCTATGTCCCCCATGGCTTATACAATTGAACATACTGAAATATAATAATGTAAGCTACACAGTTTTCTTTCTTTTTTTTTCTTTTTTTTTTTCCTTTTTCCTGATATTTATATTCTCTCTCAATATATACCAACTCTCATTTACAGTACTTCCTGGACTAAGAGTTGGACCTGTTGAAAAGAAGTGTCAAGCCCTCGAGATAGTTAAAATCATTTGGAGAGAAGTTGTTAAACTGAAGGACGACGACATATGGAATATAATCAGAGGCCCACCAGATATAATCACAGTAAAAGAAAGTAACCACCCTTCTGCCAGATTAGTTGATAAAATAACAGGATATCGCTCTCGCCTACTATTTATTGCTGCTGAATTGGGAAACACTAGATTCTTAATCGAGCTGATTCGGTCCTGTCCCGAGCTGATATGGAAGATAGATGACGATGACCGCACAATATTTCACATCGCAGTCTTAAATCGTCAGGAGAGTGTCTACAATCTATTATATGAGATAGGCTCAATTAAGGATTTGGTAACTTCTTTTAGAGACACTAATGACAATAATATACTACATTTAGCTGCGATGAAACCTGATCAAAATCGACTGGATATAGTGTCAGGAGTAGCTCTTCAAATGCAACGAGAACTGTTGTGGTTTAAGGTACGTACTCCTCAATATTTTTCTAAAAATTTTTTATAGAGAAAACGGGAGGTTTGAATACCATCATATATGGTGCATAGTTTTAGTAAGTAAACTTGTATCATTTTCACTTAAACTATGTAGTTTTAGTGACCGAGTACTGTATATTGGATACTTAAACACCTTTCCCCTCCGCTACTCTCTTAGTAAATCAGGATAATTTCCAATTATTATTAGTATTGCTATCTGATTTAGGCCTTTTTTCAGTTATATCATTCCATCCTCTCTTTTTTTCCCAATTTGACAAAGCATGCTGTACCTATTGGTCACACTCTAATGATATATTAAATCTTACCTTTTAGGAAGTTGAGTCTATGGTGCATCCTTCTATGAGAGAAAGGAAGAACAAACAAGGGAAAAACTCCCCAGGCTTTATTCACCAAGGAACACGCAGAGTTAATGGAGAAAGGCGAAGCCTGGATGAAGAACACATCATCTCAATGTATGGTCGTTGCTGCTCTTATAGCCACAATTATGTTTGCAGCAGCTTTTACTTTACCAGGTGGTAACAATAGTGAGAACGGGAATCCAATATTCCTCAACAAAAGTGCTTTCATCGTGTTTGTGATAACAGATGCCATATCATTATTCACCTCTTCAGCTTCCATACTAATGTTCTTGGCAATACTCACGGGACGTTATGCAGAAAAAGATTTCTTGGTATCTTTACCTGCAAAGTTGATGATTGGACTCGTAGCACTTTTCATATCAATAACTACCATGATGGTTGCTTTCAGTGCGAGCTTTTTCCTAGCTTATACAAATGATATGAAATGGATACCAATTCTTATCACTGTATTAGCCGGAATACCTGTTCTTTTATTTGCTAGGCTACAATATTGTCTATTTTTTGACGTGATTCGCACAACATTTGGTGCGAGGGTTCTGTTTAGGCCTAAGAAACATATGCTTTACTAGCAAATTCTATGTTGTTTAGGCCTAAGAAACGTATGCTTTAATAGCAAATTCTATGTTGTACTGTTGTGATTTATTGTTTGTGTGTTTAATGACGAGAAGAGAAAGTTGGAACTCTCGTTCTAATTTTAATTTTAGAAAGAGAAGGCTCCTTCCTGCTTTCCTTCATTTCCCTTCCCAAAAAATAAAACTATATTTATTATTTATGAATTTATAATCAGTAGTACTCGCTCCGTCCCAAATTAATTGCTTTTTTAGGACTTTTTTAAGTCAAATTGACTATTTTTAAAATTAATAATTAAACATATATAAATATATTTTTAAAATTATAAAAATTGAAATTAGTAATAAATTGTATATACTTTCTTTTGGTTATAATATCTTCACCTATATGTTAGCAAAAATAGTAAAAAGATTAGTTTTAAAAATAGTTAATTTGACTTTAAAAAGTCCTAGAAATGCAATTAATTTGGGATGGAGGGAATATTATTTAGATTTTTATAATTGTACTGATTTAAAATTAAATTAATTTATTGTATCTACTGTGAATTTAAAAATATTTTAAATTAATTTTAAAAAGTCGTATTAATATTATATTTTAAACGGAGACTACTTTTTAATACAACTTTTGTAATTGTATTACCTATCATTAAATAAAATTATATCAACTTTAAATTTTAAAATTTTTCAAAGCAGGTACCTTGGACTTTGGGACGGGTCGAGTATTTCTATTTTATTTCAAAAACTAACTTGGCAATTTCGCACCAATTGAGATGACTCGGACTCCGACTCGGACTCGGGCTTGGGCTTGGAATGGGTAAGAAGAGGTCTGTGGGCTGTAGAAAGCTGAGACTGTAGAGGAGAGAGAATAAAGAAGAAACAGGATTGTTATGGTAGTAGCAATTACAATGCTCAACTTATCTTCCCTTTCGCTGCAACATAATAATACTAATAATAATGTCCCAATGCTTCAATTTCGTAATAGCAATTCGACAATTTTCGCCAAAAAGAATGGAAAATTGAATCGGAGCATGAGATTCAAGCTTCCAGTTATCTTATGCTGTTCTGAATCCATTATAACATCAATATCAGAAGCTCAGGCAGCGAAGGCTCAATCGCTGATGGCGCCGGCGCCGCCTGTTCGCCAGACGAGGAGAAGGTACAGGAAGCAGTATCCAGGAGAGAAGAACGGCATTACGGAAGAGATGAGATTCGTAGCCATGAGGCTCCGCAACAGTTCCAAACCTAAAAGGAGGAGGAGTAGGATTAGTAGTAGTAATTCTGGTAGTCAGAGTGATAGCTTTGATGATTATGAGAGTGAAAATTATGATAGTGATAATGGTGGAAATGTTGTTGATGGTGATGATAGTGAAGTGACAATTTCTGATGGATATGATGGAGAGAAAGAGACATGGCAGCCAAGTATGGAAGGGTTTGTCAAGTACTTGGTTGATAGTAATCTCCTTTTCGATTTCATTGAGCGCATTGTTGATGAATCCAGTGATGTTTCTTGTGAGTAATCTTCTAAGTCCTCTTCACTTGAAAGGATTTCATAAAATATTTTATCAACTTTTTGTGTGATGTTTTTGAGTTATCTTTTGTTTATTGTATGTTTTAATTTGGGATTTGAAGAGCCTGTTGAGCTGAGTAGATAGTGGTAATAGTTCTTTCTTAGCTCAAAATCTATCTAACAAAATACAAATGATTTTGAATTTTCCACTCACCCTAATAAATCATCTGGACCGTCCAAAGTTTGGGATAAATCTGACCCTTCGTTATATCCTCCCTATATTGCATTGCCGGTAGCAACGACGCTCATCTCTTCCTTCACCTCCTCCGACCTTCATCTCCTCCTCTCTCCGGAGGCGACACCCCTCTATCATCTCTCCTCTCCGACGACCTCTCTCTGGCGGCACTTCTCTAGATCATTAGGGCAGTTGTGGCGTAGTGCCGGAGGCACGGGTGCCAGCTAGTTATCTTCTATTAAAGAGAAAACTGAAATATGACACCCAAAATTTTGTGGCTTGTTATGTTAAATCAATTAGATCAAGACGTTTATCAGGTTTTGTGTAATTAATAGTGGTACAACTAAGAGGGTGGAATTTTATATCTAGATTCTAGAGAATGATCAAGTCAAATTACTTTTAACATACACGCCTAGTTGATGATTTTTTATCTGCCCTTGATTTTAAGTCAAAATTCATATTGTGGCTCTTATATAGTTTTTAGTCCGTTATGCTCTATGATGCTGTCACTTATTTAATTTTATATTTACCGTTTACTCAATACAGATGCCTACTTCAGAAAGACTGGATTAGAACGATCAAAAGGTCTTTCGAAAGATCTAGAATGGTTTGTTCAACAAAATATTGTGATTCCTGAACCAAGTAATCCTGGAGTTGCATATGTGAATTATTTGGAGGAACTTGCAGAGAATAGTCCCCCATTGTTTCTTTGCCATTTTTACAATATATACTTCTCACATATAGCTGGCGGCCAAGTGATAGGGAAACAGGTGTGTTGTACTGGCATATGTTTCCTTGATTACTAATATGGTTTTATTGCTTTTGGTTTATGTTTAGGACCTAAATTATTCTCTAGTAAGTTTCTCGTTATTCTGCAATGAATCATTATGATATATGTTAGCCTACCAATTAGTGTTAATCTCTTACTTATAGTCCAGCAAAAAGATTTTAAGAAGTGATCATTGAACTTTGGTGTTTCTGGACTTGCCTTGCTGCGCTATGTATTTCCTAAGCTATATTTTTATTAAGGATGTCAGCTCAACAACTTCCGGATCATCCTCTCATTTCAATCACTGTATTGTTTCTTTAAG
Organism: Aralia elata; assembly: GCA_034770075.1. NCBI lineage: Eukaryota > Viridiplantae > Streptophyta > Magnoliopsida > Apiales > Araliaceae > Aralia > Aralia elata. The sequence goes on from CM068385.1 coordinate 77,946,788, forward strand.
TAGACTACGAATAAATGACAAAACTCTTGAAAGATAATACTCCTGTTTCAGCATGTTAAGCTGTCATTTACCATAAAGCTGTTAGCAACTTAGCATTATGGCCTAGAAGTCAATCTTTTCAAAAACTAATACTTGGTGGTCATTGAGAATGTAAAATTTATAGTAACCTTGAGTTAAGGTGCAAGTACAATATGTTAGAATGCCATATATACATTTGGCAGCTAGAGGCAATAAGAACTAAATCTAATAGATAGATGAGTTTCTTAAATGGTGTTGCTAATTTATACAAATAATGCCAGTAAATTTTTTGTTTTAAGAAAGTACAAATTAGGGCATTTCCCATTTTTATAGGAACTTCTGTACCAGAAACAATGGTATCTCCAATTATAGCCTCTCTGTGATGTAAAATATAACTCTTCTCACCATCCCCGTAGTGTATGAGACAAATGTATGCATTTCAATTAGGGTCGTATTCTTTATCATCCCTTCACAAAATAACTATATAAATTATACTGGTTAGGTTGTGTCAGCACAGCTATAGTAGCTTCCTAGAATTACTAGGAGAAATTGAAAGTAATGTGAGAATAGCTAATGAAGAAACAATCCATCCAGAAAACCAAGCAGTATCATATCACATCTCTTCCTACTACTCTTAGGAAATCGTGCTCCTCTCAAAGCATCCAACAAAGCCCATAGGTCTCTGAACTTACCTCAGCATCAACCAAAAGCACTCCAAAAAGCATAAAGATCGTCCTATAAGTCTCTGGTGAACTCCCAAATTATCCCATCACCATTGTAACAAAGCTCACGAACCAACCACCACTAAAACACACACACCCTAAAGAGAATAAATTTATAGGATATGGGAATTGCAATAGATTGAGAGGTGGTGGCTCTATACAATTCAAGCAGTGCATGGCTCAGAGAACTGTATTATGAGGAGCTTTTAAATTTTTGTTTTCATTCAGATGACATTGGCGGGTTGATCATGCAATTAAAATAATTGTTACGTTCCCAGCGACAATTTAATACTAGATAACATTAATTAATTGTAGTAGTTTATCTATATATTTATATATGAAATATTTGGACCTAATTGTGTACTACTCTGCTCTTCCCTGATGGTATAATTACAGATCATGTTTCACTTCCTTCTGAACCTACTATTATGGGTGAACAGCAAGATTTCTGTTGAGAAATGGGAGTGTTTCCTTATCTCGAATTAGCCAAGACTTAGGTGGCACATATGCCATCCACATAACCCAATAGATCATTGCTAACGAGCACAAGCATAAACTGAGACATTCATGACTCGCATAGATTTCTTAAAGGCATGAATTTTCTAATGAATTCCAAATATGATTGATTTTGGGTTGTTTTGATCAGGTCACTGATAAGCTCTTAGAAGGAAAGGAGCTGGAATTTTACAGTTGGGATGGGGACTCAGAAGAATTGCTGAGAGGTGTGCGAAAGAAGCTCAACATGCTAGGAGAGGTCAAATGCCTGATATTGTGTGTAATTGACTTGAATGTACAGTTTTGGAGGCATTGCTTGAAACTTATCTTTTGTATGTTATTTTTTGTTGCAGCACTGGTCTCGAGATGAGAAAAACAAATGCTTAAGAGAAGCAACAAAGTCGTTCAGGTTTTTGGGGCAAATAGTTCGCTTGATCATATTATAAAATAAAACCTCATCAAGTCAAAGGCTCTCCAATGTTATAAAAAGGTGAGGACTGAGGCCCCATTTAATTTTTAGACCTCAAGCTTAATTTTATCTTTCCTCACGTCAGTAGTTTTTCATTTTTAAAGAAATGTGATTCAAAATTCTGAACGTTGTTATGATTTAAGGATGTTTTGATCAGGTTAATAAAGATAAATGATGTTAGCTTTTTGTGTATAAAGTTATCTCTTGCTGTTAAGCTGGATTGAATCCTCTGTCTTCATTTTGTGTGGTACTTTGTTTTCATTCATCACCTTGATTAGACCAGAAAATGTATGGACCCTAGGAGAAGTACTGTAAGACTGTTGCAATCTCTTGAATAAAGAATACGAGTGCCAAGTGCAGAAGTCGTATAGAAAAGCCAATGAAAGTGCGGATTTGTTTTCCAATACGGGGTGAACTGCATCATAGAGAACTTATCCTTATCTCCCCTCCTAAGTGGACTTGGGGAGCGTTTGGCTCGGTCACATCAACGTAATGTGGCTGAAATGTAATGGCTCATTATGTTGATGTGACTTGCTTCTTTTTAGGTTCACTGACTTACATTATAGTTGGAATTATGTCCGTAATGAGATTACACCACTTTGGCCCGTTTCATTTCAGCGAAGTATGAGTTTAATGCCCCATTATCGTCTGTAATGGTATTGTTTACATTATAAGAGAAAAAAGTAATAATTAGTGTTGATGAGACATTTTGGCTTTGATTTGTATTCATCCATTACACTACACCTCATTATTTTGTCATGTTCTCAGGTGATTGGTGAACCAAATAATATTTGTAATGTATTACCTTCTTGTATGAATCAAATGCATGCATCGTGATAGCACATTACCATTACATTATTAATTATTGTTTAATTACATTACGAAGCTCCATTACATTACGTCCAAAAATCAATCAGCGATCCAAACTAGCCCTTAGGTCTTCGTTGTGTGAAGATGCCGATGGAATGGCAGTTCCCAGAATTGTGTAGCTTGTTTGTCTAATGTTGGCATATGAAAACCTATGTAACAAATATCCAGTTAAAATCCTGGCAGTCTATCTTGATGTCTTTATGATGCTTGTGCGCTCCCCCCCCCCCCCCCCCCCAACCCCCAACCCCCCCCCAACAAAAATAAAATAAAATAATAAAGAAAGAAAGATCAGAGTGTGAAATCAATCAGGGGCGGAAAATTCATTCAATAGCGGTTACATGCTCATTACAATTAATACAATATTGTTTTTATTCTTCACGCTGTTCAACTTATTGTTCAAGTAAATCTGGATGTTCTTATCTGCAACTCCTTGTTTAGCAATATTGATTGGGGATATCTGAAGTTAATTTTGTTTTTCCTTTCATCCTTTTCTGGATAGGTTGCTGGCTTCCGATTAAGAACGTTCTCGAGTAAATAAACCCTCTGCATGAAGTGCTCTTCAAACTCAGCAGTCAATACTAATCAAAGTGCAATATGAGCACCAACCTCTCTTCTCGGACAAAATTCTGAATGTCTACTAAATGGACCTTATTGTCTCCAGAAATATTCATTACGATGGAGCGAGCAGAATCCAATGTTACAAAACCTTAGTTCTAAAATCTCACCAGTGGTTTGGAGGCAGGTATTTTCCTTTTTCCTGTTTCTTGGAGGCTTCATCTTTGATTCAAACTGTAAGAAATGAAAAAAATAAGATAGTGTACTATGAACAGTTCTAGTTATCCTTCGAGTTATGTACTTGGCGCAACTCAAGGGTTTCGTAAGGTGTCCTCTAGTAATGATCTCAGAAAGTACATTGACTTGGTTTTCCTGAACTTAATCGTCTCTTATATGTGAACTCAATCGTTTATTAACTCTAGCAGCAGTTTCATCTTACTGAAACAAACCTTAGACATAATAATTTTTTTCATGCCAGAATAATCGTTCTGTTATTATTTTTTTGGACATACAGAATAAATGTGTATATGGAATTTGACCTCTTCTTCATTGACTACAGAACACCTTCCTTAGTCCATTTGTTGGAGTATTCCTTCAATCGTACTGATTCCCTTTTGCCAGAGTTGTTTTGGAGGATAAAACATATGGATATGTTTTAATATTGCTACTAATTTATCGTGATTGGTTAATCAGGCAAAGTAAGGCGCATCTATTATTTTCTTAATCCATCCCCTTTCTGTGTGTGAAAAGTGATTTTTGTTTATGTTCTTGAAACCCTGTTCTGACCATTAGACAAATGCTCTCGGCTCAAATGTGACCGTTTGTTTGTTTCATATTTAACTCAAGAACACTTGTAGTTGTAGCAGTTGTCTTGTTTATAGGACCTTAATGTAGAATTATAGTGCTTGTATTGTTTAAAAATTTATAATAAAAAGTAAAATAAATTAATTAATAAATTCATAGTGCTTGTATTGTCCCCCACCTTGTCCCTCAAGTTACGGCAAATTGTTTTAATATGTCCAAATTATTATTATTATTATTATTATTATTATTATTATATACTAAAACATCATCATCAACAACAATATACAAAATTTGGAGGCAGGGAATTAATACTTTGTATTAAGCACTTATTCAACTTTCCTCCAAGCAAAGGACCAGCAGCAGTTGCAACAATTTTGGCACTTATTCAGGTTGAAACTAAAATTTGGAAGATGGTAACTAAATGTATAATCCATCAGAGATTAAAAGAATACGGCTAAACCCATAGTTTAGTCCTTCGTTTGATTTTTCGGTTCCACCCATTAATTTTCTTTCTGTTCCTTCATTTTAACAGTCATGAAGTAGTCAATTTCTTGAGCTAAAAGGATGCAGTGAATAAGTTATTTTGTACAAAAAACAAGTCAGAAAACCTGCGCAAGTTCAAGGACCAACTTATGGGTTTAGCCAAAATACTACTTGTTTGGTTTTAGTTTTGTATAATTATTTTTTATTTTGTCATGTTCCATATCCTTTGTAAAAAGCCAAGAAATACAACTCTCTTTTCCGACTAGAGGGAATATATAAATCCGACTAGTTCCTTATCTTGAATATGGATAAAAATATTTGGTTAGGATCAGTATTTTTGAATGGTTTATATATATAGGACGATAAATCCATTTTAAAACGCCATGCATTTTTGGAAAAGTTGTTTAATTTTTTATCAATTTTTTTTATTTATCAAAATCTTAACATATTCTATAAAATTAATGGTAGAAAATAAATACTATACATTAGTTTTTAACCACTTAAGTTAATAATTCAAAATTTTCAATATAAGATGAAGCTGTTAAAATAGTATTCAAATTATTTTTTACCGTTATAATTTTTTCAGTCATTCTATCTGTTTTAAAAAGCTGTTAAACTTTTTCGAGTGGGTCGCACGTTAGATTACTGATGGATGCAGATAAGGGAATCTATATGTTTTTTGAAATATTATAAGGGATTTTTTTCAAAAATCAAAATGACACAAAAAAAATCATTGAGGTCTAAACACTAAAAGGTGGCGTTCTTCCCGACGAAAAAAGGCTTAAAACCTGATACATAATGAACACCATCTCCATCTGCATTTTATGTTCAATTAACACACACACACACACACACATATTCTTTGTCATCCTTTCTCATACAGTATGAATCAAGAAAGTTAAACCGTTGGGAGGAAAAAAAAAAGAAAAAGGAAACAAGCCCTCAAATAATCATGGCTGAGGATATATGTTTCTTTAGCAAGGTATAGAGTTGGTTTGTGTCCTTTCCCATTTTTAGGTTTACTATTTTACTTTTATCTAGTGAAAAGTTTTTGCAACTTCAATTTTCTTTTTCCCCCTCAAATTGTTCTAGTTCGTTTTTAGCAATTGTGATGATAAATTGATAATTAATACTGGCTGAAAAAGATTTATAATTTATAGTATCAAGAAAATGTGCAGGTTCAAATTTGATTTATTCAAGTATAAAACTTACTTTGACCACTTCTCTCTCCTTATTTCTCTCAACAAATGTAAACACAATGACACCCAAAATCTCCTTTTTCTTATTCCATTTTTATCCCTTGGATTTTTAATGGAGAATTCTAGATCAAATTCTCAGGTAATTAACTCCTCTCTCTCTCTAATCTCTAACACTGTCATTTTCTGTTGCTCATAGTTTTGATTCTTTGACTGGTCATTTTCATGAAAAAGAACTAATGGGGTGACTTTAATTTCAGGACACATTGGTTATAAAGGCACCCAAGAAATCTTCATTTGAATTGAGAACGTTGGTGGTACTTTTCTCTGTGTTTTGTGGATTATATATTTTCTCCATTTCTATCAAGCAAACAAAGTTTGCTACAGAAACCAAGTTATTAAACATCCAAGTAATTGACCAGCCTTGTGACACATCAGAATATCAAGAATGGGAAATTCCTTATTTGCATTTCCCAAAACCCGAAACGTTTAGAAGGTAACAAATTTTTTTGTTTTATTTTTCGGGTTAATTTGTTTCAGTTTATTTGAATTTTCAAAGTGAGATATGATTCTGATGCATTTGTAGAATTGTAGGAAGGAATGTGCCTGCAATCCTGTTCGATTCTTTGCCATTTTGTCGATGCAGAGATCAGGGAGTGGATGGTTCGAGACATTGTTAAATAGTCATATTAACATCAGCTCGAACGGAGAAATTTTTGGTGCAAAAGATAGGAGGAGTAATGCTTCTACAATTATAGAGGTTATGGATAAAGTTTACAATCTTGATTGGTTCTCTAGTGCATCCAAGAACGAATGCTCTGCTGCGGTTGGCTTCAAATGGATGCTTAATCAAGTGAGTTTGCATGATTGCTTTTGCAATTTAGTCTATATGAGTATCAAGGTAATGTTATAGGCACTTCAATCTGTTGTTCATAAATGTGTAAAAATATATCTTGTTAAAGCGCGTAAAGGAGCTTTGAAGTGTTGAAAGCATCCCCTACAGAAAGTTAGGTCGTGTATATATTACTAACTAATCATCGGATCCTGATTCCAAACTGTTTAAATTGGGCAGTTCATGTGCATAGTTTATAGAAATGAGTTGCATAACAGAGAGTTGCATTTCAGATGACCTTTGTTATACACGTATCATACAAATGAAACTCTCTATAATACAGATGCAACTCATTTAAACAGCCTAGAGTCAGAATCCCTAATCATCTACATGCAACAATGCGAGAAATTTAGAACTCTAGCTTCTTTCTATTGTTAAAAGAGTGCCTAAACATTTTGCAGGGAGCAATAGCGCATCATAAAGAGATTGTAGAGTACTTCAACAGAAGAGGTGTCTCTGCAATATTTCTCTTCAGAAGGAATCTTCTTCGCAGAATGATATCAATGCGTGCAAATGCCTACGACAAAAGTGTTAAGCTATTGAATGGAACTCACAAGTCTCATGTGCATTCACCACATGAGGTCCTCCTCTTCCTCCTCCCTGTTTCATGCACACCAAAATTTACACAAATTTCAATCTTCTATATTTTGGTTACTTGCAGGCTCAAATATTAGCACAGTACAAGCCTAAGATTAATGCAACATCACTTGTATCGAGTCTAAAGGAAGTAAACGATACAACTCAAAAGGCCTTGGAATTTTTTAAGAGTACTAGGCATATTGTTCTATATTACGAAGATATTGTCAGCAACCACACTGTAAGGAGTTGAACAGAACAATATGGTAATTACCATTCCCTATATGTTTCTTTCTTAAACCTGAATTATAATTTTTCAATGTGCAGAAACTTGTAGAAGTTCAAGAGTTTCTAAGGGTGCCATATAGAAATCTTACGAGCCGTCAGGTTAAGATACACAAAGGCCCCTTATCAAAACATATTGATAACTGGGAAGACGTCCAGAAAGCACTTGAGGGAACACCTTTTGAGAGCTATCTTGATACAGACTATAAATTGTAGTTTCAGGATTGTTTGGATTGTTGTAAATAACTGCCTCAAAGTTTCAAATTTTGCCCAAAATATCATCAGGAGGAAGGATATTGATAGCAGGGGAAGCACCCTCATGCTGCATTACTTTACCCCACCCCCCGCCCGCCTGTCTTTTCATCAAAATTCTACCCATTTGAAAAAAAAACCCAGGTAGCAAAATGCTGTAAGTAGTAATGTTGGGATTCAACTCTTTGGTAGGCATTTCTCGAATGAGATGAGATACATTGTCTTGTTAACTCATTTGTTTAACAGAGAAATGACAGTTGAATAATGTTTCAAATTGGCATGAGTTGTAACTGAAGCATTTCATCGAACGTGTTTAGGGCATCATCAAGTTTAGTAATTTCGTGAAACCCAAATCTCCGTTTCATACAAATCAAAAGGTAGAGTGGACTCTAGTTTGGAAACCTGCTGCTAAAGTTGGTAGGTAGTTTGCTGCATATCAAAGTAGCAATTCGGGAAGGATTTTTCCAGTATTAAATGCTTAGTCCTAATTCTCCAATTTTGTCCATCTGTCCAATGAGGATAAAAGAATTGATGCCTAAACTAAATAATTAGATATATAATTATTTTTACTGGTAGTGCAATTACACTAAGGATATAATAGTAACTTTATCAAATTTTTAGAGGATAATATTAAAAGATAAAAAAAAATTAAAAAGGACAAATATTATTAAATAATTAAACTTGCATGGGCAAAAATGAAAAGAAATTTATGACACAACCTTAAGGCTAATGTCACCTCCCTCTTCTCCCATTAAATATTATAATCTGAGGATAATTACTCTATTCTTCAATTCATACCCGTTTCCGTGACAAACGCAACGCAATTACTATAAGAATATAATGATGATAATAATAATAATAATAATAATAATAATAATAATAATTCTGTGACACACAACTCAATTACTATAAGAATATAAATATAATAATAATTTTATCAAAATTAGAAGACAAAATTAAAAGATAAAAAATTAAAAAGGACAAAATTGTTAAATAATTAAACTTGTAGGGGGAAAAGGAATTTGTAACACAACATCACCTCCTCATTCTCCCATCAAATATGATAATCTAGGAATAATAATTTTATTCTTCTATTCATACTAACTAGTCTCCGTCACATACACGTTGCGTGTGCAATTATTATAAAGATATAATAGTAATTTTATAAAATTTAGAGGATAAAATTAAATTAAAAAAATTAAATAGGACAAAATTGTTAAATAACTTAACTTGTAGGGACAAAAAGGGAAAATGAATTTGTGACACGCCTCAGCGCTGATGTCATCTCCCCTTCTCCCGTTATACAATAGATTAATATATTTTTCAAAAACAATACTATTGTCTCCATTTTATTTTATTTTATTTTATTCATTTTGTTTATATATTTTTGTCTTTCTAATTACTTCCACTGGCTAAAAAAGTATAAATTTTAATAAATGCAAATATTATACTTATATCGTTTCAAATTATAAGATCATTATTGACTTTTGAAAATCAAAATAAAATATTTTCAAACTTAAAATTAAAATGACTCATTAAAAATTATGAAATAATAAATCTTATAATTAGTAGTATTTTTTACATAGCTTACAATATCTATCTTTGTATTGACTAAAATTAAATAAAATTATATCAATTTTGAATTTAAAAATATTTTAAATTGACTTTAAAAAGTCAATAATGATCTTATATTTTGGAATGGAGGAAGTATAACACATTTACTAATCATTCATTAATTAGAATGTACAATTTTAAAGAAAATATTTGTAACTAAAATTGTTACACTCTTAGGAAAATATTATTTGCACAAATACTTTTCCTATTTCTAGGTAATCTATATACATATATAATAAGGCAAAATTAAATTTTTTGGTCATTGGTCTTTAGTATGAGACTAGAATTTAACTGCTACTAAAACACTTTTTAAAGCCACATGATTTTATTTTATTAACTACTATTAAAACACTTTTTAAACCTGTAATTTAACTATAATCAAAACACTATTTATGATCCTAAAAAACTTTAGAATAACTCATCATTATTTTATAATAATTTTATTTTTTATAGAAGTCATTTACTAATATTGATTCTCATGAACTTAAATTAAAATACCTACGGATATTGAAACAAATTATTCTAATTATCCACAAACTAAAATATTGAAACATTAGTAAGCTATATTAAGCTAGAGTAATTTGAATTAGTATTTACAACATAAACGGCATAATTATTATAATATAACTATACTAAAATATACGATCGTAATAATTAACTAGGATATATGTAAGACCCCGAATTTATGAAATAAAAGTTTATTATTTTCTTTATGATTATTTTTCTAAATAGTGAAGTGCTTAATTGTTATAAATGATAGTTAAGGGTGTTATATGCAAATTATCTGATAAATAGTATGTCGGGGAATATTCCTTTTGTCGGGGAATATTCTTTCTGTCGGGAAATATTATATTCGGTACCGTACGACGGCGCCGAAATGATAATATTGTCAACGATAGTGGGCCCCACAACGGGTTAACTGTCGGATATAGAAAGTGATAGAAATTGGCGGCAAAACTTTAACCAATAGCTGTTGAAATACCCGGTGATAAAAAGAACAGTAAAACGCGTTATTCCACAGTAACACACGGTATTCCACAGTAGCTCACGATGTTGCACAGTGTTTTATATTATTAATTCAATAATTGATAAAGTAGCAATTGCACAGTATCTTGATTCAATAATTGTTAGATAGCATCTGCATAATATATTTTACTATTTATCACGACACTGTAATTCATATCATTTGATAGGATATTTTAGCATTATTGACAATGTCTAGAAATTCTGTCAAGGAAAGGGGTTATTTAATTGCGCGCTAATTTTATGGAAGGCCCCCTCTTTCTTGGGAATAATCTGGTTGTCAGTATTGCGAGTATATGCTATCTGTGATATTAATACATTTAACACAATAATACAGAAAAAGGGATTTATTGTGATAATGGAGTTATTTTTATAATGGTTTTATCTTTTTGATAATAGAATTATCTTTTGATAATGGAAGAAAAAAAAATGGATGGATGATATAAATGGAAGAAAAAATGGATGGATGATATAAATGGAAGAAAAAATGGATGGATGATATTAAAAGAATATGTCAAGGGTATAAGAGTAATAAACCAAGAAAATTTAGGGAAAAGACTAAAATGCCCTCACCTTGATTTTCCTATAAATAGGGAGGGTTTGCTTAAGAAATTTTCACACCTTCATTGCTTATACTTTCTCCCTCTCTAAATTTCTTAAGTTCTCTTAGTGTGCTAGGCTATTGTGAGTATTTGTGAGAATACTAGTATTATCCGAAGTTAGTAAACTTCATAGAAAGTAACATCCAGTTAACGAAGGTAGGAATATCATTTCTTTCATACTCGTATATAATGTCATTTGCTTTCATATTCGTAAGTGATGTTATACTCATAAAAGTTGTTATTCATTCCGTATTAATTTATGGGGATAACCTGTCTGTGCGGTATGACGCATGCCTGGTGAATATCCTTTTGTATTCATTCCTTATTACTCTGTGGGAATAACCTGTATGTACGGAGTGTCGTGCCTGGTGAATACCCTTCTGTATTCATTCCTTATTAATCTGTGGGTATAACCTGTTCGTGCGGATTGACGCATACCTGGTGAATACCCTTCTGTATTCATTCCTTATTAATCTGTGGGTATAACCTGTTCGTGCGGATTGACGCATACCTGGTGAATAACCCGTCGTATTCATTACTTATTAATCTTTTGTGGAAATAACCTGTCTACGCGAATTATCGCATGACGGGTGAAAATCCATTTGCAGTTTCATATATTCTGTTATACTCGTATAACGTATCATTTCTTTTGTACTCTTTACGGGATATCTTTTTCTTTCACATTTCTCCATTTAAGATAAGAAATCTTTGTTTGTTTCCAAAACCTTATTTTTAAATGGAGAGAATCCCTGAAAATTAGTAGAATATCTTTAATAGTTTGTGCTTCATCTAATATCTTTTCACTTGAATCTTTCTATTTCATTTTATACGTTATAGTTGAAGCATGAAATAATTTCTTGAATATCATTCTTGAATTTGACTCCACAATTTGGTCATCGTGTTGGCAATTTGGTCAATCTTTGATACTGATTAAATTATAGAGCTTTTCTTATCCTTAATCTCACTGTATCATTGTCATCATCCTCATCCCCATACTTAAATTGTGGTATTAGTTCTCTTTGGCCCGTAGTGCAAAGATGAACTAGCGTGACATGATTTTGACCAAACTGTGTATTGGTATAATCATGACTTTTTGTGTTACAAACAAAGGCGTATGGTGAAAGTTCTCTTTGGCCGTAGTGTAAAGATGAACTGGCGTTTGGCATGATCATGACCGGTGATGTTACAAATAAATATCTTTGGCACGTAGTGCAAAGAGAGGCTGTTGAATAATAAATTGTTGATTTGGATGTTCATAAACAGGAATTGTTGATTGGTGTTACAGGGATAAAATATTGGTGGTGATCCTTTAACTTATAGAAGATATATGGTAGATATTATAATCTACTTGACTCTTCTAATGGATTGTTCGTTCCGCTACAGTTGTTGTTGAACAAATATAATATCTTTAAATCTCTGATTTATTATTGTTGAAGACTAAAGATAATTTTTATTTTTCATTATCTTAGTCATGATATTTCTTACTGGGCTATTTGAGCTCACCCTTTTCAGTTTTGTCCCATTGTTCTTCTCAGGAAAGGAAAATGTAGCTGGGACTAGCCGGGGAGTGGAGTGATGGTCCGAGTTAGTGGTTGTCCTCATCAAGTTATGGCATAGTTTAATAATAATTGTACTGAAGACTTGAAACATGTGTTGCCGTCTTTTACGACATTGTAATAATTTGGGTTTGGATACTGTGGTACCATACGGTACGATATTTGTATGGAAAGTCACAGTATATGTGTGGTCGTATTTTGCACTACAAATATTAGTTGTAAATGGGAAAATTCGTATTTGTATTTGTATTTTGTAGAATGTTATTGGCGACTCAAAATGGGTTGTGTGGACCTATTTTGGGGGCGTCACAGTTGGTATCAAAGCTTAGGGATATGATCTCTGGTAGAGATCTGGGATTAGAACTAGGAGGGGAGAGACGAGTAAAATCCTTCGCTAGTGTGTCCTACCTAAGCTATTTTTGTTATTTAAGTAATTGATTTGGTTATAGGGATAAGATGTTGCATATTTATTTCTTTAACTAATCTTTATTTTGTGATCACATTTTAGAATGGCATCTGAAAACCAAGAGATTCACTATGAGACTATTGTGGCTGAAAACCAGGAAGCCACAAATAATACGGGTGCAAATTCAGAACACCATGATGCTAATCATGATGCTAACAACCGGATGAATGATGAATTTTTTAGGAACTTCATGCAATACATGCAGAACCAGGCGAGAAGAGCTCATGTCTACAATACTGGCAGAAACGCTGATAATGTACGGATGGTTACGGCCAAGCAGTTCAAAGAATTGGGACCACCTGAATTTTTCGGCAAGCCAGATCCACTCAAGGCAGAGTCGTGGCTTAAACAATTAACGAAGATATTTGATGTACTGCGTTGCACGGACGACCAAAAAGTTCCTTTTGCCACCTTCATGTTGCGAGGAGAAGCAGATCATTGGTGGGAATCTGTGAAACGTACCCATCGCTCGGCACTCGAGATGTCTTGGGTCGAGTTCCAAAAATTATTTAACGAGAAGTATTTTCCGGAAAGTATTCGCCATATGAAGGAGGTAGAATTCATTAAACTGGAACATAACAACATGACGGTGTCACAGTACGAAGCCAAGTTTGCCGAGCTGTCGCGTTTTGCATCCCATTTGGTGGACACGGAGAAACGGATGACACGAATGTTCCTACGAGGTTTGAAACCAGAGATTCGCCAATATCTCGTTTCTAATAAAATTTGTATATACACAGATGCTGTAGATAGGGCTCAAGTAGTGGAGCAGGAAAGAGGACTACTACCACCAGGAAGCAACACCCAACCACGAGAGCAAAATCACGGTAATAATCGTAATGGTGGCAGCAATTATCGGAAAAATGATAATCAGCGAGGAGGAAATCACAATACCGGAAATGGTAACCACTTCGGTGGTAATCCTGGCCCGGATAACAGAAGGAGTGAGTCAAGTGGCAACAATTCTAAGAAGAGGAGATTCAACAACAACCATGGAAAGGCACCAACGTCAACACCATCACCAGTACCAGTTTCGAAGGAAGGAGAACGACCACCTATTAGATGTTTCAGGTGTGGGAAGGAAGGACACATCAGTCCAAATTGTACACAAGCACCATCCCAAGTATGTTATAATTGTGGAAAGGAAGGCCATATAGCTCGCTTTTGTCATGCAGCGAAGTCAAGTCCAGCTGCGATGATGACACCGAAGGCGGTCACGGATAAGTCAAAGTCTGTAGTTCAAGGGAGAGCTTTTGTTGTGACGTCACAAAAAGCGCAGAATTCGAACGAGGTTATAACGGGTAAACTACTTATTAACTCTTGTGAAGTCTATGCCTTATTAGATACTGGTTCTACCCACTCTTTTATTTCACCAACATGTGCTCAACGCCTGAATTTGACTCCTGAAAAATTAGATTTTGACTTATCTGTCGAAACACCATTAGCACAAACATTCGTTACATCTACGGTCTATAAATCTTGCTTTGTTCAAATCGGCACCCTCACATTACCTGTTGATCTTATCTCCTTGAACATGCATGAATTTGATGTGATTTTAGGAATTGATTGGTTAACTGCTCATCATGCTAAAATTGATTGTTTTCGTAAGGTTATTAGTTTTCATATTCCTAATCAACCTATTATGCGAATTCAAGCAACCAAACCATTGAAATCAATAACCATCATTTCTAGTCACAAAGCCATTCGTTTATTGAAAAACAGATGTCAAGCCTTCTTAGTCCATGTAACGGATTTAAATAAAAGTACGTCAGATTTGAAAAATATTTCTGTTGTTAATGAGTTCCCTGACGTATTTCCCGAAGAACTTCCTGGCCTACCCCCAGACCGTGAAATTGAATTTTGTATCGACCTTGAACCCGGTACGAAACCTATTTCCAAAACCCCATATCGAATGGCCCCTATTGAACTTCAAGAGTTAAAAGTCCAACTACAGGAGTTGTTAGATAGCGGTTTCATACGTCCGAGTACATCGCCTTGGGGTGCTCCTGTTTTATTTGTAAAGAAGAAAGACGGGAGTATGAGACTTTGCATTGACTATCGGGAGTTAAACCATGTCACCATCAAAAATAGGTACCCGTTACCTCGCATTGATGACCTGTTCGACCAGTTACAAGGTGGTCGATTCTTTTCAAAGATCGATCTTCGTTCTGGATATCATCAGTTGAAAGTTAAAGCTGATGACATTCCAAAGACTGCCTTTAGAACTCGGTACGGGCAATATGAATTCCTAGTCACGTCTTTTGGATTGACTAATGCTCCTGCTGCTTTCATGGATATGATGAACCGGATATTCAAAGAATATTTGGATCATTTCGTGGTTGTCTTCATTGATGACATTCTCATATATTCTAGAAGTCGTGAAGATCATGAGCAACACTTGAGGCTGATACTCCAAAAACTTCGTGAAAACAAGCTATATGCTAAGTTGAAGAAATGTGAATTCTGGCTTGAGGAAGTTGCATTCCTTAGTCACTTGGTTTCTAAGGAAGGAATCTCGGTTGACCCAGCGAAGATTGAAGCAGTATCAAATTGGGAACAACCCAAGTCAGTAACCGAAGTACGAAGTTTTCTGGGTCTAGCTGGTTATTATCGGAGATTCGTAGAAGGATTTTCTCGAATAGCCATTCCATTAACTCAACTGACTCGGAAAAGCACAATATTCAAATGGAGCGAAGAATGCGAGAAGAGTTTTCAAGAACTCAAAAGAAGGCTCATTTCAGCACCTGTATTGGCAATACCTTCAGGATCGGAAGGATTTGTCATCTACAGCGACGCTTCAAACAAAGGACTAGGTTGTGTTCTCATGCAACATGGGAAGGTTATAGCCTATGCGTCTCGGCAACTCAAGGAATATGAGAGGAATTATCCTACTCATGATCTAGAGTTGGCAGCAGTTGTTTTCGCGTTGAAGATTTGGAGACATTACTTGTATGGGGAGAAAGTGGAGATCTATACAGACCACAAAAATCTCAAATATTTCTTCACCCAGAAGGAACTCAACATGCGACAGCGGCGTTGGCTCGAGCTGTTGAAGGATTACGATCATACCATCCAGTACCATCCTGGAAAGGCGAATGTAGTAGCCGATGCATTGAGTAGAAGATCATATGCAAGTACGAGTGCGTTATTGACATCTCAAAGGCCTATTTTGGATGATTTACAAAAGATGGAGATAGAGTTAAAGACTCCAGGAACCCACGTGAAGGTCGCAAATATACAAGTAGAACCGGCTTTAATCGACAAAATTAAAGCTGCTCAAGTTACAGACCCAGAGTTGATGAATATGAAAAAGAAGGTACAAGAAGGTGCTATTCCAGAAGCAAGAGTCGATGAAGAAGGAATATTGCGAATCAACTCTAGACTGTGTGTTCCTAACGACCCTGACTTGAAATACAAAATCATGATGGAGGCGCACAACACACCGTTTGCAATCCACCCTGGAAGTACCAAAATTATCGTGATCTTCGACATACATTTTGGTGGAACAATATGAAGAGAGAAATTGCAGAGTTTATCGCAAGATGTTTAACTTGTCAACGTGTTAAGGCGGAGCATCAAGTACCAAGGGGTCCATTGCAACCACTTGAGATTCCAGAATGGAAGTGGGAACACATCAACATGGATTTTGTGACAGGTCTTCCCAAAGTTTTTCAAGGTTTATACGCAATTTGGGTCATTATAGATAGATTGACCAAGTCTGCTCATTTCTTGCCTATACGAGAAAACTATTCACTCGAGCGTCTTGCTAATTTGTATATTAGCGAGATTATGAGATTTCATGGCATGCCAGTATCCATAGTTTCTGATCGAGATCCTAGATTCACTTCACGATTTTGGGTCAGCTTGCAAAAAGCTATGGGCACTGAATTACGCTTCAGTTCTGCATATCATCCCCAGACAGACGGACAATCGGAAAGGACTATTCAAAGCCTCGAAGATCTATTAAGACTCTGCGTACTAGACTTCAAAGGAAGTTGGGACAAATACTTGCCATTGGTGGAATTTTCTTACAACAACAGTTATCAAGCAAGTATAGGCATGGCTCCATTCGAGGCGTTGTATGGACGAAGGTGTCGATCTCCAGCATGTTGGGATGAAGTAGGTGAGGCAAAATTGTTGGGACCCGAGTTGATACGTATGACTACGGAAAAGATCCAAATGATCCGACAACGTATACAAACAGCTCAAGATCGACAAAAGAGTTATGCTGATCTTCATCGAAGAGACGAGGAATTCAATGTCGGAGATCATGTATTTTTACGTGTTGCTCCGTGGAAAGGTGTTACACGATTCGGAAAGAGAGGAAAGCTTAACCCTCGATTTATCGGTCCATTTGAAATCCTCGACCGAGTAGGAACTGTGGCCTACAGACTCGCCTTACCGCCAAACATGTCTCGTGTTCATAATGTTTTTCACATATCCATGCTACGTAAATATGTGAAAGATCCAAACCACATTATTGAGTTAGAACCAGACGAGATAGCAGAGGATTTGACGTACGAAGAGATACCTGTCAAGGTCTTGGATAAGAAGGAACAGATTCTACGATCAAAGGTTATACCTCAAGTCAAAGTTTTATGGAGAAACCATGATGTTGAGGAAATGACCTGGGAGTTAGAATCTGAAATGAGAGCAAGGTATCCTCACCTCTTCGAAATGCCAGGTACGTACGTCAATTTCGAGGACGAAATTTCATAAGGAGGGGAGATTGTAAGACCCCGAATTTATGAAATAAAAGTTTATTATTTTCTTTATGATTATTTTTCTAAATAGTGAAGTGCTTAATTGTTATAAATGATAGTTAAGGGTGTTATATGCAAATAATCTGATAAATAGTATGTCGGGGAATATTCCTTTTGTCGGGGAATATTCTTTCTGTCGGGAAATATTATATTTGGTACCGTACGACGACGCCGAAATGGCAATATTGTCAACGATAGTGGGCCCCACAACGGGTTAACTGTCGGATATAGAAAGTGATAGAAATTGGCGGCAAAACTTTAACCAATAGCTGTTGAAATACCCGGTGATAAAAAGAACAGTAAAACGCGTTATTCCACAGTAACACACGGTATTCCACAGTAGCTCACGATGTTGCACAGTGTTTTATATTATTAATTCAATAATTGATAAAGTAGCAATTGCACAGTATCTTGATTCAATAATTGTTAGATAGCATCTGCATAATATATTTTACTATTTGTCACGACACTGTAATTCATATCATTTGATAGGATATTTTAGCATTATTGACAATGTCTAGAAATTCTGTTAAGGAAAGGGGTTATTTAATTGCGCGCTAATTTTATGGAAGACCCCCTCTTTCCTGGGAATAATCTGGTTGTCAGTATTGCGAGTATATGCTATCTGTGATATTAATACATTTAACACAATAATACAGAAAAAGGGATTTATTGTGATAATGGAGTTATTTTTATAATGGTTTTATCTTTTTGATAATAGAATTATCTTTTGATAATGGAAGAAAAAAAAAATGAATGGATGATATAAATGGAAGAAAAAATGGATGGATGATATAAATGAAAGAAAAAATGGATGGATGATATAAATGGAAGAAAAAATGGATGAATGATATTAAAAGAATATGTCAAGGGTATAAGAGTAATAAACCAAGAAAATTTAGGGAAAAGACTAAAATGCCCTCACCTTGATTTTCCTATAAATAGGGAGGGTTTGCTTAAGAAATTTTCACACCTTCATTGCTTATACTTTCTCCCTCTCTAAATTTCTTAAGTTCTCTTAGTGTGCTAGGCTATTGTGAGTATTTGTGAGAATACTAGTATTATCCGAAGTTAGTAAACTTCATAGAAAGTAACATCCAGTTAACGAAGGTAGGGAATATCATTTCTTTCATACTCGTATATAATGTCATTTGCTTTCATATTCGTAAGTGATGTTATACTCATAAAAGTTGTTATTCATTCCGTATTAATTTATGGGGATAACCTGTCTGTGCGGTATGACGCATGCCTGGTGAATATCCTTTTGTATTCATTCCTTATTACTCTGTGGGAATAACCTGTATGTACGGAGTGTCGTGCCTGGTGAATACCCTTCTGTATTCATTCCTTATTAATCTGTGGGTATAACCTGTTCGTGCGGATTGACGCATACCTGGTGAATACCCTTCTGTATTCATTCCTTATTAATCTGTGGGTATAACCTGTTCGTGCGGATTGACGCATACCTGGTGAATAACCCGTCGTATTCATTACTTATTAATCTTTTGTGGAAATAACCTGTCTATGCGAATTATCGCATGACGGGTGAAAATCCATTTGCAGTTTCATATATTCTGTTATACTCGTATAACGTATCATTTCTTTTGTACTCTTTACGGGATATCTTTTTCTTTCACATTTCTCCATTTAAGATAAGAAATCTTTGTTTGTTTCCAAAACCTTATTTTTAAATGGAGAAAATCCCTGAAAATTAGTAGAATATCTTTAATAGTTTGTGCTTCATCTAATATCTTTTCACTTGAATCTTTCTATTTCATTTTATACGTTATAGTTGAAGCATGAAATAATTTCTTGAATATCATTCTTGAATTTGACTCCACAATTTGGTCATCGTGTTGGCAATTTGGTCAATCTTTGATACTGATTAAATTATAGAGCTTTTCTTATCCTTAATCTCACTGTATCATTGTCATCATCCTCATCCCCATACTTAAATTGTGGTATTAGTTCTCTTTGGCCCGTAGTGCAAAGATGAACTAGCGTGACATGATTTTGACCAAACTGTGTATTGGTATAATCATGACTTTTTGTGTTACAAACAAAGGCGTATGGTGAAAGTTCTCTTTGGCCGTAGTGTAAAGATGAACTGGCGTTTGGCATGATCATGACCGGTGATGTTACAAATAAATATCTTTGGCACGTAGTGCAAAGAGAGGCTGTTGAATAATAAATTGTTGATTTGGATGTTCATAAACAGGAATTGTTGATTGGTGTTACAGGGATAAAATATTGGTGGTGATCCTTTAACTTATAGAAGATGGTAGATATTATAATCTACTTGACTCTTCTAATGGATTGTTGGTTCCGCTGCAGTTGTTGTTGTTGAACAAATATAATATCTTTAAATCTCTGATTTATTATTGTTGAAGACTAAAGATAATTTTTATTTTTCATTATCTTAGTCATGATATTTCTTACTGGGCTATTTGAGCTCACCCTTTTCAGTTTTGTCCCATTGTTCTTCTCAGGAAAGAAAAATGTAGCTGGGACTAGCCGGGGAGTGGAGTGATGGTCCGAGTTAGTGGTTGTTCTCATCAAGTTATGGCATAGTTTAATAATAATTGTACTGAAGACTTGAAACATGTGTTGCCGTCTTTTACGGCATTGTAATAATTTGGGTTTGGATACTGTGGTACCATACGGTACGATATTTGTATGGAAAGTCACAGTATATGTGTGGTCGTATTTTGCACTACAAATATTAGTTGTAAATGGGAAAATTTGTATTTGTATTTGTATTTTGTAGAATGTTATTGGCGACTCAAAATGAGTTGTGTGGACCTATTTTGGGGGCGTCACAATATATTAACTTATAAAGAGACATAATCATAGTAATTTACGAGTGCTTAGTATTTTTTTTTAAAGAAGACAAAATATAGGTTTATTTTATAAATAATATTATTTTTAATATTTTATTTGTTTTATATATATATGATGTTTATAAGAAAATTTGAATTTCACAAATTAACTTACTATTGATATTAGAATGATTACAACATTTGCTTAAAAATAAAATAAATACAAACCACATCCAATTGTCTACTATAATTAATATTATATTATTTAATTAACCTCTTTTAGATGTGAATTTATTTGATTATGAAGAGATAAATGTCTTCCAATCCCAACAGAATTAGATTGTGGTGTAATATCATAAGATTTTAATAATAAATAATAAAATAATAAAATTAAACTGAATTATATGCAGTTAGTAAGTTAAGTTGTAAAATTAGTCACTATTAAAAAAAATAATAGTTAATGTTATAGAACAAAAATTCCTTTTATGGCCCTATAAACTTTAATGTTAACTTATTATTCTGCAATAATATTTTATTTTTATAGTTCTTTAATTATTTAATCATACAATAAATTTTAACTTAAAAAATATGTTTAGAATTTTACTTTACTCAACTTTAAACTCCAAATAACTAAATATTAAAAATACAGAAAAAATATGATGATTACATAATAATTAATGATAGAGACATTTAGTTAATTAATGTTAAAAATAATTATGATATATATTGTGATTAAACTTTAGTTAATTTTTAAAATTAAAAGTCATAATGGTAACTTATTATTCTACAACAATTTTATTCTTAAATAACTATATATTAAAAATATAGAGAAATAATAATTAATATTAAAAGTATAATATATATTACAAAATATATTAATGATTAAACTTTAATAATCTTTACTTAATCAATGTTAGAAATCTTACTTATATATAGTTATTAAAATTTAAGTTACCCTTAAAAACAAAAAATCATAATGGTAATTTATTCATTTACAACAATTTTATATCATATAGAATTCCTTAAATACTAAGTTTAGGTTTTTAGGTTTCACTCATTTAATTTTTTTAACTTTAAATAACTATGTATAAATTAAAAAGATTGAAAATAAAAATTAAATATTAAATTTAAAAACTATATATGCTGAATATTAAATTAAAAACAAAAAATAATAAACATATTACTAACATTTAATTATAAATATTTGATAATTGTTTGTTTGAGTAAAGTTTGTAGTCATTTTACAATTAGTTAAATTAAAATTCAAAAAAATACTTTATAATCATTATATATATATATAAAATAAATAAGAAATTAAAAATAAACTTATGTTTAGTATGGACCACTTAGTTAGTATTTCTTGTAAAAACGTATAACGTTCTGTTTTGTTGTTACCTAAATTTACTTGCGATAAAATAAAACATGAAAAGCAAAAATATGCAAAACAAGGAGTAGTAATAGTAGCAGTAGTTATATTGGATTTTTTAATTTTATTTATTTGATAGGTCATATCATTCAAGGAATAAAATTGTATACCGTGGAAAGACAAAATTACATATTGTACTGATAAGACAACAAATGGCAAAAATTGAATCAAGAACTCAGTTATGAACTACTAGGTCACATTAGCTATAGTAAAGTATTAAGAAAATACACCTTTTTAATGAAAAAGTCTTAATACTTTATATTGTTTATATGAATCTGAATGAGTCCAAAATAAAAACGCAATTTTCCATATGAGTAGGTCTACACGGATATTTTTTTTTGACATGAAAATTAAATATTTTTATGTTTTAATGGTGTTTTTTTTATATATTTCAAACATATTTATACTATGAATTTTTTAAAAAAAATTTAAAAAAATTAAGTGTAATTTGGATATATATATCAAAAAAATAGTTGTATGAGTTCATGCACCTTTTTTTTGATATATATCCAAATTACACCTAATTTTTTTGAATTTTTTGTTTTAAATCCATAGTATAAATATGTTTGAAATATATATAAAAAAACATCATTGGAACATGAAAATGTCCAATTTTCATGTCCAAAAAAGATGTCCGCGTAGATTAATTCTTTCCATATATGGAGCATATACTATATGAGTACTCCTACACAGACAGATTTATTGGACATGGAAATTGGATATTTTCATGTTCCAATGGTGTTTTTTTTGTATTTATTCCAAACATATTTATACTATTGATTTTTTAAAAAAAACAAAAAAATCCAAAAAAATTTGGTGTAATTTGGATATATATCAAAAAAATAGTTGTATAAATATGTTTAGAATAAATACAAAAAAAAACACCATTAAAATATGAAAATGTCCAATTTCTATATCTAATAATTCCTGTCCCTCATGCTATATATCTCACTCATAGCCTCAATTGTTCAAGTAGAAATTTGAACTTGCACATCTCGGATCCACCTAATTGAGAAGATACGTAAACCCCATTCTTATTAGGAACAAATAAATAGGGAATTAATCCGCACAACGAAATAAAAAATTTCTGGTGCCAAAACCAATGTTGACACATGAGTTTGGATGTGAATTTAATCAAACAAGATAATAAGGGACCTAATTATCAATTTAAGAATTTCCGTGTACTTGATTAGACTACTATCCTTCAAAAAAAGTTCATTACCCATGGACTTTCATGAAGGAGGAGGGAGCACGAAGTCAAGCTACAAATTAATCTTTTATTCCACAATGAGTCTTATTTTCATTTTTGGTGCATGTATGGTCCATACGGATCCTAATTTCAAGCAAATTTATGGGGGTACGTAGTCTATAAAAATGAATCGCATATATTTGTATAATAAAAGTTATATTTCAGATGACCTTTGTTATGTACAAATATAATTCCGTGCTATACAAATACAATTCATTTTTATAGGAATACCCAAATGGACTGTTTAATATAAACTGTTTAGAATCAAAAGATTTTATAGGACTACTCAAATGAATTGTCTAATATAAACTGTTTGGAATCGAGAACAGCTGCATGCATGTATGTCATTACTAAATGTAAAGAATATTTTGTGTTGTATAGATAGTGCCCATTAGTTGAGATGCATGCTAGAATCTAGTCTAGATACTAAAAGACCATTTTCGATGGCCAGAATTAGGCTTTGCTCATGGAAGTGCATCCTCCTATTCCACCATATCATCATAGTTAGCTAGCTAGATACAGTTTGATACTGCACTAAACCAACTGAAAGCCTGAAGAGTGCCACTTTTTGATTGAGTAGGGCAGAAGAACTCCCCAACTTTGGGAGCCAACCAGACACCACCCTTTATTTCAAGATTCAACCATATAGGTGTACTATATATAGAGATCAGATGTTGATACTTTAGGAATGTTTGATTAGAAAATATATATTTAGTCCAAAAATCATAAGCATGTTTTGTTAGGTGGCAGAAAGTTTAAAGAAACCAAAACCTTATTAAATTGTTCCAATTCTACTTATCCTTTTAGTTTATAATGTGATAAATTTTGCAGGTGGGATCCACAAGTTTTTCCTTTATTTGAAGAAGGGTAAAGTAATCCATCAAAATTTTATTTGTCTTGAACATTTTAACTACCGCAAGCATTGACGTAACATCCCAACATGGAATTTGGGAAGAACTAGGTAGGAACTTAGGTAGTTGATAACTTCTATGAAAATATGTAATTAATTGTTTTAAATGGGACTCTGATGTCGGACAGGAGTGTACTTTTAGTGGAAAATTATAATTTCAAATTAAAAATGTATATATGCATGTATCCAACAACTTGACTTTAAGCATATTTTTATCATCTAATTAATAAAAAGCAATACTAATATGAGTCATTGCACGAGGACATTATTAGTGCTGATTTGTTCTACGAAAAAAGTCACGTTCTTAAAAATATTTAAATTTTAAATAGAGTCTCATTTTTTGTGATATACGACAGTATAAATGACATAATCTTTTTAGTTAAGTTTATTGTCACAATTTCATTATATATATTATGTCATTATTATTAAATTAAGATGCACTTCATTAATTATAGATAAATATGAAACAAAAATATGTGATTAGAATTTAAAAATTTTACGATGCACTTCAGTAATTATAAATAAATATGAAACAAAAATATATGATTAAAATTTAAAAAATTTACGAGCGGTACTCTTTTTGTGGAACCGGGAAAGTACACAAGTGTGAGGACTGAAGCATTAGTGAGCTTCACTGGTCCAGCAGGCAGCAGCACTTATTACATTTGGACAAAAACTCCTTGAAGATGTAAATGTGCATTTGTACCGGAAACGTCTCTCTCACCCATGACCAACCAAATAGGTGTACACTCATTCACGCTATTGTATCGTATGGACTTGGAACAACTTTTAGTCAAACTAATATTTGCTTGTATATACAACTAACTTAGCTAGCATGCCATGCATGCTCTTGCTTTTGCCTTGACAAATGACCACCCATGTTGTTATCTAAATTTTTATATGGAAACAAGGGTTCTTCTAGTTTCCTATTGTGCCTTGACAATTGATCGCTATGTTGGTCTAGCGAGAGCTCAGAGACAACGTGGATCCATGAGCTAAAAGAGACTGGTCTTTAAATATTTCCTTTTAAATTAGCAAGGAAAAACAAATTCAAAATTTTACTTATATTAAAAGTTTCATGATACAAATGTGTTGTCTAAATCGATATGAAAATTACACAACATTTGTATATTTTATAAGATGGTTAAATTTTAATATTAAAAATAATTATCAAAAAAATTATATTTAAATAAGTCTATGAAAACTGTTAATATAAACTAAAAAAAAAGTTAAAAGTCAAATACGATTCAACCAACAAAAACTAAAATATTGTTTGAGGAATCTTTGAACATGACAGGAGTTATCATTCATTCTTTCCACTTTTAATTTTGAAGAACTTTTGGCACCTGGCTCTTAACTCTTCGCCTATATAAACCCAAAAAATCTCAACCCCTCCAAGCACATTCTCCCATAAATATTAACCTTGTTAATTATATAGTATATATATATATAATATATAGCCTTCCATTTTGGTTTAATCACTCCATTTACCAATTCCAAGATTTATTATTATGGCCAAAGGCAAGGTTATGTGCACTTGTGCTTTTCTTCTCCTATTAATTTTCTCTTATGGGATCATTTCTAGTGAGGCAAGGCCATTGAAGGCAGAGAAAAACATTCCAATACCAAAAATAAATGAAATTATTGTCACAAAAGACAGCGGCCATAGCCGTCGCACCTTGCAAGGCCACATTGTTCAATCCGATGACAATATTTCCACAGACGGTGGACAAGATTTCCCGCCGACAACACCAGGACACAGTCCCGGTATCGGTCATTCTGCCGGACCTGAGATCATAGATCCAAAACCTTAATTAGGTTTTATCTTGAAATTTATAATTTTATTGCATGAATGCACCTAGTGTGGTCTAAGTTTATGTAAATAGTTGAAGATGATTAATTAGGTTGTTTGAACTTTGTTACAAGGATATGGCCTGTATTTACTTGTTTGTGAATAAATATAGTAGTAAATAAAAGGGGACAAAGCATGAATGTGTGAATTTGAAATCTTGTACCATGTACACTAGTACTAGTAATTTAAACTTCTTATTTTCATTAAAACAGAGGATCTGGATTCCAACTTTTACTCTTCCCGTTTCATTTTAATTGATGTTTTTGCGAGAACTACATAGATTAATAAATGTAATTAACATGCCTAATTGATAAAATTAAGTACAAAATCTTAATATTACCTTTTTAAATTCAGTAGAAAGATGAAAAAAAAAATTTAATATTTACCGTCAATACGATAAAATATAATTATGTCAGTACGATAAAATATAATTTTTAATATGCAAATGATTAATTTCGTTCTAAATTTTAAGATCATTATTAACTTTTGAAAGTTAATTTAAGACATTTTTATATTTAAAATTGAGATGATTTAATTAAAATTATGAAATAATAAGTGTTATAATGAGTAGTATTTTTTAAATAGTTTGTAATATTTATCATTGTACTAAAAAATTCATGCTAATTTTAAATTAAAAATATCTTAAATTAATTTTAAAAAGAATAAAAACCTATACTTTCGAACAGAGGAAATATATTATATTTTATTATTACCAAGACAGTTCGAAGATCACTTCCCTTTTCTCCATTCTTCAAGTTGTTTCTTTTGTCGTAGATATTTGCTCCAAAAGATTGTTCTTTTGCCTTGTTTTTTTTGTGTGTCTAATTGTGTTAACCGTATCAACTCATTGATTATACGTGTATGACTCATTAAAATTTTGTGTTTAATGTGTTGTCTTGTTTATGACATAAAAATTGTTTATATACAATACTAATATTTTTATTTTATGTTGTATTCGTATTAAATTACTGTGTCGTGTTTAAAATTGTCACCCCTACCGATTAAAAGATTTGTGACCGTTAATATTAACTTTTATAACTTTGGTTTTCAAAGTCAATGGTTTGATGTATCTATTTTATTTTATTTTATTTTTAATTTAAGAATATTTGAATAAGGAATAATTTTATGATTGACTAAATTAACTCAGTTCTATTAGATGTTGATGGATTATTATATATAGGGATGTTTGATTTTTCAATTGTGTTTTGATGACTAAAAATATATTATATTAGAAATTGATACAAAATCATGCAGTTAGTTATAATTACTAAGACTCTGCACGTAAACATCAACCAATTACACTTTCCGTTAGAGGGCTTCAATATACCACCAAATATGGGCATATACCAATCGAAACAACGATTATTGGTTGGCCCTTCTACAAGTTGGCAATTGGAGTTTTCGGCCAAGTGGTTCACGCTTCAATTGGTGGGCTGCAGTAAAGACTGTTCTTGGCAACATTTCTTTTAAGAAGGAATATTGTTTATTTATTTATTTAAACTAAAATTTATTACTATTGGCAAGTGTATTTACTACTTTTAGTAGGTAAAAGTTTTTTTTTTAAATAAAAAATAAAAACTTTAAGAAAATTGATACCAATAGAACCTTAGACTCACTGGAGAGTTGTATTGAGAATGTTTTCCAATACTTCCTCCGATCATCTGGAGAACTTCGAATTCTTCTTTTGGCTGGTTGACACCATACACCAAAAACATCATCTTATGCGGAGAATTTTATTTCTTGATTTGAGTCCATCAAAAAACGATTTTGACAAATTGCGGAGAATGTTATTTCTTAATTTGAGTCCATCAAAAAACGATTTTGACAAATTGAAAATCAAACAAAACTATATTGAAATATCTTTATTTCACATGAAAATCAAATTTAAAATTTCATTTGACGGAGAAACAATTATTAATGAGACAATTGTTTCAGAAAGAAAACTTGAACTCGTAATAATACTAACGAGGAGTAGACTATAACATCACAAGGACACAAATAAAAACAAAAAAATTATTATTGTCAAGTGATTATAACCATAGCCCCCTTAATATCAACTCCCTAAATTTTATATTAAAATTTTAATAATATTTTATTATTATTAAACTTAATACTTAATAAATTTTTTAAAAGCCCATATTCTCACATCCAAGTCCAGGTACTAGTACCTAGTAGGCAGTACTCCTTAAATTTGCTACTTTGGACCACTGTCACTTTAGTCAACCCTAAATGGTACTCCCTACAGTAGTACCAAGTACTCCTCCTCCTACAAGGTATCCAACACTGAAACCTAAAATCTAAAACCTTTTCCTGATTCAAACTCATATTCACAGGTCTCTCTCTCTCCACTTTATATTTCCCCAAAAATTACTAAAAACCAAAAGCCCTGAAATAATAAAGACAATGTCGGCCGACAAATGACTAAACCAGTACTACTACCACCTAGTAGTATATGTATATAATAATATCCATGTCATACAAAACCAACGGCTTAAATTAGCAAAAATCAGTATTAAATCTAACGGCTGAAAAAGCATACGCGTCCTCCCATAATCCATCCTCCTCGGATCCGGATTGGGTCAATCAATTTGCCAAATACTCCATAATTACTCCCTCCGTAAACAACAAACACTCACCCTTCTTCCTCTTCCTAATTCTCACTCCTCAAAAACTCCAGATTCATACATACAACAAATTCCATAGCACAAATTTATACTCTGCTATATATAGATATATAAGGCTTACTTCTTTGAATCTTTTGTGGGTTATATTTTTAGAGAGAGAAAGAGCAGGGGAGTGAGAGATGCAGGGGAATAATACCAAAGGAAGTTCTGATCCGAAGCAACAGACCCAACAGCAGCCGGTGGCGGCGGTGGCGCCGCAGACCCAGCAGCAGCAGTGGGTGGCGATGCAGTATCCGCCGGCGGCGATGTTAATGCAGCACCAAATGATGCCGCCGCCACATTACCCGGCCCACTATTTGCCGTACCATCAGCATCATCTACACCAGCAGCAGCAGATGCAGCAACAACAGCACCACCGGCCTCCGCCTCATCAGCAGGGATCCGGCGGCGGCGGAGAGAATCGGACGATCTGGGTGGGTGACCTTCATAATTGGATGGACGAGGATTATCTCCGTAGCTGCTTTGCTTCAACCGGCGAGGTATTCTGCTTTTAAATTTTCTTTCTCTCTCTATATATATTTGTGTGTTTGTGTTTTTATTTAGTAGGTTCTTGTAAATGATTTAGTTGGTATGTGAAACGTTGTGTTACTAATTTTGGTTAAATTATTAGTTAGGATTATTTGCTATATGTTTATTTTTATTTTATTTTAATTATGGTATGTAATCTTTATGGAGTTAATAAGGTTTATGGATTGTTTTTTTGGAGTTTTCTGAGGTTTATGGATTTTTGTTGGGTTTTTATAGGGGTGAATGGATAAAGTTGGTATCTTTTCTCGTTATTAAAGTTTTGGCTTATGTGAGTTAAGTAACTAGAGTTTTGATGGCAGGATGTAATAGGAATCTTTTTTGCAGGACAAGGTCATTTTTTTGATACATAGTTGTTTCCACAGTTTTGGTGGGTTTGGTGCTACATATCAAAATATTTCCACTCTTTTATGTTGAAATAAAATTTATGGTAATGTTAAATGCACTCAACTTTTCATCATTTGAGCTCTATTGCATGGGTAAATTTACTGTTGGAGAGGACCGTAAATGGCCAAATGTGGAGTGCAATTGACTTTGCTCGTGTTTGTCCTTGTGACGTTTATTTTTCAATTTTGTTATAATTAACTTTTTATTGAAGCATTCCAGTGCATAGTTGGAAGTAGGGGTGTAAATGAACCGAGTCGAACCGAGTATTGAGTTGCTCAGATTTGATTCACAAAATTTATCGAGAATGAAATAAAGTTTGATTGAGGCTCGTTTAGCTATTGAGTTGAGTACGCTCTCGAATCGAGCCTGAGCAGTTTGAACTTTTCGAGCGAATATGGGATTCCAACTCAGCACCTTTTGAGTGAGATTTTGAGAAGAGTTGCTCTTTGGAGAGCACAGTACGATGAAAGTTGTAAGCTGTGTTCGGGGGGGAAAATTATAATTTGAAAAGGTTCGAGTAATTTATCGAACTTTAAAATTTACTCATATTTGAATCATTTATATTTCGAGTCGAGCTCGAATCGAACGTTTAGTCGAGCAAGTATAAATCGAGTTCGAACTGTTTGGTTCATTTTACAGACTTTCAAGTGTAATCATTGTATCCTATTTGGAATTATGTTTTTTGATGTGGAATAACAGAATGAATGGCATGCATGAACTTACTTGAATGTGCAGAATATTTTTTTTTTCTTCAAGCCAATGGTGGCACCATAATTTTGCACCGGGTGGAACCAAAACATATACAAGTTAATAGAATTTAATAGTTAATGTGCAAATAAAACTTTATGCATTAAACTCTTTGCTACACTAAATTATTTTTTTATTGTTTATTTATTTTAATCTAAGGAGCGGAAAGCCCAGCCAACCAATAGGTCACCCCTTAGATTGCAACTAAGTGAAAAATTTACCCTTAGATTGCAACTAAGTGAAAAATTTAAAGCCTAAATTTATGATTTCAAAAAAACCATTAATAGAATTCTAAATATCATATATTTTTACAATAATTAGACAATACAAACATCAACACCAAAATTTCATAAACACAACAACGATATACTTATTACAATTCTCTTATTTTAAAGATAAATAAATAAAATCTCTATTTTAAAAAAATTTAAGAATATAGCAAGAAAGATAAACGGTTAATAAATTTATAAAGCCTGCATAAAAGAGTCTACGATATTAAGTTCAACAAATAATTTTTTTTTTTGATGCACCAGAAGATATAATTAAATTACTATCAAAAGAGGATGATAGAGAATTTTAAAAAAAAGAGATATAAGGAAAGTGTGTGTGAGATGGTGGATTAAGTTTGATAATTAATGTAGTAGTACAAGTGTGTGAAGTAAAAAAGTTTTCCAGGTGGGGTCGTGGCCCTCCCCACCCATAATGTGGCTTCGCCACTGCTTCCAGCTGAAATTCATGTTTGTCTATTCCTGGAATTGTGTCTTTTTCATTTACCTCACACCACATAATTGAGATTGGAAAACATGTATGTCCTTTATAAATGTGACCACTAATTTATTATGTAAATGTTGATTCATTAGGACTCATCTCATAGAGATATGTCTAATTTTACAGCTCACTGCTCCTTTATCCGGTCTTGGGACCGGCTGTCTGCAAACATATATCGGTATCATCCTGTCATAAATGTCTTAAGATACTCTTGTTATAACGTAGTGATTGTCTTATCAGCTAAGAGCACATCTAATATCTGATTACTGTTATATTAATATCTTGACTAGTGTTGGACATACAATTACTTGAACTAACATATTTTTGCCTGCTTGTTTTGCATTCTCTTGGATAATTCTCAGCTGTAGCTTTTTAGCATTTGTTTCTTACTTTCTCTATGTTTGCGAATCCATTAGATAGTTCTTTTAATGAAAATTGCTCTTGTAGAACACTTAAATATGATGGCTGTTATTAACTTCAAAATCTTTAGGTTTATCTTTCAACCCAACT
Source organism: Aralia elata (assembly GCA_034770075.1). Classification (NCBI taxonomy): domain Eukaryota; kingdom Viridiplantae; phylum Streptophyta; class Magnoliopsida; order Apiales; family Araliaceae; genus Aralia; species Aralia elata. The sequence continues at coordinate 77,978,306 of CM068385.1, forward strand.
ATCTTTGATTACTGTCCTTGCTTCCCTCCTAAAAATTGTTGTCTTCTTTTTAACCTATATTTCTAGAAGAAAATACATTCAAATATTACTTTGGCTAGACTATCATACACTATGTATTGATGAGAGACCCATTCAAATATAATAGACTCCAATGAACGGCTGATTTAAGATTGGCAGGCTGGACAGGTTTGGAGAGAAAAATTGTTGAAGCGGATCCTTGTCCTTTTGTGAGAGGAATATTGATGTAGGACAAGGTGGGAAGAAGGAATAGGGGTATTTATTCCCGCAGAGAACAGGTAAAGAAAAATACACAAAAGTACACTGCTTTAATCTCAAATCAATTCATTCAATAATCTGAAAAATAATGAAATATTACAATGCTTAAATAGAAAACCCAATTCTTGGAAACTAAGTAAAAACCCTAATTTAAAAAGAAAACAATCTCCTAATTAAAATCTACTGCTATAATTAAAACTTTCCTAATTAAAATCTACTACTCCAATTAAAACTCGCCTAATTAAAATCTACTACCATAATTAAAACTTCTAGAATATCCTACTAAATAATTACATTAATAATCTAACATTTATCTCTAAATAACAATACAAAATTAATAATAAACTTCTTGAATTTCTTCTTCCGTACCGCATCAAATATTACATCATTAACCAGTTAATTTGAATTCAAAGTTATCAGAATTGTAAAGTTTGGAAGCAGCCTGCCTTGTTATCCAACTTTTTAGCAGTAGAATAGGGTTAGGAGCAAGTGAATATCTAACCATATGGAGAACTTAAGCGATGGTAACTGTGCCTTTAAAATTTTCTTATTACTGGATTTTGTTATGCAATTCTCCCTGACATATAATGTCATTGCTAATGCAGGTTGCCTCTATTAAGGTTATTCGCAATAAACAAACTGGTTTCTCGGAGGGATATGGATTTGTGGAATTTTTTTCGCATGCTGCAGCTGAAAAGGTTCTGCAGAGTTATACTTGCATTGCTATGCCTAATACAGAACAACCTTTCCGTTTGAACTGGGCTACATTTAGCATGGGTGACAAGCGTTCAAATAATGGTTCTGATCTTTCTATATTTGTAGGAGATTTAGCTGCAGATGTTACTGATACCTTATTGCATGAAACTTTTGCTACTAAATATCCATCCGTTAAAGCTGCTAAAGTTGTCATTGATGCCAATACTGGTCGGTCGAAAGGTTACGGTTTTGTAAGGTTTGGAGATGATAATGAGAGGTCTCAAGCCATGACTGAAATGAATGGTGTGTATTGTTCAAGCAGGGCTATGCGAATTGGTGCTGCAACCCCCAGAAAATCTGCTGGATATCAACAGCAATATTCTTCACCAGGTAAGCAGTAATTTTACTAACTTGGAGTAGACGTTTTCTGAAACTTCTAATTGTGAGACTTTGTTGTTTCAGGTTTCTTTTTCTTAATCTTAACAATTAAAGTACATTCTGAAAGATATTGTTTGTAGTCTTTTATGAAAAACCTGTTATTGTAATGAACAGTCTTAAATTGATTATTGAAGAGATAATGGGCCTCTCGGTAAGTAGAATGAAATGGAGGTGAGGAAAAAAGTAGAAGGAAGAGGCTGGGAGGTTTTTTCTTGTGGGACGTCAAATGAGAGGGAGGAAAGGAAAGAGAAACTCCCTTTTTCTTTTTGTGTAATTTTTTTTGTTTTTTAAATTAAAAAATAAAAAATGAAAAAAGAGTGTACTCCTAGCATTCTAGGGATATGTGGTATCAGGTCACAAACATGTAACATCTCTGTCCTTCCTCCATTGCTTCTTTCTCGTACAGACAAAAGGAGTGGGAAGCTTCCATAAATGTTCTCCCACCTCTGCCTCATGAAATCAGTCCCAAGTAATCCCATTATTGCTTTGACATGTTGATCAAGAGACTGATCTAGGGATTTGTTATTCCCTACCTTGATTGTCAAACTTCTCCTTTCTTTTGAGATGGAACTTGTGTTGAGTCTTCTATCAGCATGTGGCACTAATGGAGGCTTAAATTCATCTTATCAAAAGGAAATATGACTCTATAGGCTGCAAGCTGCATCATGTTAGGTGAAGAATTAGAGAGGTGACCGTTTAATTGTTGCTTTTACCTATTCTATGCTTTGGCTAAGTTGATTTTTTGTCTTCTCAGAAACTATTTTTATTGATAGTTCAGATAGTAACTTGACTATTTCAGTTCTGTAGTTTTGGAAGTAATGCAGTTACATTCTATTTTCTGTGGAAATATCATTACTTGCTTCACCCTAAACACTTTGCCAAAATTTACTAGTACCTGCTTATGCATTCATGGCACAAGACTTTACTACTCAAGCTGCGTTATATACTCATCACCAATACATCATAGGATTCATCATGACAGGAGCTTTTGCTCTTCCTAATGTACTTGTACAATTTATATTCGAGTGCTGCTATATATTTTTACTTTATTTTAATTTTCTAAGAACATATGTAGTATTTTTTATAGCAACTAAATAATTGACAATATCTTTTAAATTTAGTTAGCTAGGAAAATTGAAATTTAGAGATTAGTCATCTGATTATGCATTTGTTGCACTGCAAAAATGGCTGGATGTATCAAGGAACTTATGGTAGTAACCTTTTCAAAGACACTTGCCTATACTTATTCTTGAGCTACTAGAAATCTAGAATAATTCAATAAATTGCTATCATACATTCATACTACATTAATATGTCATAGATGCACAATTCTTACATCAATTATAGTTGGTTAGCCTATTTTTAGTATCATATCCTGAATCTTGTTCGGGTAGAGAAAGGTTTAGTTGTCATCACTCAACAATTTTGATTCAAAGGACTTCTGACAAATTGAATTTTGTGGAGGATTCAGGGCTCTTTTGGCAACTCTGGTTTTCTTTTATCTTTTTGGTTGAAGCAGCTTTTTATAACTGGAATTGGTATCTTTTTCTCTGTTTTGCGTGTCCTTTTTTTTTTCATTGGGTTGAGGGTTTGGGGTGTGGCTTATAGTAAATATAAAAGGTTTTTATGCCAGTTTTTAAACAAAGGGAAACATGTGCTGGACCCAACAGAAAGATGTTTCCTCTTTGAACTCTCTATTCTACAACTTTTTATTTGGAATCGTGAATCATGGTTAGATTTGTTATTGCATCTGTTGTTAAATTTTCTTCATTGTAGAAACAACCCTAAAAATGGTATGTTGGATGGAAAGCTACTCCATCTCTATCTCATCGAGACTTGAAATTCTGATCTTCTTGATCTTAGTGGATTCAACGATGATTCTTTCTGACACGTTTAAAAATATAATTGGACTGATATGATAAGAAATTTGTCTTGGTGATACTGTTCATTTGAAATGGTAACTTTTTTCCTATGTACTCCCTCTGTTTCAAAATTACAGGGACATTTTTATTTATAGTTTGTTCCAAAATTAGACATTTCAAATTTTGACTATAGAATGACTTGAAGTTCCTAACATGCCGTTACTTATATTCTAGATAAATTGAATATTATCACTCCACCATCACTACCTTTTAACTATGGATATGTTTGGAAAAATAAAGATTTCCTTAAAATTCGTCGTTTTAGAAATTAATCTATAATTTTGTAATGGAGGGAGTATGGAGGAAGTATGATTAGAACAGCTATCAACGGGTTTCATATTTCTACTGTACATTTTAACTTTGAATCTGAGAAAAGGTGATCTCATTAATGGTGACAATATTGTGTTTATCCCAGAAATTATTAATTTATTTCTGGATTGTTTATGAACTACTTGGTTAGTTTTAAATGAACAACCTCAGGCAACTTAAATAAATCTTTATTTCTATATATCTTTCTGTAGAGGCTCCTCTTTTAATTTCTGATTAGTGAAGCAGCATCTTACAAATTGGAGCCATTAGTTCTAATTTCTATAGGACTGTTGCCGGTTCCAATCTCCATACTTGGGGCAAGCTTACCTATTTTTACTTTTTGTATAAATTTTTTTTAATATTTTTTGTTTTTTTTAATCACCTTATATGGTTTTCTTCTAGGCAGATATGTTTCAAATGGTGCCCCAGCTTCCCAACCTGATGGGGATTCTACCAACACAACAGTTAGTTCTCTAGCTTAGCATGATTTTACTATTAGTACCCCCACTTCTCTCTCTCTATCTCTCTCTCTGTGCTAAATCCTTTACTGGTGTAGATATTTGTTGGAGGACTTGACCCAAATGTCAGTGATGAAGACCTCAGGCAGCCTTTCTCCCAGTACGGAGAAATAGTCTCTGTAAAAATACCAGTTGGGAAAGGATGTGGGTTTTAATATTTTTTGTTTTTTTTAATCACCTTATATGGTTTTCTTCTAGGCAGATATGTTTCAAATGGTGCCCCAGCTTCCCAACCTGATGGGGATTCTACCAACACAACAGTTAGTTCTCTAGCTTAGCATGATTACAACAGTTAGTTCTCTAGCTTAGCATGATTTTACTATTAGTACCCCCACTTCTCTCTCTCTATCTCTCTCTCTGTGCTAAATCCTTTACTGGTGTAGATATTTGTTGGAGGACTTGACCCAAATGTCAGTGATGAAGACCTCAGGCAGCCTTTCTCCCAGTACGGAGAAATAGTCTCTGTAAAAATACCAGTTGGGAAAGGATGTGGGTTCGTACAATTTGCTAACAGGTAGAAAATTCCTTGTTGAAATTGTGGTTTACCAAATGTTCAATGGTACTTCAGTAATATGTTGTGATTTTATCCGTCTAACCAAACTTCACAGAAATACTGCTGAGGAGGCACTGCAGAAGTTAAATGGTACGGCTATTGGGAAGAACACAGTTCGCCTTTCTTGGGGACGCAATCCAGCAAATAAGCAGGCAACCATTCTGTCTCCTCTTCTCGTAACTTTTTTCCCTCTCTCACTGTTGGTCTTGGTAGGCTGTGACTATATAAAGTTGCAAAGGTCTAGGGATCACTTTGAGGTTTACTATGTTGACTTTCCTTTAAAAAAAAAGGTATTCTCACCTTAGCGAATGCCCCTTATTTTGAAGAGTTACATGTTTCTTCTATAAGAAAGACTACTTGCAGCAAACATTAAAATAGTTTGGTGGAACATGGATTCCATTCTGGAGTTAAAGAACTCAAATTGCCTCTTTGGAAACCAGCGGCTAAAATTAAGCATATTCTCTTCCTCTCTCCCTTTCTTTTTCCAGCTTATCGTTCTTACTTGATACATATGGATTTTGCAGTTTAGAGGTGACTACGGCAACCAGTGGACAGGTGCATACTATGGAGCGCAAATTTATGATGGATATGGATATGCTATGCCGCCTCATGACCCGAGCATGTATGCTGCAGCAGCGGCAGCATATGGGGCTTATCCAATGTACGGCACCCATCAACAAGTAAGCTGAATGGTTGCCCAAGGGAAAATACGTTGAGTTTTGAGTATCATGTGCTAGAATGGGGAACAATTGTTCCATTTCTGAGTTTTTACTCGGGTGTGTAGAATCTCTATAATCCCCTCCCAAATGTGGAGTGGAACTGAATTTTGACTGCACGAGGTAGTTGTTCTAGGGATTTGATTAAACATTTGTTTAGGGGTGTGGTAATAAATTTCCTAACAAGTAGTTTGTGGTGCCATGCTTCAGAACCCCGGAAGTTTACTCTGGTTTTAAATGCTAGTCTGGTAGTTGTTCTGATTCAGATTTTTTTGTAGGCACTTCTTACCCTTACATTTCATATCTTAACATAAGCTTGATTACCTAATTAGGCATATTTAATACTTCTTCCATTCACAAAAAGTACAACGAGCCAATTTCTTTGGAAATTGTTCCAAAGAAAGAGTTCTTATGTAATTTTTGGTATGCTAGTGTATATAAACTTCGCCAGTATAACAATATTTGCTTGCCAAGTATAATTGCTATCTTCCAATTCACTTTTAACTATTTAGTAATAGGAATGAAATAATGTCTTTTTCTCTTTCATACTCCCATATTTCCTTCAAGGATGAGATCACAAGTTCCCTCTGGTTGGTAGCTTGGAACCATGTGCCCAGCTTCCCTTACTGTGCTTTGGTACCAATCCTTTGTATCTAATCACATACCCTCCAACCTGCCATAATAATAGTTGTTTTAAAAAAGAAATTTTGTTCTAATTTATTAGTCGTTTATAAGAACAAATTAGTTATTCTTCTATATTACCTCTAAATCTCTCATTTTTTAAGAAATTTTCAATCTTGTATTATTAGTTCTCAAGTTCTTGCAGTACTGATGAAATTTTATATAGATTTTAATCAAGTGATAGTATAAAATGATTTTTTTAATTTACGTGCATCAAGTTTAAACAGCTATTATTTTAGAATGAAGGGAATATTGTATATATGGTTACGGGGCAAATATAAGTAGTGGCATGCTTGCCTCTTTGTTACAATACCATGGTAGCCAAGCAGTCTTTGCCGGAAGTTTCAAGGTGTTTACGGAATACCTTGAGGATATAATAGGAACCTGGGTATCAATATCTCTGTTGCAAGTTATAATCCTCGATTTATATAATTTTGAAAGATTTAAGGTTATTCGAGTAGAACTGATAGAACATGCAATATTCTGAAGTGACTTTGATTTACCCATTCGAGTCCGGTTATATATTATTGTTAACGCCAAGAATTCGTCTACGCGCCTCAATCACCAAGGGCGCGTCAATCCTGCACAATAACGATACTATACTGAGAGTTCCGGGTGGTTTTGCCACCGGGGGATAGCTCAGGCGTGAGAATTAGTACATGCCGAACAAGGTTTTAACAATGGAGGTTGTGTGCTCTTGTGCTCGTAAAATAATGATTACCTGTAAAATGAGTTCTATGCCTTGTACTTATAGTATTCTCCCAGCTGACGTCACGCCTATCCCCGAAAAGTAAGTAGGTTTTCTCATTAGGTCAAATGCCTTAATGGGATTTGACCGCAGCTCCGTAAAAGAAGGTAGGCGCCGAATATATCCTGACTGCCTACCCTTGCGTGTAGAAATAAACGGACCTGCCCACTGTACCGTTCTGTCAGAAGGGATTTTCCCCATAAAGGGATTCCTTATATGGGCCATGGCCCGATTTCCCTACAAGGCCCAATATTCATGTTCCAAAATCGGGCCACAATAATAAGACTATTTGGGCCTTATTATTTACACCCCAACATTGCCCCCCAGTCTTCTATTAAAATGGAGCGTTTAATGGAAGAGTACTCAAACAGAGGCCCAAAGAGGAAGATCAGGAAAGGAGAGGCCCAATATTAATTATACCGGAAACTCGATCGGCACATCTCAACGGGGCCCACCTCTTGCACACGTTCCAAGTGATGGCGCCGCTCTCGGGGGAACGCATGAATCTCAAAAGTCAAAAACCTCCCTCCTTCCCCAAAATTTAACCGCCACAATCCCCAAAGGTTTAAAGGCTCTCCTCTTTCCTCAAAATCAATCGCCACTATCCCTCTCGCTTCCTTTGCACTCTGCCCTATTCTTCCCAACACATTCGTCAGCCATCACCACTGCTGCTCAACAATGGGTAACGCCACCGTCCCACCAACTTCCACCGCCAAACCCACTGAGGCTACTACAGTTACAACCAGTGCTCCACAGAACCCAAACCCCACTCAACTGACCAAGGCTCAGGTCGACAATCAGCGGATGCTCAAAGAGTATTCGAACGAAACCATCTATGCCCACATTAACACCCAATCTACCATTTCCCCTCAAGATATGGAGGGGATACGAAAACAGTTCCACATCCCGGCTACATACGAGATCCGGGCTCCTCTTCATGTCGAGAGGATGTACCACCGACCGGGCGGATGAACCGCTATTTCCCTCTCTGCCCTCAGGTACGGGGTACGCCTCCCGCTTCACGCCTTCATCATACACCTTTTAGGTTTTATTGGGGTCGGCTTCGCCCAACTGGTGCCGAACTCCTATATCCATATCATTTCCTTTATCGCTTTCTGCCATGAGCTAGACATCACCCCCACCCTTGATCTCTTCTTATCCATGTTCTCTATAAGCCGATCCCGAGAGGTTGGCTTTCGGCAGATAAACAAACAACACAGCAAGACCCTTGAGAAGCGCCCATTGATGAAGACCCCCACCAGCAATAAAGGGTGGCATTCGCAATGGTTCTACATCCACGGCCCCGGTATCCAAGATATTCCCAACTGGGCTGATTCCTCCCGAAGCAATGTTTCTGTCGGGGAACTGTCCCGAACCTGACTAGAGGAGCTTCTAGAGATCATCAAACGCCTGTCGATGAAAGAATGGGACATTGAATTGCTAGGCGACGAGTCTTGGTTATATAACCACAAATGTAAGTCCCCGCGCCGATCTGAATTACTCTTATGTCAAATTTATCCTTATTAACATTATGCTTTAATCTGAACAGTGGCGTTGATCAAGCCAACCGAACCCACTGACGCTCGACAGCCAGTTGACGAGCCGACCGAAGAGGAATTCGTCTTCCCGATCTCCTCAACTGAAGACCCTCTGATGGTCCCTCCGATATCGTCAGTGCCGATGCCACCAACTTCTGTCCATACTTCCAACCCAGTAAGGAGCTTGGTGGACCTCCCCGAGGTCGAGAGGGGGAATATCCTTCGGGTGAAAAGGAGGCGCCAGAAAACCACAAAACCCGATCGCCCGATCATAGAAACACCTACCCCGAAGGTCAACACACCACCTCCTGAGGCCCCTCGGTCAGAAGCTCCCCCGCCCGAAGCCCTTCACGCCAATCTCCAAGAAGAGGCCGAAGAGGTTCCGGCAGCCAAGAGGTTGCATACCGAACCTCCACTTGACCTGCCCCCATCGCCGGCCGCTTCTCCTCGTCTTCAGGGGGCCTCTTCGTCAGCCACGTTGTGGCCAGATGATGAGGGGAACTTCCCTATCGATATTTTCAACAACTTCATCCTTCCTGGAGACGACAGAGTATTTGAGGGGTTGAACCAGCGAGAGCTGGCAAATTATAATGCCTTATACTTGAGTCGGGTATGTTTTCTCGACTCACTTTGATTCCCAAAATCTTTAAGAAATATATGCCAACTAATCTCCCCTTGTATGTGTTCCAGGCTGCAGCTGCTACAGGTCGGCTCTTGCGTTAATTCGAGAAGTCTGACATAAGGGAGAAGGGGCTCGAGGCTGAAAACACTCGGCTGAAGTCAATGCTGGATTCTGCAATGGCGGGTTGGGAGAACGAGAAGAAACTCCATTCCAACACCGCCCTGCATTGCGAGGAACTACAAGTCGAAGTTGGAAAACTCAAGGAGGAAGCAATCGAAGGCGAGCAACGGCGAAGGCTGATCATCGAGAAATATGATGAGCTCAAAAAAGAGCGTAACCAGCTAATAGCCGATAACCAGTCTGTTAGCCGGAAGCTCGAGAGCATCGAGGTGAAGATCGGGATGGCCGAAGAGGCTCGTGCCCTGGTGGAGAAAGAGTTTGCCGAATACAAGGCATCAGCGCCCCTTTTGACCGAAGAGGCCAAACAACTCATCCGCTAGGAGTACCGATCGTCGTCCGAGCTCGTTGATGAAGTGCTACGGCAATACAATCTCGGCTATCAGAATGCCCGGGATAAAGATAAAGAGACGATGAGGGGGGCTGCACTGAATGGCGACCTCCTCGACACTTCTGACGAGGATGAAGATGAAGAAGGGCCTGCCTCCTCGGACTAGCACATTTTTATTTCTATTTGTAATAGTCGGTTCAGGTTTTATTTTGTAAATAGAAACTTATGTAAAGATGCCAATATTAATGGAGAACCGATTTCTATTTAATCACTGCCTTCATAATATTACATTTACAATTCACCAAAATTACAGAGTCATAAGAAAACTACTTAACAGGCAGTCTACTGATAATACTTCCAAAGTCTCCCCGCATGCCAAGTGTTTTTGACTTCTGTTCCATCCATAGCCCGAAGCCGGTAGGTTCCTGGCTTCGGTACATTTGTGACCTCGTAGGGTCCCTCCCAAGTTGGCATTAGTTTGCCAAGGTTTTAGGGCGATGGTGCCTCCACTTCCCGAAGGACTAAGTCCCCAACTTCAAACCTTCTTAGCTTCACACTTTTATTATAGTGATTGGTCGTCCTCCTTTGGTAGACTGCTAGCCTTACCAAGGCCGAATCGCGAACTTCTTCCAACAAATCTAGGTTGAGGCGGATGCCTTCATCATTGTACAGTTCTTTAAATTGGCTGACCCGGAGTGAAGGGGATCCGATCTCGACCGGAATGAGAGCATCGGTTCCATAAGCCAGTTTGTATGGCGAATCTCCAGTTGTTGTCCGAGGCGTAGTTCGATATGCCCATAACACACTAATCAATTCTTCGGGCCACCTCCCCTTGGCTTCATCTAACCTTCTCTTGATGCCATTGAGTAGAGTCCTATTGGTGACTTCTACTTGACCATTAGACTGAGGGTGGGCAACAGAAGTCTTCCGATGGTAAGACGCCATCAGACATGTAACTCAGATAAGGGGTCATCCAACAATCCGAACGTTCGACTACCAGCACCTCTCCCCTTCGAACACTTGGCGAGTCCAGGGTCTCCAAATATACCGACCCGCTGAATGAGCTGGCTTCTGCAGTCGCCAGGCGAGCCAGCGCATCGGCCACAATATTATTTTCCCGATCTATCCCTTGGAGTACATACGACGTGAAATATTGGAGCCGATCTCGTGCCTCCGACAGGTACTTGGTCATTATTGCCCCCCGAGACTCATATTCTCCCAGAATCTGCTTAACTACTAACTGGGAATCGCTGAAGACGATTATAGTTTGCACCCCAAGGCTTTTAGCCAATCGCAATCCTGCCAACAAGGCCTCATACTCGGCCTCATTATTAGTTGCTTTGAATCCGAAACGAATCGCCTGTTGTACCTTGAACCCCTCCGGGCTTGCCAAGATCAATCCAGCTCCGCTTACCTCTGGAGTCGACGACCCGTCGACATACAGAGTCCAAGACGTTTGGGCAGAGGTGTCATCCGAAACCGAATTCACATTCATCGACATATCATCCAGGTCGGCTTCAGAAAATGAGCATTCGATCATAAAGTCGGCCAATGCGTGACTTTTAATTGCTGTTCGGGGGTGGTACTCTAGTACAAATTGGGTTAATTCCATAGCCCAAGCCGCCAATCGTCCCGAAAGTTCTAGCTTGCTCAAGATCTTCTTCAGTGGTTGGTCGGTGTATACTACAATTAGCCGTCCCTGGAAATAATGTCGGAGTTTCCGACTGGCTATTATCAAGGCATAAGCAAATTTTTCCAAGTTCGGGTATCGTGTCTCAGCATCTCGAAGAACATGGTTGACATAATATACTGGGTACTGCTTTCCTCCGGACTCCCGAACCAACACCGCTCCTACTGTTATCGGGCTCGCAGCCAAATATAAGTACAACGGTTCTGTGGGGACGGGTTTCATTAATAGGGGTGTCGAAGATAAGTATTTCTTTATGCCCTGAAAAGCATCTTCACACTTCGGAGTCCAATGGAAGGTCTTCTCGTTCTGCGGTCCTTTGAGTGTTTTGAAGAACGGCAAGCACCGTTCGGCTGACTTCGACATGAATCTCCTCAATGCCGCAATCCGACCCGTCAGTCTCTGTACGTCTTTAAAGGTTTGGGGGGACTTCATGTTTAGAATGGCCTCGATTTTCTCAGGGTTCGCCTCAATGCCCCTTTTGCTAATCAGATAACCCAGAAATTTCCCCGCACCAACGCCAAAGGTACATTTTGTAGGACTAAGCCTGATATTGTGGTGTCGAACTGTCTGGAAGCACTCTTCCAAGTCATCCAAATGGTCTCTGGTAGACATGCTCTTGACTATCATATCATCTACGTAGACCTCCATGTTCCGACCCAACTGCTTCGAGAACACGTAGTTCATCATCCTCTGCTAAGTCGCACCGGCATTCAATAACCCGAAGGTCATCTTCTTATAGGCGTAGGTTGCCCGATGCGTAATAAACGCTGTCTTCGGGATGTCTTTCCTGTGCATAGAGATCTGATTGTACCCCGAGAATGCATCCATAAAACTCAGCAAGACATACCCTGAAGTAGCGTCGACTAGCTGGTCAATATGGGGAAGTGGGTAGAAATCCTTCGGACAAGCTTTGTTCAGGTCCGTGTAGTCGATGCACATCCTCCATTTCCCGTTCTGCTTCGGGACTAACACCACATTGGCTAACCATTCAAGATACTCGATCTCATAGATGAAGTCCGCTGCCAACAGTTTGGCCACCTCGTTGTCGATGACCCTTTGTCGCTCCGGGGCGAAGATTCTCCTCCTTTGCCATACCGGTTTTTTGTCGGGATCCACGTGCAGCTTATGTACCGCGACCTTCTCACTAACTCCAGGCATATCCCTAGGTTCCCATGCCAAAATATCAGCATATACCCGAAGCAAATCCACCAGCCCAGTTTTGAATGGCTCCAGTAGTCCCGAACCAATCTTAATTGTCTTATCTCTCTTCCTTGGGATCAGCTCGATGTCTTCTGTCTCTTCGGCTGGCAGGGCGAGGGGTTCTGTGCATCCCTCAGTAAACGGTTCGATTTCGATAGCCATGGTCTGCTTCTGTTTGCTCTTGCCGACAGCTGAAGATATTAACGAATTCCTGTAACACCTCCGAGACAAATCAAGGTCACCTCGGACCTGGCCGACCCCGTTCGGAGTAGGGAATTTGATTTTAAAATGCGGAATAGATGTCACCGCCTGTAATGCCATCAACGTAGGCCTTCCCAGAATTGCATTGTACGCAGAGTCCACGTTGACAATGAAGAACTTGATATTGACCTCCTCCACTTGAGGTGCCGTCCCAAAGATGACTGGCAACTCAATGGTGCCTACCACTCGAACCGGATCATTGCCGAAGCCGTACAACGGGGCTTCTTGTCCGACCTCCATCTTTCTCCCACCCAAGTCCAATCTTTGGTAGGCATGGGCATACATTATGTCGACTGAAGAACCATTGTCGATCATAATCCGCCTCATGTCCATAGACCCAACTTAGGCAGTTATTGCCAAAGCACCTTCTTGGGGTTCAATGGCTTCAGGCGGGTAATCATCATCGGTGAAAGAGATCACCGTGCCGGGGTACGGCCGTTCCCTCCCAACCGGTTTCTCCATTACTGTCATCACTGCATCTAGTGTTCCCCTTCTCTTCTTACCGATGACCTTCCCAGCCGAACCACCGGTTATTACATCGACCACCCCCCGAACAGAAGAACTTGGGGCCGCCTGACCTTGAGGGGTCGGTACCACGACGTCGCCGCTCGCGGCTCTTCCCGAACCATTGCGTCCCGCCACAAACCGTACCAACTCCCCGTTCTGTACATTCGTCTCAATCAACTCTTTCAAATTCTGGCAATCTTTGGTGGAGTGTCCCGAAGCCTGGTGGTAATCGCAGTACTTGTTTTGACCTCCTCGGTTCGGGTGTACATTGTTTGGGCACGGCTTGAAATAAGGTTGATTTCTCATGTGTTCCAATATGGCAGTTCGATCAGTATTTAGGGTGGTGTATACCTTTTCGACCTTTCGATTTGGGAGAGGGGGGCGACCTCCTCCCACTCCCCCAAAATTCTTCTTCGGCCACGTGTCTGACCTGTTACCGGCATCGATACGTGGATACGGGTTTCTATCCCGTTCTTTCATCTTTTCTGACGAAGAGGAATTTGACCTTAGACTCCCCATGGCCTCCTCAACGGCTATAAACCCTTCGGCCCTGTCATATGCTTCGGCGAGGCTCCTCGGGGCATTGAACATCATGTCCTTCACCAGCTTCCTAGACTTTATTATATCCAACCCCGTATTAAAATAGCCGAGCGCCTAAGGGTCGTTCAGGTCGGTCACTGCCCCGACGGCCTCCCGGAACCGCTTGATATACTGCCCTAAGGATTCATTCGAATACTGTCTTACTTGCATTAGGGAGGCTGTAGGTTTTCCTTTTCTTTTGTTGCTCCCAAACCGACTGTGAAATTGAGTACAAAGCTCTTTCCATGAGGATATCGAGTTCGGGGCTAACGACGTCATCCACTGGCGCGCTTCTTTCCTCAGAGTAGAGATGAACATTTGGCATTTGGCCGCATCAGAATAGCCATTATACTTCATCAGCCGATCATAGGCTTGGCTATGGTCATATGGATCTCCCGAACCGTCAAAACTTTCCATATGAGGAGCCTTTTTCGTAGGGTCAGCCCGAGCTCGATCAATTTCTGGCGAAAATGGTGAGGTCGGGTCTACCGAAGTATCCTCTTGATGGGCCATAACAAGCATTTCTTCGAGCTCTGCAACCCTTCGGGCCAACGCCTCGGGGTCCCTGGCAGGACGGGTGGCTTCATGCCCACCATGACTTTGAACTGGAGTCTCTTCCCTTCTTCTCCGTTCGGATCCGACTCTTCGGTTGGGCGAGCGGCTCCTGGGCCTGCTCTGACAGGGAACTGGAGAGGTCTCTCCCCTTCTCCGTTCGGATCTTCCGCCTCGTTCGGCCGAGCGGCTCCTAGGCCTGCTCAGCCTGCTCCGACTTAGGACCGGAGGGGTATCTCTCCTACTCCGTACTAGTCTGCTGTTTCGTTCTGGCGAATAGCTAGCCTGCCCCACGCTTTCTTCTGTTCGGCTCCGGACCTCCCTGCTTTCCCGCCAAGAACTGTCCGAACTGTGTGTCCTGGACTGGGTTCCTGTCGTTACTTCCCGACCACCACGGCGACTGGAGGAAGCTACCCCCTCTTCTCCTAAAAGGACCAGTTGTTTTTCCAGTTCTACTTGTTGAAGGCGTATAACCTCTACCGTTTCTTTACGTCGTTGATCCCTTCTGGCAGTAAGTGAGTCTCTTTTATCATGGTTCCGACCTCTCCTAGGGTTCGGGCCTCCAGTGCGGCCGCGTCGTTGCCCCCTTCTTTGGGGTGTCGGTAACAAATTTTTCTGGACTACGGGTGTCTTTGGGTCGGCCGGGCCCACCGAATGGCTTAGAGGGCCCAACCGCTCTGAAAGACTTTTGGACATCCCTAGCCTATCTCTGACGGAACCCCTGGAGTGAGGATGGTCAAGGGGGGCTTCTCCCTGCGCCGAAGTCATTTCCAGTCTATTTTTTACTGTTATGTCTTAGTCAAGAAATTTTTCAAGTGATTGACAAGTTACTAAGCACTAGGCCTCCTTCTAGCGCCAATGTTAACGCCAAGAATTCGTCTACGCGCCTCAATCACCAAGGGCGCGTCAATCCTGCACAATAACGATACTACACTGAGAGTTCCGGGTGGTTTTGCCACCGGGGGATAGCTCAGGCGTGAGAATTAGTACATGCCGAACAAGGTTTTAACAATGGAGGTTGTGTGCTCTTGTGCTCGTAAAATAATGATTACCTGTAAAATGAGTTCTATGCCTTGTACTTATAGTATTCTCCCAGCTGACGTCACGCCTATCCCCGAAAAGTAAGTAGGTTTTCTCATTAGGTCAAATGTCTTAATGGGATTTGACCGCAGCTCCGTAAAAGAAGGTAGGCGCCGAATATATCCTGACTGCCTACCCTTGCGTGTAGAAATAAACGGACCTGCCCACTGTACCGTTCTGTCAGAAGGGATTTTCCCCATAAAGGGATTCCCTATATGGGCCATGGCCCGATTTCCCTACAAGGCCCAATATTCATGTTCCAAAATCGGGCCACAATAATAAGACTATTTGGGCCTTATTATTTACACCCCAACAATTATGAAAGATTTCAGTCGAATTATAATTGTGAATGTATATCAATATATGAGACTAGATAAGATTATAGAATTAACTCACTGTATTAAATACATCGTAAAATATTATTAATTAAATTTATCTATCTAATTTGTAATGAAAAATTATCCATGTAACTTATAATAAAAAAAAAATCGACATACTTATGCCACTTGCTATGAGCCGCTTTATTATGGACAAAATTGTTCTTGGCATGTCTATCCATCTAAAATCCCTGTACACATGCAAAGGGTGCGAGTCACTGGTTTATTACAAAGTTAAACCCACTTTCGATCATTGAACTTTGCTCCCACTTTTAAATGCATCATTAAACTAGTTTGTTTTTTCTTCTTCTTTTAACCAATTAAATTCCTGTTATGCTTTAAATCTATTAACTTCTATCATCTACACGTCTAAAAGTCAACTGTTATTTAACATTTGAGCTTGTTATGTAGATTTGATACTAGTTATTAGGGGAGAAACGGATAATCTCTTTAAAAGATACGTGATTGGTGATTCGAAAATTAATTTAAACAATCTCTTCAAAAGACAGACAATAGCGATGAATTTTTGATGAAGGGTTGTCGTCTCCTCCCAAAAGCTCTCATTGGATGACGTTGAATTCTTGACGGAGCAACTGAGAATTGGTTCCGAGAGTGACTAATTGAGAATTGGCGTTCGCAGTGATTGAAGAGAAGATGTTTAATTCTCGATAGAAATTGACTCTCGATGAAAAAAATCGAGAGTGGTTAGCCAAGAATCGGTATTGCGGTGATTGAAGAGAAGGTGAGTGGGGGAGCTCTTGATGTGAAGAACTCACTTGTGAGGGGAGATTGTTAGGATATCACAAGTGAGTTGGAGTCCCACATCGGAGAAATACCGTAAGTGTGAAGGATTAACATACATGAATGAGCTCAAGACTTAATGGCTTAAACTTTTGAGTTGAGTTCTAAACATGTGTTAGTGCTTTGTATACACACAAAGTGGATAAAGTGTTAACTCATCCTCACATGAGTATAAACCTAGTGGGGGCCAAAGTAATAAAAAAAATAGTAGGGGCAATAAACAAAAGTAATCGATTAATACTTTCAAATAAAAGGTTGATATGTAAATTTGTACAAAAATGACAAAAGTTAATGGTTTGAAATCATACGTAACATGACTTTAATTATTTAAGAGGAAAATAATATATACTGTTTAATTAATAAATTGAAAGTACTTTAATTATGTAAGAGTAAAATAATATATACGGTTTAATTAATAAATTGAAAGTGCAGCCAATGTTCAATTATTACAAGTGTATTCAACCTGTTTTTCGCATATGAAAACAAAAGTTATATACTTCAAATTTTCAATGAAATTGATAAGAAGTACCTGCAAAATGATCATACTATGCTTTTGACATGAAAAGCCTTTTGTACTTCTAGTGTATTCAGATAATTGGAGACATAATTGTCGTCTGAGCATTGATCATAGTCCTTGACCTATGAATTGAACATTTAGATCATTTTACAGAACCAAAAGTGTTAGGCTTAGTCGCAGTGACATAACAAACTAAAGTATAGATGATGTAAAAATTGATTGTTCCAACTTCATCTCTCATCTCACATGATAATTTTGGCACATTTGAGAATAATTTCCGTTAAGGTAGTCACAATACTTGTTTATGTTTCATCGAAGTTTATAGCAAGTCCTTACTTAATAGTTATAAATCCCTTGTTTATCGGTGTTATCATTTACAAGGATCCTCAATCTGCAACATCAAATCACTTGAAAGTTCGTCTCTCACTAAACAAGTGTAACAATTTTTGGTTGTGATCTTGTCAACGATGTTATAGTAGTCGTATGATTTTCTATTTGAATATAAGAATCCCAATCGACTGACAAGGAACTCGTGAAATATCATATTAGCCACTATGAGTCAAGTTCAAGTTTTAAATTAGGTGTAATTTAGTAAATCATGTATTTTTAATAAGAATGATCTTTAGGACC
The DNA here is from genome assembly GCA_034770075.1 of Aralia elata. Lineage (NCBI taxonomy): Eukaryota > Viridiplantae > Streptophyta > Magnoliopsida > Apiales > Araliaceae > Aralia > Aralia elata. Next base: position 77,996,025 of record CM068385.1, read on the forward strand.
ATATATGATCTAATCTTAAATTATTTATGTTAAGCCTTCTTATTTATAGTCAAAACTTAACCAACATTTATCATACATCACTTAACCACACGTTTTACATTTTAAGATTATCTTTAATCTATATCATTCATTAGTTATCCACACGTTTCACATTTTAAGATTATCTTTAATATACCACATATTAATTATCCACACGTTTAACGTTTCAAGATTTTAATCTATACCATTCATTAGTTATTCATACATTTCATATTTTAAGATTACCTTTAATCTACCACATATTAACATATTAGTTATCCACACGTTTCACATTTCAAGATTATCTTTAATCTATATCATATATTAGTTATTTACACGTTTCACATTTCAAGATTTTAATCTATACCATTCATTAGTTATCCACATGTTTCACATTTCAAGATTATCTTTAACCTATACCATATATTAGTTATTCACGCGTTTCACATTTCAATATTATTATTATATTATCCATCTTCTGCATTATTAACTTAATGTATTAATATCACAGATATCAGTGTTCTTCAAATAATGAGTCTGTCTAACTATTTAATACTTGTGACTTTTAATTACGTAACTTTCCATTAATACCCTTGCTATAGTGACAATTATTAGTTCAATAATATAAAATACTGTGCAGTTGCTATTGTGACAATTATTGATTCAATAATATGAAATACTATGCAATTGTTATTGTGACAATTATTAGTTCAATAATATGAAATACTGTGCAGTTGTTACTATGATAATTATTGATTCGATAATATGAAATACTGTGCAATTATTACTGTGATAATTATTAGTTCAATAATATGAAATATTGTGCAGTTGTTACTGTCACGCCCCAAACTCCACCTGCTAGCTTGGTTGGACTTCGTGCTGACTTGTACAACTTTTACATACTACTATAGAAATCTTGACTTCTAATAATCAGAGTATAATGCGGAAAAGTGATAATATTTACAATATCATTCGTTCATTGTTACATCATTCACAAGTTACTTGTTCTTATTACACATAAGTCCTAAAAGACTTAAAAATAAATCTCCATTTATCTATCCGAGATTTGTAGTATTAACAACCAGGCAGTTCCCAGGAAAGAGGGGGCTTTCCATTAAAACGACGCGCAATTAGATGGCCTAACCCCTTTCCTCGTCAGAACTTTCTAGACATTGTCAATAATGTTAATCTAGCATAGTTTAAATGACTTCTACATTTTCAACTTTCTTTATACCGCCGGAATCGTCTGGTAATTCTTCCTTAGCTGTAATTTGTTTTAAGATAATTGCAAGAATGAGCATAAGAATGCCCAACAAGTCTAACAGATATATATATATATATATATATATATATATATGAGAAGAGAATCACTTTTTCAAGATATATATACAGAATAAGCTGATACAAGATTTCAATGATTATCAATATAGTGAACTGAGTGGTTCCTAACCCGTGAACTAATGAATTAGTTCACCGTCTCATCAACACTACTACAGTTGTATTTACAGTGTATACCGCTTCTACGATACATCTACACTGCGACAAATGTTACCTCAGTGAGTTAGATCGGTTTCCTAACACATCTTAAACTCCTGCCCATACAAGAGAGTTGTTCAACTCAGATACTAACATGGTTTTCAATTGAAATTCAACAATCACTATCACGTTGCGCATAACAGATAACAAGCATGTTAATGCACGGGGTGCAAAAGAAACAATATTTGCATAACAATAAACTTCATAAATAAGACATGTTATTGCACAGAGTGCATTTCAACAAATAAGTAGACTTGCCTTTTATCGCTTCGATCGTTTATGCTAGTTTGTGTTCTTTATACAACCTCTTGAAGTGCAAGCTTTACTTTCCTTTGATTATGCTAGGCTAATTAAGCATTTTAACGATTAAATCTTTTAAGTTTTATTTCAGGTATTATAATCGCTTATAAATAAGACTCCTTCTAATATACATGAAATAATTTCAGCATTATAACTGCTTATAAAATGAATATTTTTCAACTATATTTAAAATAAGTTAAGCATTATAACTGCTTATAAAATGAATATTTAGCTATTATATTTGAAATAATTTCATCATTATAAATGCTTATAAAATGAATATTATTACTAAATACTTGAAGAAAATCGGACATAGTAATTGCTTATAAAAGTATATTTTCAACTTTATAAGAGAAATATATCGGACATTATAACTGCTTGTAAATAGGACTTTTGCACTATATACTTAAAATAATTTGGGCATTATAACTGCTTATAAAAGTATATTTTTACTAAATATATAAAGAAAAATAAAAATAATAACCACTATAGTAATACCTCTTGTAGTTGCTAGCTTTACTTCCAATCGCGTAACGCTTCGATACTTAGAAAGTAATTTTTATCTCACAATATCTCTCAAAATATAAATATAGAGTGTTTTTGCTCTTGAACTGCTTTTGAAAAATAGTAAGGAATGAATGAACTTAGCTTGCTATTTATAGGAAAGCATAGTTTCACTAATTGCACGTTAGGGGCTCGACTTATTACACTTTAAACCTTAGCATATTCTTAGAATATTCTTCTAAGCTCTTCAATGAAAATAATTTCCAAACTCGACAATGCAGCTTGCAATTGAACCTATCTTCTAAGCTCCTCAATGAAAATATCTTCCAAGCTCGACAATACAATTTGCAATCTAAGCTCCTCAATGAAAATATCTTTCAAGCTCGACAATGCAGCTTGTTACCGTAAGCACGATAAATCACTTTGTCATTCCCAAGCACGACACAACAACTTGTCAAAAATAATTTGTTGGGATGCTTCTTGGTGAAATCGTGGAAAGTACGATAAATTATTTTGTCAATGTAAACACGACTAAGCAGCTTGACAATTTTTTTTTATTTGACCTAATTCATCGTTTACACTATAAAATCACAAAACACCTGCTTCGAAATATCATTTCTTATTAAGCACATATGTTACAAAATTCGAATCTCATTAGGGTTTAAGATTTTAAACTTCTCGATACCTAGTGTTAAGTTATACGTTCTAATTCTAAACGTATACGATCACATTTATAAAGCCTCATAAATATTCGGGGTATTACATTTTACCCCAACTTATAAGAATTTCGTCCTTGAAATTAAATTTACAACTAACTTTAGTCATTCAATATCATATTTATATGTTCTATAAATATTCAGGATATTACAGTTAGTGTGACAATTATTAATTCAATAATATGAAATACTGTACAATTGCTACTGTGTATTTGATACCGTGACAATTACTGATCCAATAATATGAAATATTATGCAATTATTACCGTGATAATTATTGGTTCAATAATATGAAATACCGTGCAATTGTTACTGTGACAATTATTGATTCAATAATATAAAATATTGTGCAATTGTTAGTGTGATAATTATTTGTTCAATAATATGAAATATTATGCAGTTACTATTGTGACAATTATTGGTTAATAATATAAAATATTGTGTAGTTGCTACTATAACAATTATTAATTCAATAATATGAAATACTGTGCAATTGCTACTATGACAATTATTAATTCAATAATACGAAATACTATACAATATTGTGTGCTACTATGGAATACTGCGTGCTACTGTTCCTTTATCACTGAGTATTTTAACAATTAAAGGTAATAGTTCCGCCAATAATTTTTATTAAAAAAGTTATTTTTGTCATTTTTTGTATCCAAAAATTATTTCGTTATGGAGCCCACCAATGATTGGTTATTTCACCGCCGTCGTACTTTACGAAATATTCCCCGACATAACGAATATTCTCGGACATATTTTTTTTATAATTTGCACATATCACCCTTAACTTTAACGTTTTTATCAATTTAACACTTTACTGTTTAGAATAATATTTATAAAGAAAATTATTTTTATTTATAAAAGTTGGGGTCTTACAACAGAAACTAAGAATGTGAATATCATTAATTATAGTCCATCCGGCTCACAGTAAGTATCATAATATTATATGTGATTTTTGGATAATCAAGAAACTCTGATATATATATATATATATAGATATACTCATATAGTAGTAGTATACACGAAAATCAAAAGGTATATGATTGAAGATAATATGATTGATACAATGTTCAAAAGAATTAATTATAATTATATTCATTGTATTTGAACATGTATTATTATTATTATTATTATTATTATTATTATTATTATGTAATTTGTATTTGAAAATTATAAGTTAATAATCAAAATACTCTTAAAATGACCAACTAAATTATTTTTCTCCTCTTAACTTGCTATATACTTATATTGATGTATTAATTGATGTGGTGTATTAGATAGAATTGAAAAAAAAAATATATGACGGAGGCTAGTAAGTCCTAAAATTTTGAAAGGTGTTCATTCAAACACACAAGGGACCATTATTTCAGAGCCAAATCCAAGATACTAACGGACAGTGACCGTTCTATAAATATATTCAATTAAGCTTTGTATTTGTTTTGTCTGTTTTTTTTTCTCATTACATGTATTCTCCTATAAACATTTGTTGGAGCCTCTCTAATCTCTCCATTGTCCACTGACATTATAGTTTGCTACACCTTAATCAATATCTTGTATTACATTCTTTCTTAATTATAAGATTAATATTGATATTTTAAAAGTTAATTTTTAACTTAAAATTGATATAAATTTATTTAGTTTTATATAAAGACAATTGTGAATATCATAAATTAACTAAAAAATACTACTAGTAATAAGATTTATTATTTTTAATTTTTTATAAAATTTGTTGAAGATGTTGTGTTGACTTCCTTTTTCTAGTAAAAAAAGGTTTTTTTTTGATTTATTTTGTTTCCTTCTTTAAGAGTATACGATTTGTCCTTTATTATTAAAGAATTATGCCCAATTGTGATTTGTGTAATTTTGCACGATTATAATTTTTATTAGTATGGCTGACATTGATTTTATAATTAATGATTTTGTCAAATAATTTAAAATTATGAAGGAATTAATTAACTGATAGCCTATAATTATTCATTTTTTTAATCCTATAACAAATTGTTGCACATGTATAAAATTAAATAGAATGATTCAGAATTAATATATAGTTTTATTGAAGAACATGCATAGTGCCTACATCGTTTCCTTTGATGCAAAGGGAAACGGAAGCTACTCTTATAACATCAATACAACCGAAAATATTGTCACCCATCCATTTTGCCTAGTAACATGAAATAAAGCGTAAATTAATTTAACATTCTATATCGATCTTATTAGTCGAAATTAAAATATATAGTGCTTAATTTCATTAACTTGATGGGGGAAGTTTTCCCTGTAAAAATGAAGAGAAGTAGGCAAGTGCCCGAGCTGGTTGATAACTGGGGACAAAATGCCCAGATCCTCTAATGCTCACAAATGAGAAGCCTTCGTATCCAACTGCATATCCCCCAACCTGCATATAGGCAATAAATTTTAAAATATTAATATTCAACAATTAATAAATGAATCATCATTTTATTTACAAAAACTTAATTAACAATATAAACTACACAAATTAATGTTTATATATACCTCTCCTTGGAGGTACCAAGGGTACCATGGAGTCTTGACTACAGCATTCAGTTTCTCTATGCCGTATCTTGTGGCTGTTATTGGTATCACACTGTCTACGTCACCACTGCAAATTTATTTTTTATTTGTTAATTAAGCTCAATAAATTACTGCAAAAAAAAATATTCCCCATGTGTTGAAAAAAATAAACTACTACTTAATTAATTCTTTGTTGACTTTTTATTCGAATATTAAGATTCGAATGGGTACACTTCATATAAATTCTTTTTGCAATAATAAATTTTAGTAATATTGAGAAAAAATATTCATCCAAACTTTTTCTTTTTATCTGAATGTGTCACGTGCAAAACTTAATATTCAAAAAATAAATCAACAAAAAAATAAGTATCTGCTATTTTAGGACGTACATGAGAATTGTAAAATACTTGCCGTACAATCCTGACCTTAAATAGGTTTTTTAATTTCAAATTTCTTTTATTATAATTAATTGCATGTTTTCTGATTTCTTACCTGTATATAGACACAAGCATTCCACTCTCTATCAACTCTAGAATAGTTGGCAACAAGGTCGCTGGTGAATCATTCCAAACTTCAATGACCTCACTGCATACACAATAAAAATAAATATATAGAGTGATCACTTGACAAATCAGATATTAATTCAACAATAATTTGGTATTATATTTTTTTCCAGCCAATAATAATAATAATAATAATATTTTACTAAAATTAGAAAAAATCGAATGGCTATCAATTGAAACTTAATTAATACCAGCTTAAGTATATTGGAAAATGTTATTTTTCCAATTTACCTGCATGTTTCCCAGGGATATGGAAGAGATGTAACATTTGCATGAAGAGCTTTCTGAACTTGAGGAATGTTTAGGTAGGAACCGATATAATCCTCCGAGCATGGATCAAATGATGATATCTGTTCATTTGTAGACATTTAATTTACTAAATATTACTATATATATTGCATCGCCACCAAATTATATATATACACTTAAATTGGACGCACCGGGAGAGAGCCTGCGGAAGAATTGCACAATGGGGCATATATATCATATGGATAAATATTTCCAATGGCACCATCTAGTTGGTCCAAATATCCGAGACAAGCCTTCGATAGCTCGACTGAAGAAAAATTGCAATTTAAGAGAATTCCAAAATAAATTTCATCAGAAATCAGGGCATGCGACCAATAGAAATCCAAGGATCCTGTGGTAGTTGTGTCATCATCAATTAGGGCATTGCCAATCTGAAACATTACGGCTCATATGTATCATGGTTTGAATGATATAAGTAGAGAGGACAATTGTGTTTAAGATAAAACTTAACAAATCACAAAAAGAAAAAAGTATAAAATAGACGCTCATTTTGGAACACGAGAGTTTAGAAGCAAGAAAAGTGTTTCTAGAAACTTACTGCGATTCCTTTTAGGTTGACTATAGTTTGGTTTGAGTTTTTGTTATAATGAAGTATTGTTTGAGCCAGTTGAGGTACGTAATGGCCTGCATAACTCTCTCCCGTAATATAAAAGTCTCTAGTTTTGTATTCAGGAAATCTCTCTAGCCAATTTACTAGGAATGTATATGAATCAATTGCAGTTCTGTTGTCTCCACTTAAGTTGTAGTCCGAAGTTGTGTTTGAGTAAGAAAATCCAACACCGGCCGGAGATTCAAGGAAGATAATATTGGCCTCTGAAACATGATTCAAATATCAACTTTATAAACAATGAACAATAATATATATTATGATCATTACTATTGTAATTAAATTGAAAATAAAAAACTCACCATTATTCCATGCATATTCATTTCGATATAGAGTTGCACCATCCTTATTGACTCTAAATGGCCCTAGTTCCATCATGGCCCCTGATCCAAGTGAAGAACAACCAGGCCCTGCCAGTATCATATGGTGAGTTACTAAGTATGTAACATAAAATCATACAAAATTTTGCCACGTTCTATATATCTCCTTCCTAAAATGATAGACTGATAGTCCTTCTAAATTTTGTTCGACACAAAGTTTTATATCAAAGAAATTATTTTTTTTTGTAAGAACTCGTGCATGTCTAAGTGTGTCAACAAATAAATTTTTAAGAAATATAATACAATAATAATATGAATAATTATTGTGCTAGGTAAGTAGACAAACTGTCTAGTTTACCTACTACTAGATGATAAAGTATTCGTGAGTACGTTGTAAAATACAGCTCATCAATATTTTGTCAAAATAAACTAGACAATTATTATCTTATTAACCGACATTACTCTAATAAGATATTATGCACGTACCACCATTCAGCCACAACACAAGTGGCTTAGTCGAAGCGTCAGAAGGGGACTCCACAAAATAATAAAACAACGCTCTTCCTGCAGTAGGATCCACAGTAACATACCCGGAGTATTGATCAAAGTCCACTCCATCAGGTTGTCCAGGCAAATTATCAATCTTGTCAAGTTCCTTAAGCCCGTCTTGAGGCCCAATATACACCGGTGAAGTCCCAACAGAAAATTCAGAGGCATGAAACTTCTTGAGCAAATCCTTCCTTATAAACTTCCCTAATGGATTGAAACCTTTTTCAATATTGTAACACTCAATGGAGGCTACTAGGCATAGTGAAAAGAACCAGAGAAGTGTAAAGCTCGCCATTATTGGTTAACTTGTGAAAAATTAAGAACTACGGCTAATTGTTATATAAGCCTCAATTTTTGGTATTTTCTGGTAGCGCGTCGGTCTAATCGATATTAATCTGTGTTTTTTCTCTCTTGTTTTTCAGTTTGCAGATACAATAAATGTTGTTTATATCAATTTTTTTGTTACTAAGTTTTTAGCCTTTTAATTTAGGGGATGATTTTGTTCTATATATTTGGAAGGAGAAGAAGTACAATCCTCGATTTTAGACAGTCTGAGCTGTTTAGGAATAAAAGAATAATTTTAACGTTTTGGGAGCATGGCAGTATGAATATGAGGAATCTGAGCTGTTTAGGAATACACCTCCATGCATGATGCATGGAAATTTCTTGTTTGAAATGAATATGACAAGTGATATATATATATATATATAAGTAATATATATGTATGTGTATATATATATATATATATGTATGTATGTACAGTTGTATATGTAGTCGTCTATAACTTCTTTGTATAATCTTTTAAAATGATAAACTTTTATTACTTTTTAAATAATATATAGTGTACCATATGATGGCATAAGTATAAATAAATAAATAAATAAATAAAATTGTTATCACACATGTACAAAAGTTAAAATGCGGTAGAAAGACGATTTTAATCTCAAAAGTGTATTTATATGGAGTCTGCTAGTTTTAAACTTTTAACAAAAAAAGATTCACATATATGGCCGATAATCCACACAATTTCAAATTTTATTTTATTTTTAGGTCCTTTAACTAGTTTAAACTGTCCCCACAAATTACCACTACATATGGATTTCATACAATTACTGTAGGAAGTTGCATATCTTGCTTCTTGCTAGTAATGGTAAAAACACATCTACCTTGAAAGCCAGATGGATTGAATTTTATCCCTTTCCAAACTTTTGCGGATGTATTAAATACAATTTTATTCCTAACCAAACATTTGTGGATGTATTAAATACTTAAAAGTTTTGGTATATTAGTGTTATAATATAATGGAGTAGTGAAAAGAAAAGTGCAATCAAATTGATATAATTAACTACTTTAATTCTTCTAAACATTGGTTATTTATGTTGTGTATATTGTCGACGCCGGTTTCTCGTCCTTTCCAATTTTTTGTCCTTTTGATTAGGTGATTTTTTAGAAAAGGTCGGCATTGATGTCGACGGGGTTTTGAAAGATTGTTTTTTATGATGAGCCAATTGACCAGAGTCGCCAGTTGGTATATTTGAAGTGGATGTACCAACTCATCTGAGTTTTTTGTTTTTATAAATCGCTGGCTCATATGTGACTCCGAATTAATTGGTCTGTGAATCGAGATTCATAGAGTTCGGGGGCTTGCTTAAGCGAGGGGAAGGTGTTACGCACCCCCCGACTTCAGTGAAACACGGTTACCGCAACCTTGATACCTTCCTATCCTTTAATTCATGAAATGTGTATAAGTGCGTGTGTGTGGGTGTGCCTAATGAATTGTTGTGGTGAGTTTTGTATATAAAGAAAGGAATTCTTTTTTTTTTTTTGGTGTTTTATGAAAGAAACGTGTTCTATTTGGAGAATGCTTTAGAATGTCTTTTGGCCTATTCGAGAAAGCTTTACTTCCTTATGAGAAAGATTTGATTTTAATTGTCAAAACTATGAGATTTTTCATTAAGTGTTGTTTTGGCAAAACATGAATTTATTAAACCTTAACCAAAATAGGAATCGAGATTTATACGTTGCTTTCATAAATGATGGGCAATTTCTAGGATCTCTTTCGCCCTATGTATCAAGGTTTAGTAAAACGTTTATTTCATTCATAAAGCCATTTTTGGTGATGTTTGAAAATGATTTCCCTTGGCCTTCTCGTTTAATAGGAATCGACATTTATTAACACTTCCAATTTTTAACCTCGTGATTCTAATAACCTAGCTTGTTTAATTTTAATAAAAAACCTTCATCGTTTAATCTTTGAAATCATTTTTCGTGACACAAAATCTAATCAAGCATAAACACGCGTCGGGGCTATTCATGGGCATGTAAGCCATCAAAACATCCCCGAACGCCAACAATCACATATTCCACTATTACGGGGCCTTAAACCCGATTCTCGCCTTAGCGTCGTTTTAAGGCCCGACGATTACATGTTACAAACGAGCACCTTGAATCTATTACATACATCAAAACGTCCATTATCGGATTTGGACCACGGGGTCGCGTTCCTAGGCTCACACCCGAGATTGCTACATGCCCACAAAATGAATACTACATAACTAACCAACCCGGATTTCCCTAATACACCATGATATCCGAAAATGATAATCTAAACAAATTACACCCAATAAATCACCATAAACAAGCTAGAAATTTTACCAATTGGATATCCTCGGGTTATTAAGAAGAATTTTTGTTCCGATGGAACCCTCACTAATAATCCCTAATCCATGGTTGTTCCACAAGATACATAAAATTACATTTAATTTAATCAAATGATATGATAGAAATTGCAAAAATAAGGAGATTTTCACCTTGCAAATGAAATCAAATGGATGTGAACTTGTGTATTTGAATAGGATGAGGAGTATATTTGATACAATCAAAATCAAAAGAATATAAATCCTCTCCTTTTTTCTCTCTTTTCTTCCTATTTGGTTGCAAATTTTGCTCTTTTTCCTCTCTATTTCCGTGCTGTTTGCTGCTACTGAATTCTTCTTCTTCCAACTTGCTGAATTCTCCAACCTTCTGTATGCTGCAACGAAACTGAGCTGAAATAGGCTGGCCGCCTGCCTTCCACTCACCTGATTTTGAGTTCCGTGTTTCGAGTTCCTTGTTTTCAAAAGGCACACTATTTGGCCGCAGATCAATCCGCGGCTGGACGGTTTGACTTTCTCAATTTTTGTGCCACGCCTCGATTTTCGTGCCGTAACGTCGGTTTTTTCTGTCAGGCCCGTATTCTGCAGTCCGGGAATTTCCGGGAGACGTGCCACCTTATTCGGGAATGCCCGTTGTGTCAACTTGGTCGCCAATCATTGCGGTGGTGTTGGACGTTCGCACTTGTGCCCATTCCTTTGCTCCCGCAAGCCGGTTCAATCGACGATTTTGCCCTCCTGTCATGGTTAGTACAGGGAACGCAAAATTTGGGTGTCTACAGCTGCCCCTCTTTATCATGTTTATGCAATGTTTGAATGAAATAAACAGGATAAAGAATAGACACTCGATGCATGAATGACAATGCACAATGATGACAATACATACATGATGCAACCCACATGACTGTAAGATGCAACGTAAGATGTAAGACATGCAAAATATTCAATGCGGATGATCGTCTCGTCGGGGCCGGGTTTCGTCGCCGGTCACCCATCTCGCAATCGCCGGTTATCGTCGCTGGTCGATCGTCTTGTCGGGGCCGGGTATCGTCGCCGGTCACCCATCTCGTAACCCCCGGGTATCGTCGCCGGTTGGTTATTTTGTCGGAGCCGGTTTTCGTCGCCGGACATCCATCTCGTAATTGCCGGTTATCGTCGCCGGTTGATTGTCTCGTCGGGGCCGGGTATCGTCGCCGGTCACCCATCTCGTAACCCCCGGGTATCGTCGCCGGTTGGTTATCTTGTCGGAGCCGGTTTTCGTCGCCGGACATCCATCTCATAATCGCCGATTATCGTCGCCGGTAGATCGTCTCGTCGGGGCCGGGTATCGTCGCCGGTCACCCATCTCGTAACCCCCGGGTATCGTCGCCGGTTGGTTGTCTTGTCAGAGCCGGTTTTCATCGCCGGACATCCATCTCGTAATCGCCGGTTATTGTCGCCAGTCGATTGTCTCGTCGGGGCCAGGTATCGTCGCCGGTCACCCATCTCGTAACCTCCGGGTATCGTCGCCGGTTGGTTATCTTGTCGGAGTCGATTTTCGTCGTCGGACATCCATCTCATAATCGCCGGTTATCGTCGCCGGTCGATCGTCTCGTCGGGGCTGGGTATCGTCGCCGGTCACCCATCTCGTAACCCCCGGGTATCGTCGCCTGTTGGTTATCTTGTCGGAGCCGGTTTTCGTCGCCGGACATCCATCTCGTAATCGCCGGTTATCGTCGCCGGTCGATCGTCTCGTCGAGGCCGGGTATCGTCGCCGGTCACCCATCTCGTAACCCCCGGGTATCGTCACCGGTTGGTTATTTTGTCGAAGCCGGTTTTCGTCGCCGGACATCCATCTCGTAATCGCCGGTTATCGTCGCCGGTCGATTGTCTCGTTGGGGCCGGGTATCGTCGCCGGTCACCCATCTCGTAACCTCCAGGTATCGTCGCCGGTTGGTTATCTTGTCGGAGCCGGTTTTCGTCGTCGGACATCCATCTCGTAATCGCAGGTTATCGTCGCCGGTCGATTGTCTCGTCGGGGCCGGGTATCGTCGCCGGTCACCCATCTCGTAACCCCAGGGTATCGTCGCCGGTTGGTTATCTTGTCGGAGCCGGTTTTCGTCGTCGGACATCCATCTCGTAATCGCCGGTTATCGTTGCCGGTCGATTGTCTCGTCGGGGCCGGGTATCATCGCCGGTCACCCATCTCGTAACCCCCGGGTATCGTCGCCGGTTGGTTATCTTGTCGGAGCCGGTTTTCGTCGCCGGACATCCATCTCGTAATCGCCAGTTATCGTCGCCGGTCGATTGTCTCGTTGGGGCCGGGTATCGTCGCCGGTCACCCATCTCGTAACCCCCGGGTATCGTCGCCGGTTGGTTATCTTGTCGGAGCCGGTTTTCGTCGTCGGACATCCATCTCGTAATCGCCGGTTATCGTCGCCGGTCGATTGTCTCGTCGGGGCCGGGTATCGTCGCCGGTCACCCATCTCGTAACCCCCGGGTATCGTCGCCGGTTGGTTATCTTGTCGGAGCTGGTTTTCGTTGTCGGACATCCATCTCGTAATCGCCGGTTATCGTTGTCGGTCGATTGTCTCGTCAGGGCCGGGTATCATCGCCGGTCACCCATCTCGTAACCCCCGGGTATCGTCGCCGGTTGGTTGTCTTGTCGGAGCCGGTTTTCGTCGCCGGACATCCATCTCGTAATCGCCGGTTATCGTCGCCGGTCGATTGTCTCGTCGGGGCCGGGTATCGTCGCCGGTGACCCATCTCGTAACCCCCGGGTATCGTCGCCGGTTGGTTATCTTGTCGGAGCCGGTTTTCGTCGCCGGACATCCATCTCGTAATCGCCGGTTATCGTTGCCAGTCGATTGTATCGTCGGGGCCGGGTATTGTCGCCGGTCACCCATCTCGTAACCCCCGGGTATCGTCGCCGGTTGGTTGTCTTGTCGGAGCCGGTTTTCGTCGCCGGACATCCATCTCGTAATCGCCGGTTATCGTCGCCGGTCGATTGTCTCGTCGGGGCCGGGTATCGTCGCCGGTCACCCGGTTGAATTGAGAAGACGTGTTTGACACCTGATTCATCAAAATCTCGTATTTTATTATCATATTATGAGTTGAATGGGCTTCCGAATCGATTAAGCTTGCAATGGACCAAAGGGGATGCACTGGGCCCAGCCGCAGATGGATCTGCGGCCAGCCGCAGATGGATCTGCGGCCAGCCGCAGATTGATCTACGGCCAGCCGCAGATTGATCTGCGGCCAAGATCGGGCATAAGAGCGGCCAGCCGCTTCCCAGATCTGTCAATTTCATTCGTTCCCAACGCGATTTTCAGACCTTTGCACGTCCTTTTTTCGAGTTCTCCGACCTTTCTGCAAAAACTGCTCCGGTAGGATAGATCTACGCGCTACAGGTAACACTTTGACCGTTCACTTTTCAATTTCGTCAATGTTTTGCTATACATTCGGCTATTTACATGCTATAGATAGAAATGTATGCTTTACAATGCTATGTTATGTATGATCGTATATACATGCTATGTATTGACTGTGTGAGTCCTATTTCATGCTCATGGTGTGGTCCCACATATCTGTTGTTCCTTTTTTGAAAGAAAATCATGCATTATGGTCCTTTACATGCTGTAATTACACATATGAATGCAACTTTGATCTGTTGTGGCTTGGATTAATGGAAAACATGTTTGGTTTATGCCTGGGATGTCCATTTTACAGACGGAACTCTGCCGGTTTTTTTTTTTACATGAACATATAATAAACATGCATCATATTGTATTAATTCTACGATAAATATCGGAATTTTTGTGACATAATTAAAAAAAGGGAACTTACCTTCCTCCTTGCCTGTCCTATTCCAGCTATGGATCCCGACGCTCCTAGTAGCTCTTCCGCGTCTCGGACCTCGGGTGTTCGCCGTCGTAGGGCTGCACCTGCCCCTTTTCTTCCTCGGACCCGTCAGGCTCGCCGCTTGGCGGAGGCTGTCATCCGTCCCGATCATCCGGACGTTGAGGAGGCTGTCCCTCCGGAGGTTGCGGCAGAGGGGCCATCTTCTAGCACACCGGCCCCATCTTCTCACCGCGTCCCTTCTGGTGCCCTTGTGCAGATACCCGACCTACTGGGTCGGGATCTCAGTCGTTACCCCTCGGTATCTCTTGTAGCTAATGAGGTATATTCAATTCTATTCTCATTTCATTCTCAATTTCTCGATTCCCGTTTTATCTGGACTGACCCATTGGCAATTACCACAGGTGCCCGAGTTTACTCAGCCGAGGGGTAACTGGTTCAACATATATTCCCTCTATATAGCTCTGCACAATGAGTACCGGGCGGTGGTGGACTCCTGGGGCTTTCGTCACTTCTTCACCATCATTCCCCGCCAGTGCCCCTGGGTTACATGAGGGCTTTGTCCGAGAGATGGTTTCACCAGACCCAGTCCCTTCACCTTCTGGAATGTGAGGTCGTGCTGACTCCCTGGGACTGGAGGTACATCACGGGCATCGAGTTCACTGGATCCCGCGTCCCTCTGGATCTTGACATCACTCCAACGGAGGTCCGGGCTTTATTGGGCTTCGCTGCCGAGGACCGGGTCTTTAAGGCCCCTAGTATTCGGTCCGGTGCTTTGGCTGTCGATGCTGTCGGAGGTATATACGCACTGCCTATTCCCGCGGATCAGGGCACTCGTGACATTCTGCTACGGCGCTTGTTCCTGACCATTATGAGGGGTTGTTTCCTAGGGAACAACTCCTCTACCATTCATTTCAGCGTCGTAGGAGCTGTTAGAGACGTAGACCGGATCGGCGACCATGATTGGGGGTCCTTCACTTTTGCCTACTTCCTCCACGGTCTTCGTCTACGCTCGGAGGGACAGACAGATGTTTGGCTCGGCTTCTACCATTTTCTGCTGGTGAGCCTTCTTTTCCTCTTCCCTCACTGTACTTCCTTTCGTTTCATTTCTCCTTTCTGCATTGATTGGTTACTCACGCCTTTCACCGTTTCTATTTGCAGTTCTGGGCCTACGAGCGTCTCCCATGTCTGAGGCCTGTCACTACTCTTGGCCTGGACACTTATCTCCGGGGCCGACGATGGCATCATAGCACCTTAGAGGAGTTCCCGGTATCAGGCAGCTTTGCACACTGCCGCATCCAGCTGGAGCTGATCACGGCTGCTGATGTCGTTTGGGTTCCCTACCTCTCCGAGCATCTGACAGTGGGGTTTGCTGATGGGCATCCTTCTGGCCCGGAGTTCGAGCTTTCCACCCGTCGCCTCACGTTGTAGAGTGTTGGAGGATGGGTGATGTACCTGGGGGAGCGCGCATTCAGATGCGTTACTGGAGAGATCCGCATTCCGCATTCCCTTCCTTTCACTACCTCCTGGCCGCTGGATTCTCAGCCTTCGGAGATCATGCTCGCAGGGGAGGACGGCCGGATGCTTTCCACGGGTCCCAGTACGAGTGATGCTTTCCGTACTTGGTGGGTGTCCCGCACTATCGGTCCTCAGACCCGGGCCACATTCTTCCTCGGGGATATGGTCCCCGACTCGGTGATGATGACTGACTGGGCAGCCTGCGTTCGGAGCCCTACCCATGCTGAGCAGATCGCCACCCTGACCCGTCAGGTAGACCAACTGTCTTTATATCTTCGGGTGTTAGGCCGGACTCCAGAGGATGCTTATGCCTACGATCCTGATGGTGCGGGTTATGATGCGGGCCCGAGCTCATCTGATGCCACAGCGCAGCCATACATCCCCGACATGAACTTTCGGCCTTCGACTTCGACGACCCCAGGGGATCAGTTTGAGGATCCCGCTTTCATAGATGACATTGATTTTATTTAGATCAGGATGGGATAGGGCTCTTGTACCTGCACCTGTTTAGATTTATTTTTCATTTTATGCACTATGTACTGAACTCATTTATTCATTTATGCACAGTTTTTATCTTTTATATCTATGAAATTCATTTGCTCTATTATTAACTGTATGATGCATGCTTTTATTTATGGATAGAGAATGACCCCTGTACAGTCTTTTTGATACTATTTTTCCACAGATGTCGTCTTCAGATGTCGTGGTACGTTTGGATTCCACTTCTCCCACAAGGTTGGTCGGCAGTCTCTTCTGCTGGTTGGACAGCTTATCGCCGACCGACAGGGTCATCGCAGATGGTCTTTTAGGCCATTCTTGGTCCTTATTAACCTTTCAGGTGCCAGCGGGCTTTGTGGACGGTATTCTGAGCCATTGGGCCCCTGCCCGTCAAGTGTTCAGGTTAGGGACAGTAGAGCTGACCCCCACCCTCGAGGAGTATGCTCGCTTCACCGGCCTGCCTTTTGATGGTCCTTGTGCTAGGGTTACAGTTGGTTCCATGCGCCGTCAATTCTTGACTTTCACTAGTTTGCGGAGGACAGCTCTGCTATCGGTGATCACATCAGACCATATGGTTCCCCTTCAGTTCTTGATTGATCGATTTGGCTCACCCGACAGTTTTCGTCTTTTTTTCGGTGATTTTTCCGTGTCCGAGGAGCGCTGGGGTGCCTCGAGAGTAGACGTTCTGATGGCCTGTGTCGTCTCAGTTTTGTACTTGCCCGCAGGACCTGATCAGTTGGACATGCGGGTGGTCGCGGCCGTTCGAGCCCTTCAGGAGGATCACACCATTCTTCCCATGATATTGGCGGATACCTACATGTCCGCCTCATATTGCCAGTCTTTCCGAGGTAGAGTATTCAGAGGGAGCTCGACTTTGTTATACGTGTGGTTCATGAGTCATCTCAGTCCCATCGGCCATTTCCGTCGCCAAGGGTTTTGCTTCAGTCATGACATAACCACGTAGTTTTCGTTTCGACCCGTGAGCTGTACTGATGTGGCCTCCTGGACATCATTTTTGTCGGTCATTGAGGACCCCTTTCATCTACTGGTCTATTCGGGTTATTGCTCCTTTATGAGCTTCTTGACTCATGTACCTACCGTGGATTCCATCCCTATTGCTGGCTTGAGGGGCGTGACGACTTATCATCCCTTGGCGGTTATAGGGCAGTTTGATCAGACGCAGGATTTTCACCCTTTCACGGGTGCAGCCGCCTACCGATTCCTTATATCATCCCAGACTAAGAGGGGTCTACTGCGGGTATGCGATCTTTGGTCTCACAGGATCTTCGCCGAATATAGTGAGAGCTGCCACATCCAGATATTTGTTTACGTGCAATGGTTGCGCAGAGACTCGGATCCGGTTGGTTTGAGTCAGGCTGGTGCCTTTGATGACTCTGGAGTGATTTTCCCAGATGATACCACAGATCAGTCCATCTCAGCTGACTCTGCCCCTAGTCGGGTTACCGAGGATACCCGACTCCGTCTGGCCTTGATTACTACTGAAGCTGAGAGGGATGCCGCTCTTGTAGAGAGAGATGATGCCATTTTGGCTAGAGACGCTGCCATTGCTGACAGAGATGCCATTGTATTTCAGACCAGGGCGGTTATAGATGCTCATTCTGGGATTGTCAGCCGAGCCACTGCTTTATTGGACCGCATCAACATGATGGGGCAGCAGATTGCAGGGGATGCTGATGCTTCAGATCTATCCACCACTTTATCCATCCTGCTTCAGCTAGTTTCAGATTTGTAGATTATTTTATTTCCTGCATAGACTATGTTAGTTTCATCAGTTATCGAAGGAGAAATCTTGTAATAAAATGACTTATATATATAGACAGGCATTTAAATTTAGTCATTTTCCCTTTTTGTCGTATCGTTGCCTTTCATTGGACCCTTATTTTATCTAGCTGACCATGATTTTGACATTTTGCTTTCTTTCTCTTCTCCAGTCTTGATGGAGATTTGACAGATATTGCCGCACACCTTTTGATTTCATCGGATTGAATCTCAGATTTTGGATAACTGTTTGATTGGGTCAGGGTTATGTCATTTGGGATGAAGCTGGTTAGGCTGGTATCGGGGAGGTTTCGAGGGTAGAGGAAGGTTTTATCTGGCTGTTGGAAATTGGTTTTGTTTAGGGAAAGGGTTATTTTTTAGGGATCGGACCGTGCCATGATGGCTGCCTACGTACCCCCACAAGTTGGGAGATCAGGTCCTACGTAGTTCGTTCCTCAAAGGAAAAAGGAGAAATCGATTATTCAAGCGTAGAACCGCTTTACCGAATCGGAATTGAGGGGTTGGGGAAATATCTCACCATCCATTTCTTGCAACATGAGGGCTCCTCCGGATAGTACTTTCTTAATCACGAATGGTCCTTCCCAGTTCGGGGTGAACTTCCCCTTGGCTTCGTCTTGACAAGGCATGACTCTTTTTAGCACCAAATCATTTTTCCTTGAACTTCTGAGGTCTTATCCTTTTGTCGTATGATCGAGAGATCCTTTGTTGATATAACTGACCGTGCCAGACAGCAGCCACCCTTCTTTCATCAATTAGGGCCAATTGGTCGTATCGACTTTGCATCCAATCCTCCTCGCTTATCTGAGCATCGATCACTATTCTGAGGGATGCCATCTCAACCTCAACTGGCAGAACAGCCTCCATTCCATACACCAAAGCGTAAGGGGTTGCCCCTGTAGAAGTACGCGTTGACGTTCGATATGCTAGCAGGGTGAGGGGTAACAAATTCGGCCATCCCCGATGATTAGCAGGCATTTTTGCCATGATCTTCTTGATATTCTTGTTTGCAGCCTCCACTGCCCCATTCATCTTAGGACGGTAAATGACGGAATTGAGGTGTTTGATTTTAAACTGGTCGCACAATCCCTTCATGAGGGCGTTGTTCAAATTCTTGGCATTGTCGGAGACCAAAACCTCGGGTTACCCGTATCGACAAATGACATTATTCCTGATGAAACCGACGATGACCTCCTGAGTTACTTTGGGGAAAGAAGCTGCTTCTACCCATTTGGTGAAGTAATCGATCATGCCGAAAATAAATCGGTGTTCGTTGCTCGCTTTGGGCTCTATTGGTCCGATTACATCCATCCCCCACATTGAAAATGGCCACGGGGATGTCATACAGTGCAGTTCATTGGGAGGCGTATGGATCACGTTACCGTGCGCCTGGCATTGGTAACACCGTTTGACATGATCATCGCAATCGGTTTTCAGCGTTAACCAATAATGCCCCGTTCTCAAGATCTTTTTGGCCAGCATCGGTCCACTCATGTGTGGCCCACACACCCCACCATGTATTTCATTCATAATCTTTTGGGCCTGTGTCTCATCTACGCATTGCAACAGTCCCAACCCAGCATCCCTCTTGTAGAGCGAATCCCCACTCAGGTAAAATTTCATTGCCATCTTTTGAATTCTCATCCTCTCCGCTCGGCTCGCCTGGTCGGGAATGGATCTATCCCTCAGATACTCCCTTATGTCGTGATACCAAGGTTGCTTTGGCAGAACCACCTCGTCTGATAATACTGCAACATGTTCCTCGTATGCCGGGGCGCTCTGTACTGCATCTCAATCTGTGGAACGTCTTTTCTTTTGATTATATGGATTAAGGAAGCCAGGGTTGCCAACGCATCAGCAAAGTCATTCCGTCCCCGGGGGATATGTCGGAAAGCGATATCTTCGAACTCTTGCATCAATTGGGTAACACAACGATGGTATGGAAGTAACCGAAGCTCTTTAGTGTTGTACACCCCGATCGCTTGTCTGATTACCAATTCTGAATCCCCAAACACCGCTAATCTCTTCACTCCCATATCACGGGTAAAACGGAGTCCCAATATACATCCCTCATATTCAGCCGTGTTGTTCGAATTGCTGAACTGCAATTTGGTGGCCACAGGGTATTGCTCTCCGGTGATAGAGACCAGGACCGCTCCGGCTCCCGCCCCCTCAGAATTCATGGCACCATCAAAATACAGCTTCCAAAACTGCCCTTCGTCATCACGTTTTGAGTGTGACACCCAAAATATATCTTCGCCCGGCAGAGGAGTTTCTAACGACTCCATCCCTCCTGACGGGGTTTCCGTCAACTGATCTGCAATTCCCTGCCCTTTCATGGCTTTCTGAGTTACGTATACTATGTCGAACTGTTGTAAGATTAACTGCCATCTTGACAGTCGATAATTCAGCATGGGCCTTTCAAAAATATATTTCAGGGGATCCATTCTCGATATCAGGTACGTAGTATGCCCATGGAGGTAATGCTGTAATCTCCCTGCAGCCCAAGCCAGAGCACAACAGGTCTTCTCGATGGGAGTGTAATTCTGTTCACATTGGCTAAATCTCTTGCTGAGGTAATAGATGACCTGCTCTTTACCTGCCTCATTTTTCTGTCCCAGCATACATCCCATTGCGATGGCATTTACCGATATATACATAAATAGAGGGATCCCCTCCTTCGGGGGTACCAGCACTGGTGCCTCGGTCAGCTGCTTTTTAATGGTCTGAAAAGCCTTCTAACATTGCTCATTCCATTCTTGGGAAGCACCTTTCCTTAACAGTTTGAAAATTGGCTCACATGTAGTTGTCAAGTGGGATATGAAGCGGCTGACGAAGCTTATTTTTCCAAGGAATCCTCTTATCTCCTTCTCCGTGTGAGGTTCCGGCATATCCACAATGGCCTTAATCTTTGCTGGATCCAACTCAATGCCTCGATCACTAACCAGGAATCCCAAGAGCTTACCCGACTGCACTCCAAAAGCACACTTTGCTGGATTGAGCTTCAAATTATACTTTCTGAGCCGATCGAATAGCTTTTTAAGATGGGTTATATGGTCAGATTCTACCCTTGACTTCACGATAATGTCATCCACGTAGACCTCTATCTCCTTATGCATCATGTCGTGGAACAGGGCCATCATGGCTCTCTGATAAGTAGCCCCCGCATTCGTGAGACTAAAAGCCAATCGTCTATAGCAGAAAGTGCCCCAGGGGGTGATGAATGCGGTCTTTTCCCGATCTTCTTCCGCCACCATTATCTGATGATACCCCGCAAAGCAATCCACAAAAGAGTACATCTCATACTGGGCTGTGTTATCCACCAGGATCTGTATGAAAGGCACCGGGAAGTTATCTTTGAGACTGGCCTTGTTTAGATCTCTGTAGTCTACACATACCCTCACCTTTCCTCCAGGCTTAGCCACTGGAACTACATTGGACAGCCATTCTGGATAAGTGGACACCATAATGATTCCCGCCCTGAACTGCTTGATGATCTCCTCCTTCACTTTTAAGCTCCACTCCGGTTTTAACTTTCTTAATTTTTGCTTGACAGGCCTGAAACCCTCCTTGATGGGCAACCGATGTACCACAATGTCGGTGGACAATCCGATCATATCCTCATGAGACCAGGCAAAGACATCCTCATATTGGTTTAGAAACTCAGTCATTTTAGCTTTTTGGCTGGGGGTAAGGTCCGTCCCTATCTTGAGTTCTTTTGGCTTGTCAGGGGTTCCAATATCTATGGTGAGGGTTTGGTCCAAGTTGGGTTTGGGTTTATCCTCGACCCATCCTTTGATCTCGTCAGGCGCGTCGTCATAATCTGTCTCGTCTTGTTCAATGCCCAGCTCAATGTCAAAATCATAATCATCATTCAAATTTGAAAGACCGTTTGTTAGGCAAGGATTACTCAAATTGGTACACCTGACATGAAATAAAATACTTGTCATATATAAGTTATTTCCACAACGATCATATTTCAGATAACAGGAAGAAACGACATAATCATGCAAAAACAAAACAACAACAAAAATAAACTTCTTCATCCTCCCATCCTCTGGGGTCTACCACCCTAATGTCGGGTTTTACCCTTGTTTGGATATCACTGGTTTCATGGTCCAGTTGTTGACGGTCAGGTCAGATGAAATGCGCTGGATAAAAGGTGGCTTCACATCGGACACTTCCCCGATGATTACGGCCACATCGCCCGAGTCCCCCTTCTTACCTTCTTCTGGAATAATTAATCCTGCCCAATCGATGACAGACACAACTTGTTGGGCTCCCAGTGGCGTGACGACCTCCGTCCCCTCTTTACAGCTTGTTAATAGTCCGGGGAAATAGCACTTGGTTTCAAACTCTTTCGCGACCTCCTGTAGGAAACTTTCCCTCTTGGCCGATTCATCACTTGCGGGGGTCAATTCTTCATTCCCCGCCCCAATCACAGGCTCGTTAGTCCCCTATTCATTGTTGACCTTGGTCACCGGACTGCCAGCCAGTCGAATCGGAGTCGCACCTTGACGGTGTCTTCGTGCTATGCCTTCACAATATCCCAACCCTGCTTTACCTATCTGATGGGGTAGCTG
Organism: Aralia elata; assembly: GCA_034770075.1. Classification (NCBI taxonomy): domain Eukaryota; kingdom Viridiplantae; phylum Streptophyta; class Magnoliopsida; order Apiales; family Araliaceae; genus Aralia; species Aralia elata. The sequence continues at coordinate 78,018,869 of CM068385.1, forward strand.
AATGGGCTCGGTGATTCCTTGGCTGCTTTTTCCCAACCCCTGTCCAGGCTGGAATTTCATTTTCATCATTTCCTTTGCAATGAAGGTGAGTTCTGGAGAGACCCTAGGTTTCATGGCTGGAGCTCCCAGGCATCTGTAGTGGGGAGTGCTGATTTCCAACGCCTGAAAACTGGCAGGTGCCGCCGACTCGTCCACATTAATCACTGGTAGGCCATTATTGGGAGGAGAAGGGTCATCACATTCTGCTGAGATCGTTACCAAATTCCCATCAATGATTAATTTGATTTGTTGGTGTAGCGTGGAAGGAACTGCCCCGGCCATGTGTATCCATGGCCTCCCCAATAACAGGTTATAACTGGCTGCAATGTCTAGGACTTGGAAAGAGATATCAAACGTACAAGGTCCGATTTCCACCGGCAATTCTATCTCTCCAATCGTATCCCTTCGGGAACCATCGAAGGCTCGCACCACTACATGACTGGCCCGTAGGCGTTTGGGATTGATGTTCATCTTCTGCAATGTACTGAGGGGACAGATATTCCACGCCGATCCTCCATTAATCAGCACCCCATTCATGATATAACCCGAGGAGATTACCGCAATATGTAGCGGTTTTCGGTGCCCCCTTCCCTCCTTGGGGATGTCCTCATCTGCGAAGGATATTACATCACTCTCCAATAGATGACCCACCAGATGGCCGAAGCCTTCCTCGCTAATTTCTTTGGTCACGTATGCCTCTTCCAGGACTTTCGCCAGGGTTTTGCAGTGATCATTGGAAGATAGCACTAAGTCCATGATTGACGTCAGGGTCGACTCCTCACTTAATATCTGGATCCCTCTTGTTTCCGGGTGATCCATCCTTTTCAAGAATTCTATGGCTTTTTCCTCGGAGATTTCTTCATTTTTCTTCTTTTGGCTTTCAAGGACACGCCCGGGAAGATATAAGGGATTCCCTCTTGTCGTCACAGAAGCACAACTGGCCGCTTCCTCTGACATCCCCCCATATGAGGGGTTTCGGTGCCGTCAACTTGACAGGTCCCTCCGAGGTATTTCTACTTACCCCCATCAACCTAATGGGCGCTCCCCGTGCACTCCCGTGGTCATTTATCGTGTTGATCATTTCCTCAATTTTCTGCACATAGTTCAACCTTGATGACCCCTCGACTTCACTGGCCTCCGCCACATTGACCCCCCCTCCATCATGCCTTGGCAGGGGGTTGACCTTAACATTCGGGGAGTCTGGCTGTTCTACCACAATGTCCCCACTATCAATTAAGTTCTGGATTCTGTGCTTCAACGTCCAACAGTCTTGCGTATCATGACCAGGGGAACTTGAGTGGTATGCGCATCGCTTGCTTGGGTCAAACCTCCTTCCCTTTGGGTCACTCGGGGGTGCCAAACCAACTATCTTCTTTTGGGCTATCAATACAGCTAAGACCCGCTCAAGAGGCTCCCCAAGCGGGGTGAATACTCAATTTTGCGAGGCCTCATATCTCCTTCGCCCTTCCGCCCTCTGATCAACGAAGTTAGGCTGTCGGGATGGCCCTACTCTCTGCACCGGTGCTGGAAGATGGTCTTCTGTCTTTCTAGATGAGCCCTGAAGGATGAGGGAAACATCCTCCTCTTTTTTCTTTTGCACCCTACGGGAAGTGCTGCCATAATTTCCACTCTGTATTTGTTCTGCAACCGTTTCTAAAGCCGTGAAATCCTGAATCTTACCAGACTTAAGACCCATATCCACCATCTCTCCGTGTTTAATCATCTCGGCGAAAGGCCTACCAATCCCTGATATAACCCGCTCATAATAAGGGGCCTCTTGAATACCTACGAATGTCATCACCATCTCCGATTCGCTCATCGGGGGATTCACTTGTGCGGCCATACCCCTCCATCGTTGTGCATAATCCCTAAAGGATTCCCTGGGTTGCTTCTTAACTTTTGTCATTTGGTATCTATCAGGAGCCATTTGCGCTTGGAAGCTATACTATGTTAAGAAGGTGTGGGCCAATTCCTCCCAATTGTGAATCCGGGCATTGTCAAGACGGGCATACCAGATTCTCGCCTCTCCCGTCAAACTCTTTTGAAAAAGTTGCATTCTTAGACCCTCGTCTTCTGCATAAGATCCCAACTCCCCAATGTAGATTTTCAAATGGGTGTAAGGATCCCCCTTACCGTTGTATTTCTCAAATTCGGGAACTTTAAATTTCTCCAGATATCTGGTTCCGGGGAAGACACAAAGATCTGAGTAGTTCACCCTGCCTAGGGACCCTATGCCCTTCATAGATTGGATAGTTTCCTCCATTTGTTTCATTTTCTTTCGCAGGTCATCCGTATCTCCCTCTTCCGGGATAGTAATCACTGTCTTGTTAGGTACAGAAATGGCCTTTGGGACGACTGGCTCGCCTTTCGGTTGGGGTGGATCCTCTTTAGGTGGATTCTGTCTGGGCATCAATTGCTCCTTTAGCATTTGGCCATTTCTAACATCTGTTTTTTAAAGTCATCAAATTCCTCCCTAGATATGGAACCGGAATTGGTAGATGGAATATCAGCCATTTCAGATGTAGAGTTCTGGTCTCTTTTAGACTGTGAACAGGTTTGAGGAGCAATCCTACAGAAACAAGGGTTCGAAGTTTAGTCCTAGGGAATGAAAAAATGTGGATGCATGTTAAAGCTGTAACCTTTGTGTTTTGGGTTTTTTTTTAATCTTTTTCTGCAAAACAGCATGTTAGTAGTCCTTTAATGCAATAACAAATGCTAAGTATGACATTTATCATGCTTCCCCGGCTGTTCCCTGCAAAACATAGAGTTTAGTAATTTCTTTTGACAGAAAGGGAGGCATATATGAATGGGATCATGACATTTATACGCGTGAAGGTAAAAGAGCATGAAGAGGCTTTTCCTGCGTTAGGTTAATCTGAGGCTGACCTATCCTAGGTTTACTCTCACGGGCTTTTCGACATGAAGGTCCCCAAATCTTCGCAATCTACTCGTCTGAGTCCTTTCGATTGGAGCGGATTTGGGTGGTGCGTTTCCTGAGCCATCTCCGGGGAGCAGCCCCTTCGAGTCCAGTAATAAGCAACCGACAGGTTCGCCTCAGGAGGAGGTACTCTCTCAACATACATTCACATTCATCGTCCTCACCGTATGCAAATGATTACTTAAAAGTAAAGCAATTCAATTCAATTATTCACTTATTTGGGACAAAACACACATTCACACAACAAAACGTACAAAAGATCAAAATATCGCATGCACACAGATATTCATGAATTTTAAAGGATAGGATAGCATCAAGACTTGCACGCGGCTTAAGCCCTCTAATGTCCCCAGCAGAGTCGCCAGCTGTCGACGCCGGTTTCTCGTCCTTTTGATTAGGTGATTTTTTAGAAAAGGTCGGCATTGATGTCGACGGGGTTTTGAAAGATCATTTTTTATGATGAGCCAATTGACCAGAGTCGCCAGTTGGTATATTTGAAGTGGATGTACCAACTTATCCGAGTTTTTTGTTTTTATAAATCGCTGGCTCATATGTGACTCCGAATTAATTGGTCTGCGAATCGAGATTCATAGAGTTCGGGGGCTTGCTTAAGCGAGGGGAAGGTGTTACGCACCCCCCGACTTCCGTGAAACACGGTTACCGCAACCTTGATACCTTCCTATCCTTTAATTCATGAAATGTGTATAAGTGCGTGTGTGTGGGTGTGCCTAATGAATTGTTGTGGTGAGTTTTGTATATAAAGAAAGGAATTCTTTTTTTTTTTTGGTGTTTTATGAAAGAAACGTGTTCTATTTGGAGAATGCTTTAGAATGTCTTTTGGCCTATTCGAGAAAGCTTTACTTCCTTATGAGAAAGATTTGATTTTAATTGTCAAAACTATGAGATTTTTCATTAAGTGTTGTTTTGGCAAAACATGAATTTATTAAACCTTAACCAAAATAGGAATCGAGATTTATACGTTGCTTTCATAAATGATGGGCAATTTCTAGGATCTCTTTCGCCCTATGTATCAAGGTTTAGTAAAACGTTTATTTCATTCATAAAGCCATTTTTGGTGATGTTTGAAAATGATTTCCCTTGGCCTTCTCGTTTAATAGGAATCGACATTTATTAATACTTCCAATTTTTAACCTCGTGATTCTAATAACCTAGCTTGTTTAATTTTAATAAAAAAGCTTCATCGTTTAATCTTTGAAATCATTTTTCGTGACACAAAATCTAATCAAGCATAAACACGCGTCGGGGCTATTCATGGGCATGTAAGCCATCAAAACATCCCCGAACGCCAACAATCACATATTCCACTACTACGGGGCCTTAAACCCGATTCTCGCCTTAGCGTCGTTTTAAGGCCCGACGATTACATGTTACAAACGAGCACCTTGAATCTATTACATACATCAAAACGTCCATCATCGGATTTGGACTACGGGGTCGCGTTCCTAGGCTCACACCTGAGATTGCTACATGCCCACAAAATGAATACTACATAACTAACCAACCCGGATTTCCCTAATACACCATGATATCCGAAAATGATAATCTAAACAAATTACACCCAATAAATCACCATAAACAAGCTAGAAATTTTACCAATTGGATATCCTCGGGTTATTAGGAAGAATTTTTGTTCCGATGGAACCCTCACTAATAATCCCTAATCCATGGTTGTTCCACAAGATACATAAAATTACATTTAATTTAATCAAATGATATGATAGAAATTGCAAAAATAAGGAGATTTTCACCTTGCAAATGAAATCAAATGGATGTAAACTTGTGTATTTGAATAGGATGAGGAGTATATTTGATACAATCAAAATCAAAAGAATATAAATCCTCTCCTTTTTTCTCTCTTTTCTTCCTATTTGGTTGCAAATTTTGCTCTTTTTCCTCTCTATTTCCGTGCTGTTTGCTGCTGCTGAATTCTTCTTCTTCCAACTTGCTGAATTCTCCAACCTTCTGTATGCTGCAACGAAACTGAGCTGAAATAGGCTGGCTGGCCGCCTGCCTTCCACTCACCTGATTTCGAGTTCCGTGTTTCGAGTTCCGTGTTTTCAAAAGGCGCACTATTTGGCCGTAGATCAATCCGCGGCTGGACGGTTTGACTTTCTCGATTTTTGTGCTACGCCTCGATTTTCGTGCCGTAACGTCGATTTTTTCTGTCAGGCCCGTATTCTGCAGTCCGGGAATTTCCGGGAGACGTGCCACCTTATTCGGGAATGCCCGTTGTGTCAGCTTTGGTCGCTAATCATTGCGGTGGTGTTGGACGTTCGCACTTGTGCCCATTCCTTTGCTCCCGCAAGCCGGTTCAATTGACGATTTTGCCCTCCTGTCATGGTTAGTACAAGGAACGCAAAAATTGGGTGTCTACATATATATTCTGCGATAAAAATTAGTAACTGCAAGTGAACAACGTCTATTGTAATCTTAATAAATACATATCGAACTATAAAGATTAGATTAATTTTAAATACCCTTAATTAATATAATGAATTAGTTCTCTTATTTTCTCTCTTCATATCCTTCTTGACTTCAATTTACTTCATGACAATCTTCTAATAATCTTTTTCTTTTTTTACAAATTGAAGCCTTATCATTTACTTATTCACCAAGATAAATTAAATATGTTGGGAATCAACATGCGATCGTTAAGCTCCATATCATAGGGGGAGAATGCTATAAGATCTGCATGTGATTACCTTTATTCATTATATGTGATTTGATTGATGACAAAATGATAAGAAGAACATTCATACCGGTAAAGCCTTGTAAAGTCCTTAATGAAATATATGTACAAGGACGTAGAAGTTCAAATATGTTAGGTTGATCTAAGCTGAATGAATATCTATCTGATCAAAACATGTTTGTAACATTATGTTTTGTAAAGTCCTTAATGAAATATATGTACAAGGACTTAGAAGATCAAATATGTTAGGTTGATCTAAGCTGAATGAATATCTATCTGATCAAAGCATGTTTGTAACATTAGGTTTTGTAAAGTCCTTAAATGAATTTGATGTACAAGGACTTAGAATAGAAGAAGATCAAACTTGTTAGGTTGATCTTATGGGCTGAAATGTTATATGTTTAAGCATGGGCTAGACTGAACGTAAAGCATTGCACAAACCAAGTGAAGGATCGTAGTGCAGTCAGCCAACCTCACAGAGTCAAGTATGCCATCACAGAGTTTGCCAAGCAAATATAGAGTAAAGCCCAACAGGTCGTAGTGCTCTCTCGGCAGGACGTAGAGCTCTATCGGCAGGACGTAGAGCTCTCTCGACATGTCCTAGAGTTCTCTCGGTAGGACGTAGAGCTCTCTCGGCAGAACGTAGAGCTCTCTCGGCAGGACGTAAAGTTGTCTCGGCATTACAATGCTAAATCTCAAGATCGTAGAGTCTGCCAGACAAGCACAGTAAAAGGCTTGGCAAATCGTAGAGCTCACTCGACGGCACGCTCTTGGCATCGTAAAGTTACACATGTCAACGTCGAGCTTACAAGGCAATCATAGAGTATGGTTCGGCAGAACAAGAGCGTACTCAGGATCGTAGAGTGTGCACTGCAAAGAGTAGATCGTTGTGCTAACATGGGTTCGTAGAGTCAGTCTAAAGTCAACCACTCTACGACTCCCATGAACAGTTTGCAATCAAGCAACTACGTAGAGCAGTTGCTGCTGAAGCACTCAAAGATAAAGTGACAACCTACATAAAGACTTCTAAGTAAGCTGAGCATGAGCCATCAGACATAGAAAGATCTTTGAGCACAACCAAAGCATCAAACCATAACAAAGATCATAGGACAAGCTCAAGTAATCACTCTACGATCCATCAAGACTCTAGACCTACATCAAAGACAAAGGTCGTAGAGTAGGAAAGCAACAGCAAGATCAAGTGATCGTAAAGTTAAGCCTAAGACAACAGAGGCACTCTAGCAGTTTCAGCAAAGCAACAAGAAGATCATATAGCAGTACTCTATGACAAGGCATAAGTGCTACAACAACAGAACATCATAGAACAATCCTCTATGACACAGCAACAGGGCTAACACCTGAAGAACATAGAGCAATCTTCTATGATAGGCACACTACAACAATGGCTCAACAAAGTTCATAGTACACTATGCTCTAGAACGAAAAGTTAAATGGAGATCACAGAGCATAAGGGAGCACAGACTGTAGTATAATAAGAAGCACATTAAAGCATAATGCAAGTGTAAACAGCCACTCTCCGAACCACAAGGAAGCACAAGGTCACAACTGAAGTAAATAGTTAACTCTACGATCTAAGGTAACAGTCTTTAGTCTGAAGCAAACAGTTAACTCTACGATCAGAAGCTACAGGCTACACTTAAGATGATCGTAGAGTAAGTAACTGCCAGCGTGGATTGAAGACGTCAGAGCACTTAGGGTTACTATCCTAAGATGAGTAGCTGAGTAGTTAAATGAGTAAAATAAAGAACTAATCTGAGTGGGGCTCAAACTACCATGTTTGTAGCAGTCAACAAGCAGCGCATGTGACTCCACTATCTTGGTACCAGCTAATGGATGCTGACTCAGCTATCACTAGCAGACTTAAGGAAGTAAAATACTCAGTGGTACAAATAAACAAGTCTGTAGAAAATGAGTCTCTAACGGAAAGAAGTGCAACGGGAAGATATCAGCGGCAAGCTTTCAACGGGAAGAAAATAGAGATCTACAAAAGAGAAAACTGCATTCGGATGGCAAAGTATGTGTGGTGAACGAGAGCAAGAACACAAACTGTACAAACAGGTAGAAGCTTCACTGCAATATGAGAGGTATGTCAAAGGGCTGACATATGAGCTAAGAGTCGAATGACCAAGAAGCCAAGATCAAGAGTGACTAGAGCTGAAGGCAGACCTAGAAGAACAACTCTATGATCAAGAAATGAACACATTGAGCTGAAGAGATAAAGAACTGACTTAGACAAGTCAACCTGTGTTCATCTAGAGTGATCATCTGTATCTGTTATGTACCAGAAGAAGGAAGTGCTTCAACGACCATCATCATCAGTATCCAGAAGAAGATCACAACCAGCTGCCCAAGTACTAGAAGATGAAGGAGATCAAAGTTCATCTTCGCAACACAACCCAACAAACAATCAACATACCAAAGAGGGCGAAACGTCCTTATCTTAAGTGACTAAACAAAGTCAAGTCTGCTGGACTTGCTGAGTACCAATGGGTACAAGAGATTCTACGTCTGCTGGGCTTAGTCTACAAGTTCCAAGTCTGCTGGACTTGAAGAGGGTCATAGGATCCTTGTCCAAGGGACTAAAGACAACTCATGTCTGTTGGACTTGAGGAGGGTCATAGGATCCTTGCCTTAGTGGCTAAAAATAACTCATGTGTGCTGGGCTTGAGGAGGGTCATAGGATCCTTGCCTTAGTGGCTAAAAATAACTCTTGTTTGCTGGACATGAGGAGGGCAGAGAATCCTTGTCTTTGTGACTAAAACATTTAGTGGATTCCTACTCGTTGAAGTAGAAGAGTAGAGTAGGAGTTATTCAGTCTCCGAACCACTTAAAATCTCGTGTGTTATTTAGTTTATGTCATTTACATTATGTACAATAACTGCAATATCTGTTGTCAATCATATCGAAGATTTATTCATTGAACTGAGATTATGTTTGTATCTCTGAAGGGGGCTTTAAAGTATATTCCGCTGTGCATGAATTGATTCTCTAATCTTAACTGTTCTACTTCCATTAATAAGAATGAAAAAGTTTTTTGAGATCTATTCAACCCCCCTTCTAGATCTCTATTGTGTCACCGGGAACCAACAAAATACATCCTACAAAATAAAATAAAAATTATTAGTTAAATAAAATAGACACATAAAATTGAGGATAATAAAATGAAATAATATGTGACTATATATCACTATATATCACATTTTTGTCTCAAATGACATGACATTGAATATATATTAATAATAATTTATAGCATAAACAATCACATGAGATCTACCTAACTAATGTTATGGAGGCATATCATTTGAGACACTTTTTAAAATCAAAAATTTGATACTCCTAACATTACCCATATGTTAATAGATAGTTGATGATATCAAGATCAATTCTACCAAAAATTATAATTATTAAAAATATTTTTATAATTAAAAGTTTAAAGAATTTTCAAGCATTAAAATTTTGATGAAAAATTTACATGTTCATCAAATGGTGAACTTTTATTTTTGAAACAATTATACTACCTAATATTACGATTTACTTATTCGGTTTTGATTTCAGTTATACTATGCAAAACTACGAAAATAAGTTGAGAAGCCATGCGAGACACAGACTATCTTTCTTATATGTTTCTTGTTTTTCTCTTTTCTTGGTGATTGAAATTCATTTTAATTTAGGTTAGTTGGTTTTACAATTATCTAGTACTTTAATGATTAATTAAATTGTAGGTCCTCTTTTAGATGATAATGATGATGATTATTATTATTATTATACACACATACACATATGATATTATTATCATCTTTTTATTTTTTTATATTTTATTTTTATTATTATTATTTAGTTTATTCCATCAAATGATCTCATGATAAAATTAATAGATGAATATGACAGAAACTAAAAATGTAAATATCATTAATTATAGTCCCTTTGGCTCACAGTAAGTATCATTATATTATATGTGATTTTTTTGATAATCAAGAAACTCTAAATTGAAGTGCTTTTGCACTATATATATAGTAGTATACACAGAAGATCAAAATGTATATGATTGAAGATAGTATGATTGATATATTATTCAAAAGAACTAATTATAATTATATTCATCATATTTAGACATGTATTATTATTATTATTATTATTATTATTATTATGTAATTTGTATTTGAAAATTATAAGTTAATAATCAAATTACTCTTAAAATGACCAACTAATTATTTTTCTCCTCTTAATTTTTTATATACTTGTATTGATGTATTAATTGATGTGGTGTATTAGATAAAATTAAAAAAAAAATGTGAACGGAGGCTCCGTACCCAAATCCTAAAATTTTGGAAGGTGTTCATTCAAACACACAAGGGACCATTATTTCAGAGCCAAATCTAAGATACTAGCAGACAGTGACCGCTCTATAAATATATTCAATTAAGCTTTGCATTTGTTTTGTCTGTTTATTTTCTCATTACATGTATTCTCCTATAAACATTTGTTGGAGCCTCTCTAATCTCTCCATTGTCCACTGACATTATAGTTTGCTACACCCTAATCAATATCTTGTATTACATTCTTTTTTAATTATAAGATTAATATTGATATTTTAAAAGTTAATTTTTAACTTAAAATTGATATAAATTTATTTAGTTTTATATAAAGACAATTATGAATATCATAAACTAACTAAAAAGTACTACTAGTAATAAAATTTATTATTTTCAATTTTTTATAAAATTTGTTGAAGATGTTGTGTTGACTTACTTTTTCTAGTAAAAAAAAAGGTTTTTTTATTTATTTATTTTGTTTCCTTCTTTAAGAGTATACGATTTGTCCTTTATTATTAAAGAATTATGCCCAATTGTGATATGTGTAATTTTGCACGATTATAATTTTTATTAGTATGGCTGACATTGATTTTATAATTAATGATTTTGTCAAATAATTTAAAATTATGAAGGAATTAATTAACTGATAGCCTATAATTATTCATTTTTTTTAATCCTATAACAAATTGTTGCACATGTATAAAATTAAATAGAATGATTCAGAATTAATATATAGTTTTATTGAAGAACATGCATAGTGCCTACATCGTTTCCTTTGATGCAAAGGGAAACGGAAGCTACTATTATAACATCAATACAACCGAAAATATTGTCACCCATCCATTTTGCCTAGTAACATGAAATAAAGCGTAAATTAATTTAACATTCTATATCGATCTTATTAGTCGAAATTAAAATATATAGTGCTTAATTTCATTAACTTGATGGGGGAAGTTTTCCCTGTAAAAATGAAGAGAAGTAGGCAAGTGCCCGAGCTGGTTGATAACTGGGGACAAAATGCCCAGATCCTCTAATGCTCACAAATGAGAAGCCTTCGTATCCAACTGCATATCCCCCAACCTGCATATAGGCAATAAATTTTAAAATATTAATATTCAACAATTAATAAATGAATCATCATTTTATTTACAAAAACTTAATTAACAATATAAACTACACAAATTAATGTTTATATATACCTCTCCTTGGAGGTACCAAGGGTACCATGGAGTCTTGACTACAACATTCAGTTTCTCAATGCCGTATCTTGTGGCTGTTATTGGTATCACACTGTCTACGTCACCACTGCAAATTTATTTTTTATTTGTTAATTAAGCTCAATAAATTACTACAAAAAAAATATTCCCCATGTGTTGAAAAAAATAAACTACTACTTAATTAATTCTTTGTTGACTTTTTATTCGAATATTAAGATTCGAATGGGTACACTTCATATAAATTCTTTTTGCAATAATAAATTTTAGTAATATTGAGAAAAAAAATTCATCCAAACTTTTTCTTTTTATCTGAATGTGTCACGGTGCAAAAGTTAATATTCAAAAAATAAATTAACGAAAAAATAAGTATCTGCTATTTTAGGACGTACATGGGAATTATAAAATACTTGCCGAACAATCCTGACCTTAAATAGATTTTTCCATTTCAAATTTCTTTTATTATAATTAATTGCATGTTTTCTGATTTCTTACCTGTATATAGACACAAGCATTCCACTCTCTATCAACTCTAGAATAGTTGGCAACAAGGTCGCTGGTGAATCATTCCAAACTTCAATGACCTCACTGCATACGCAATAAAAATAAATATATAGAGTGATCACTTGACAAATCAAATATTAATTCAACAATAATTTGGTATTATATTTTTTTCCAGCCAATAATAATAATAATAATAATATTTTACTAAAATTAGAAAAAATCGAATGGCTATCAATTGAAACTTAATTAATACCAGCTTAAGTATATTGGAAAATGTTATTTTTCCAATTTACCTGCATGTTTCCCAGGGATATGGAAGAGATGTAACATTTGCATGAAGAGCTTTCTGAACTTGAGGAATGTTTAGGTAGGAACCGATATAATCCTCCGAGCATGGATCAAATGATGATATCTGTTCATTTGTAGACATTTAATTTACTAAATATTACTATATATATTGCATCGCCACCAAATTATATATATACACTTAAATTGGACGCACCGGAAGAGAGCCTGCGGAAGAATTGCACAATGGGGCATATATATCATATGGATAAATATTTCCAATGGCACCATCTAGTTGGTCCAAATATCCGAGACAAGCCTTCGATAGCTCGACTGAAGAAAAATTGCAATTTAAGAGAATTCCAAAATAAATTTCATCAGAAATCAGGGCATGCGACCAATAGAAATCCAAGGATCCTGTGGTAGTTGTGTCATCATCAATTAGGGCATTGCCAATCTGAAACATTACGGCTCATATGTATCATGGTTTGAATGATATAAGTAGAGAGGACAATTGTGTTTAAAATAAAACTTAACAAATCACAAAAAGAAAAAAGTATAAAGTAGACGCTCATTTTGGAACACGAGAGTTTAGAAGCAAGAAAAGTGTTTCTAGAAACTTACTGCGATTCCTTTTAGGTTGACTATAGTTTGGTTTGAGTTTTTGTTATAATGAAGTATTGTTTGAGCCAGTTGAGGTACGTAATGGCCTGCATAACTCTCTCCCGTAATATAAAAGTCTCTAGTTTTGTATTCAGGAAATCTCTCTAGCCAATTTACTAGGAATGTATATGAATCAATTGCAGTTCTGTTGTCTCCACTTAAGTTGTAGTCCGAAGTTGTGTTTGAATAAGAAAATCCAACACCGGCCGGAGATTCAAGGAAGATAATATTGGCCTCTGAAACATGATTCAAATATCAACTTTATAAACAATGAACAATAATATATATTATGATCATTACTATTGTAATTAAATTGAAAATAAAAAACTCACCATTATTCCATGCATATTCATTTCGATATAGAGTTGCACCATCCTTATTGACTCTAAATGGCCCTAGTTCCATCATGGCCCCTGATCCAAGTGAAGAACAACCAGGCCCTGCCAGTATCATATGGTGAGTTACTAAGTATGTAACATAAAATCATACAAAATTTTGCCACGTTCTATATATCTCCTTCCCAAAATGATAGACTTATAGTCCTTCTAAATTTTGTTCGACACAAAGTTTTATATCAAAGAAATTATTTTTTTTTGTAAGAACTCGTGCATGTCTAAGTGTGTCAACAAATAAATTTTTAAGAAATATAATACAATAATAATATGAATAATTATTGTGCTAGGTAAGTAGACAAACTGTCTAGTTTACCTACTACTAGATGATAAAGTATTCGTGAGTACGTTGTAAAATACAGCTCATCAATATTTTGTCAAGATAAACTAGACAATTATTATCTTATTAACCGACATTACTCTAATAAGATATTATGCACGTACCACCATTCAGCCACAACACAAGTGGCTTAGTCGAAGCGTCAGAAGGGGACTCCACAAAATAATAAAACAACGCTCTTCCTGCAGTAGGATCCACAGTAACATACCCGGAGTATTGATCAAAGTCCACTCCATCAGGTTGTCCAGGCAAATTATCAATCTTGTCAAGTTCCTTAAGCCCGTCTTGAGGCCCAATATACACCGGTGAAGTCCCAACAGAAAATTCAGAGGCATGAAACTTCTTGAGCAAATCCTTCCTTATAAACTTCCCTAATGGATTGAAACCTTTTTCAATATTGTAACACTCAATGGAGGCTACTAGGCATAGTGAAAAGAACCAGAGAAGTGTAAAGCTCGCCATTATTGGTTAACTTGTGAAAAATTAAGAACTACGGCTAATTGTTATATAAGCCTCAATTTTTGGTATTTTCTGGTAGCGCGTCGGTCTAATCGATATTAATCTGTGTTTTTTCTCTCTTGTTTTTCAGTTTGCAGATACAATAAATGTTGTTTATATCAATTTTTTTGTTACTAAGTTTTTAGCCTTTTAATTTAGGGGATGATTTTGTTCTATATATTTGGAAGGAGAAGAAGTACAATCCTCGATTGTAGACAGTCTGAGCTGTTTAGGAATAAAAGAATAATTTTAACGTTTTGGGAGCATGGCAGTATGAATATGAGGAATCTGAGCTGTTTAGGAATACACCTCCATGCATGATGCATGGAAATTTCTTGTTTGAAATGAATATGACAAGTGATATATATATATAAGTAATAATATATATATATATATATATATATATATATATATATGTATGTATGTATGTATGTATGTATGTATGTATGTATGTACAGTTGTATATGTAGTCGTCTATAACTTCTTTGTATAATCTTTTAAAATGATAAACTTTTATTACTTTTTAAATAATATATAGTGTACCATATAATGGCATAAGTATAAATAAATAAATAAAATTGTTATCACACATTTACAAAAGTTAAAATGCGGTAAAAAGACGATTTTAATCTCAAAAGTGTATTTATATGGAGTCTGCTAGTTTTAAACTTTTAACAAAAAAAAATTCACATATATGAGTGATAATCCACACAATTTCAAATTTTATTTTATTTTTAGGTCCTTTAACTAGTTTAAATTGTCCCCACAAATTACCACTATATATGGATTTCATACAATTACTGTAGGAAGTTGCATATCTTGCTTCTTGCTAATAATGGTAAAAACACATCTACCTTGAAAGCCAGATGGATTGAATTTTATCCCTTTCTAAACTTTTGCGGATGTATTAAATACAATTTTATTCCTAACCAAACTTTTGTGGATGTATTAAATACTTAAAAGTTTTGGTATATTAGTGTTATAATATAATGGAGTAGTGAAAAGAAAAGTGCAATCAAATTGATATAATTAACTACTTTAATTCTACTAAACATTGGTTATTTATGTTGTATATATATTCTGCGATAAAAATTAATAATTGCAAGTACACAACGTCTATTGTAATCTTAATAAATACATATCAAACTATAAAAATTAGATTAATTTTAAATACCCTTAATTAATATAATGAATTAGTTCTCTTATTTTCTCTCTTCATGTTCTTCTTGACTTCAATTTACTTCATGACAATCTTCCAATAATCTTTTTCCTTCTTTACAAATTGAAGCCTTATCATTTACTTGTTCACCAAGATAAATTAAATATGTTGGGAATCAACATGCGATCGTTAAGCTTATTATCATAGGGAGAGAATACCTTTATTATATGTGATTTGATTGATGACAAAATGATAAGAAGAATATTCATACCAGTAAAGACTTGTAAAGTCCTTAATGAAATATATGTACAAGGACTTAGAAGATCAAATATGTTAGGTTGATCTAAGCTGAATGAATATCTATCTGATCAAAATATGTTTGTAACATTAGATTTTGTAAAGTCTTTAATGAAATATATGTACAAGGACTTAGAAGATCAAATAAGTTAGGTTGATTTAAGTTGAATGAATATCTATCTGATCAAAGCATGTTTGTAACATTAGGTTTTGTAAAGTCCTTAAATGAATTTAATATACAAGAACTTAGAATGGAAGAAGATCAAA
This sequence comes from Aralia elata, assembly GCA_034770075.1. Lineage (NCBI taxonomy): Eukaryota > Viridiplantae > Streptophyta > Magnoliopsida > Apiales > Araliaceae > Aralia > Aralia elata. The sequence goes on from CM068385.1 coordinate 78,034,509, forward strand.
CTTGTTAGGTTGATCTTATGGGCTGGAATGTTATATGTTTAAGTATGGGCTAGACTGAACGTAAAGCACTGCACAAACCAAGTGAAGGATCGCAGTGCAGTCAGCCAACCTCGCAGAGTCAAGTATGCCATCACAGAGTTTGCCAAGCAAACATAGAGTAAAGCCCAACAAGTCGTAGAGCTCTCTCGGCAGAACGTAGAGCTCTCTTAGCATGACGTAGAGTTATCTCGGCATTACAATGCTAAATCTTAAGATCGTAGAGTCTGCCAGATAAGCACAGTAAAAGGCTTGGCAAATCGTAGAGCTCATTCGGCGGCACGCTCTTGGCGTTGTAAAGTTGCACATGTCAACGCAGAACTTACAAGGCAATCATAGAGTATGGCTCAGCAGAACAATGAGCGTACTCAGGATCGTAGAGTGCGCATTGCAAAGAGTAGATCGTTGTGCTAACATGGGTTCGTATGGTCAGTCTAAAGTCAGCCACTCTACGACTCCCATGAACAGTCTGCAATCAAGCAACAACGTAGAGCAGTCACTGCTGAAACACTAAAAGATAAAGTGACAACCTACATAAAGACTTCTAAGTAAGCTGAGCATGAGCCATCAGACATAGAAAGATCTTTGAGCACAACCAAAGCATCAAGCCATAACAGAGATCATAGGGCAAGCTCAAGTAATCACTCTACAATCCATCAAGACTCTAAACCTACATCAAAGACAAAGGTCGTAGAGTAGGAAAGCAACAGCAAGATCAAGTGATCGTAAAGTTAAGCCTAAGACAACAGAGGCACTCTAGCAGTGTCAGCAAAACAACAAGAAGATCATAGAGCAATACTCTATGATAAGGCATAAGAGAGAATGTCTGAAGATTAAAGTAGAGCAGTCCTCTACATCAAAGGTGCTACAACAACAGAACATCATAGAGCAATCCTCTATGACACAGCAGCAGGGCTAACACCTGAAGAACATAGAGCAATCCTCTATGATAGGCACACTGCAGCAATGGCTCAACAAAGTTCATAGTACACTATGCTCTGGAACGAAAAGCTAAATGGAGATCACAGAGCATAAGGGAGCACAAACTGCAGTATAGTAAGAAGCACATTAAAGCATAATGCAAGTGCAAACAACCACTCTACAAACTACAAGGCAACACAAGGTCACAACTGAAGTAAACAGTTAACTCTACGATCTAAGGTAACAGTCTTCAGTCTGAAGCAAGCAGTTAACTCTACGATCAAAAGCTACAGGCTACACCTAAGATGATCGTAGAGTAAGTATCTGCCAGCGTGGATTGAAGACGTCAGAGCACTTAGGGTTACTATCCTAAGATGAGTAGCTGAGTAGTTAAAGGAGTAAAATAAAGAACCAATCTGAGTGGGGCTCAAACTGCCATGTTTGCAGCAGTCAACAAGCAGCGCATGTGACTCCACTATCTTGGTACCAGCTAATGGATGCTGACTCAGCTATCACTAGCAGACTTAAGGAAGTAAAATACTCAGTGGTACAATAAACAAGTTTGTAGAAAGTGAGTCTCCAACGGAAAGAAGTGCAACGGGAAGATATCAATGGCAAGCTTTCAACGGGAAGATAATAAAGATCTACAAAAGAGAAAACTGCATTCGGATGGCAAAGTATGTGTGGTGAACTAGAGCAAGAACACAAACTGTACAAACAAGTAGAAGCTTCACTACAATATGAGAGGTATGTCAAAGGGCTGACATATGAGCTATAAGTCGAATGACCAAGAAGCCAAGATCAAGAGTGATCAGAGCTGAAGGCAGACCTAGAAGTGCAACTCTATGATCAAGAAATGAACACACTGAGCTTAAGAGATAAAGAACTGACTTAGACAAGTCAACCTGTGTTCATCTAGAGTGATCATCTGTATCTACTATGTACCAGAAGAAGGAAGTGCTTCAACGACCAACAGTATCTAGAAGAAGATCACAACCAGCTGCCAAGTACTAGAAGATGAAGGAGATCAAAGTTCATCTTGGCAGCACAACCCAAACAAACAATCAACATACCAAAGAGGGCGAAATGTCCTTATCTTAAGTGACTAAACAAAGTCAAGTCTGATGGACTTGCTGAGTACCAAAGGGTACAAGAGATTCTAAGTCTGCTAGGATTAGTCTACAGGTTCCAAGTCTGCTGGACTTGAAGAGGGTCATAAGATCCTTGTCCAAGGGACTAAAGACAACTTATGTCTGTTGGACTTGAGGAGGGTCATAGGATCCTTGTCTTAGTGGCTAAAAATAATTCGTGTGTGTTGGACTTGAGGAGGGTCATAGGATCCTTGCCTTAGTGGATAAAAATAACTCATGTGTGCTGGACTTGAGGAGGGTCATAGGATCTTTGCCTTAGTGGCTAAAAACAACTCTTGTCTGCTGGACATGAGGAGGGCATAGAGTCCTTGTCTTTGTGACTAAAACATTTAGTGGATTCCTACTCGTTGAAGTAGAAGAGTAGAGTAGGAGTTATTCAATCTCCGAACCACTTAAAATCTCGTGTGTTATTTACTTTATGTCATTTACATTATGTACAATAATTGCAATATCTGTTGTCAATCATATCGAAGATTTATTCATTGAACTGAGATTATGTTTGTATCTCTGAAGGGGGCTTTAAAGTATATTTCGCTGTGCATGAATTGATTCTCTAATCTTAACTGTTCTATATCCATTAATAAGAATGAAAACGTTTTTTGAGATCTATTCAACCTCCCCCTTCTAGATCTCTATTGTGTCCCCGGGAACCAACAAAATACATCCTACAAAAGAAAATAAAAATTATTAGTTAAATAAAATAGACACATAAAATTGAGGATAATAAAATACAATAATATGTGACTATATATCACATTTTTGTCTCAAATGACATGACATTGAATATATATTAATAATAATTTATAGCATAAACAATCAAATGAGATTTACCTAACTAATGTTATGGAGATATATCATTTGAGACACTTTTTAAAATCAAAAATTTGATACCCCTAACATCACTCATATGTTAATAAATAGTTGATGATATCAAGATCAATCCTACAAAAAATTATAATTATTAAAAATATTTTTTACAGTTAAAAGTTTAAAGAATTTTCAAGCATTAAAATTTTGATGAAAAATTTACATGTTCATCAAATGGTGAAAAAGTATCGAATTACTTTTATTTTTGAAACAATTATATTACTCAATATTACGAATTACTTAGTCGATTTTGATTTCAGTTATACTATGCAAAACTACGAAATAAGTTGGGAAGCCATGTGAGACACATGCTATCTTTCTTATATGTTTCTTGTTTTTCTCTTTTCTTGGTGATTGAAATTCATTTTAATTTAGGTTAGTTGGTTTTACAATTATCTACTACTTTAATGATTAATTTAAATTATAGGTCCTCTTTTAGATGATAATGATGATGCTGATTATTATTATTATTGTTTATTATACACACATACACATATGATATTATTATTATTTTTTTATTTTTTTATATTATTTTATTTTTATTATTATTTAGTTTATTCCATCAAATGATCTCATGATAAAATTAATAGATGAATATGACAGAAACTAAAAATGCAAATATCATTAATTATAGTCCTTTTGGCTCACAATAAGTATCATTATATTATATGTGATTTTTTTGATAATCAAGAAACTCTAAATTGAAGTGCTTTTGCACTATATATATAGTAGTATACACGAAGATCAAAAGGTATATGATTGAAGATATTATGATTGATATATTGTTCAAAAGAACTAATTATAATTATATTCACCGTATTTGGACATGTATTATTATTATGTAATTTGTATTTGAAAATTATAAGTTAATAATCAAATTACCCTTAAAATGACCAACTAATTTTTTTTTCTCCTTTTAACTTTTTATATATTTGTATTGATGTATTAATTGATGTGGCGTATAAGATAAAATTAAAAAATGTGAGGGAGGGTACCCAAATCCTAAAATTTTGGAAGGTGTTCATTCAAACACACAAGGGACCATTATTTCAGAGCCAAATCCAAGATACTAGCAGACAGTGACCGTTCTATAAATATATTCAATTAAGCTTTGTATTTGTTTTGTCTGTTTTTTTTTCTCATTACATGTATTCTCCTGTAAACATTTGTTGGAGACTCTCTAATCTCTCCATTGTCCACTGACATTATAGTTTGCTACACCTTAATCAATATCTTGTACTACATTCTTTCAGATTAATATTGATATTTTAAAAGTTAATTTTTAACTTAAAATTAATATAAATTTATTTAGTTTTATATGAAGACATTTATAAATGTCATAAATTAACTAAAAAGTACTACTAGTAATAAGATTTATTATTTTCAAAATTTTATAAAATTTGTTGAAGATGTTGTGTTGACATTCTTCTTTTTCTAGTAAAAAAAGGTTGGTTGATTTATTTTATTTCCTTCTTTAAGAGTATACGATTTTTCTTTTATTATTAAAGAATTATGCCCAATTGTGATTTGTGTAATTTTGCACGATTATAATTTTTATTAGTATAGCTGCCATTGATTTTATAATTAATGATTTTTCAGACCCTTTTTCATTACCCCACATCAATCCCCGGAAAGCCCACTAGATTGATTACCGCTTTAGCTCAGACGTACGGCTTTTCATTGATGATTTTTCATGCTTCACCGCTTGTCCTTACACTATTGCCTCAGAAAATAATGGTCACCTTCCTCACTTCTATAGGCGTGAGTCTCGCTCTTATCTGTTTAACCAACGGGTTGAGTGGTTCTTCATTGTCCTGGTTCGGTTTCATTCGGGCTGCGGAGCTTCCATATTTTATTGAGAATAATGATTTTTGTACCGTACTTTATAATCCTCATAGGGTTATGAGGCAGTTTGGATTTGATCAGGAGCGTCCCTTCGGCCGTACTTGCAAGGAGACTTATGAAACTGCTCTCCTCAATTTCGTGTCTACCTCCCCCTCTTTTGCATGGGCCCTTCCAAAACCCCCAGGTGCTTCTCACAAATCCTTTTCCGTTGCCTTTGTCATACCAACTGCTACTCGGAGTGGGCGGTATATTACTAGTGAACGCAACTACTGGCAAATTAATCTTAAGAGATGGCAGGACGACACACTGATGTTCTCTATATCAGCTTCTCCTCCCAAACGTCTTCAATGGGTTAGGATGTTATGTTCTCCTAAGTCCAATGTCCGTTCGGAACGATGGCCAGCCAGTAGCCGGCTTGTTGAGTGTGAGGCCTTGATGCCTAAATCTTCTCCTCCTCGGTTAGCAGGTGTTCATTCTCAAAATGACCCAGCTATCCTTCCTGTACATGCCCCTACTACCTCCAGGAACCTTCCACCACGGGCCTTGTCTTAGTTACCTCTGTCTCGGATGCCTCCTCCAGCTCCTCTCCAGGGATCCTCTGATGCCGGAGAAATGAGAATTACTCGTTCCAGAACAAGAATATCTACCACTACTGATTCGGAGGTGGTTCCTCCTATTGCTTCTACCGTATCCCCGGTTAATCGTCCTGGCATCAGGCTTCGCTTAAGGCCATTAGCAAAGTACCCTCTTGAGGATGCTAGTCCTAGTGTGCCAACAGCTGAGGATCCGGTCAAGAAATGCAGTAGAAATTTGGTATGTATTTATTTATTTACATATATATATATATTGTACTATCTTCATTTATGTCTGTTACTATCCACATAGTTATTTTTATAATTCTTCATATCATTATGTCCACCGTTTTTAGATTGGCGATGCTGATGAAGAGAATGATGATATTCCTTTTGAGTTTATGCTTATTACTGCAAAATGGGGGCAACCGCGGCGGCTTCTACAAGTTGTGACCCTCCCTGACCTATCTCTATCAGTGTTGAGTCGTCTTCATCACATGAAGCTTGTGTCAGTTTGATGCTAAAGACACTTTATCTGATGTGAGTTCGAGCCTTGCTTTGGGTGATACAATAATTTCCTAAAACCCTCCTCTAGCTTCTCCACATGATAGGCCTAAGGAAACTGATGAGACTCTTGTTTCCGCGAGGGAGGATCCTTCTGAGACTATTGCTGATGTGTATCCTCCCCAGAAGGATTCTACCGAGTAGGTGAGTTCTCGGGAGGGTATTGTTAACAGCATTTTGGGTGGGTTGAACGACATTCCGCCTTCTGTGGCATCTCCTAAATATTTTTTTATTGACTATCTTGTGAGTATCTTTCTTTGGTAAATATATTATCTTCTTTTTTGAACTTTCTTTCTTTTCTCCCAAATATATTATGCTTTTATTATCTTGTTTTTCAAAGCGAGAAGATGCAAAAATTGCCTTTGCTTGTTGATGCGCTTGCCTCATTTGATGCTTTCAATCCGGATGTTGACACCTCGCTATATAATGTCCTCGGTTATCCTCTAGGCTGTCTTCCGGATGACCAAGGCGTTGTGGATTCATCAGCATCACAGCAGCCCCGTGCTCCTCCGTCCTTTATCTCGACAAATTCTATGATGACCTCTAAAGTAGCTCCTGTCAGAGCTTCCTTCAATCTAAGCGGATACCTTGTTTCTTGGAGGGGCTTCTGGATATCATCTTCTAGTCAGGAAAGTCTTGAGCGTCTCCTAGCTCGGTTCCCACATATACTTGACCAACTGATTTTTAAGGCGCTGCCCAAACCTTCTTCCTAAATCAGCTCGCAGGCCTTGTGCTTGGGTCGCACACTCTTTCCTTATACTCTTTGCGAGTTGAGGATTTGAAGAAATTTAGCGATGATGTAGACGACCTTAGCAGCCGTAGGTGTTGATATGTCCCCTTTTCGGACTAGACTGGATCTCCTCAAGTCAAATTTCAATCTTGTTGAACTACGTTCGAAAATTGTTATATGTAAGTGTGAAGATGACTCCTTTTCAGCACAGATTTCGGAGTTTGACAAAGCCACAAATAAATTGAAGATCCATTCGCAAGATCTAAAGTCCTAGCTTTATGAGGTAGAGCGTCAGCTTCAGGACTTAGAGTCAGCTACTCGAGATGTCAAGAAAATTAAAAGCTGAAAATCTCAAGATTCAGGATGCTGTTATTACTGATTTAGAGGCCTTAGCTATGCCTTCTCTTCAGTTTGATATGTCATGGCCTTTAGATCATAACTTTCTGTTAGTCTCCTTTTCCTGTTTCAGAAACTCATTTACACGTATTTCATTTATCAAATTAGAGTTTCTTTAACCTTGCTGATTGCCTTTTAACTTGAATGAATTCCTCGAAACTCAATCTTTATCATTGAATCTCAAGCTACTCAAATTAATACTCTAAGGCAACAATAGGTATTATGAATAGATAAATATGAATATTGTCAATAACATGTATATATATCTTTTCGAAAATAAATGAAAGATTGATAATTTATTGATAATCAAATTGCTTTTAACGGAAAAGCATAACGTTTCAAAATTTTCATAAAAAAACAATAAATCTTGTTTTTGTCGGAATATAAAGCATAAACGTTCGCCACTTTTAGAGATAAAGTGTAATTGTTTTTTTCAGGTCCGAGGACTTATATGTCAGGTGCCTCGATTACTTTTAAAGTTTGAAAGTATAAATTTTTGGGCTTATAGTCAGGTGCCTCAATTACTTTTGATGTTGAAAATATAACTTTTGTGATGACTATCTCATGTGTAATATTTTTTTACCCATTACAGGTTCAATGGACTTGAGATAGCATTTGATCCCACACGAGATATTTTGCAATACCCACTTTCAGAAGATCTCTCGTACCCTATATGGGCCTTCCCATTTGGGGGTAAAATTTGGTGGTTGGTGTTCCCCTCATGACTTGATTTGCTGTCTTGAGCACCAAGTCCCCCACCAAAATTTTGTCGCGGTACCACTGCGGTATTGTATTGTCGTCGTAGTCTTTCGTGATACCGTTTCAATTTTTTCTTTGGCTCGGTCTCAGAAGTCAGCTAAGGCCTCCAGGGCTGCTGGTCGGTTCTCTTCCTCGACTAAGCTTCGGTAGTCTCATCCTAACCGAAGGGATTTCTATTTCGGCGGGCAAGATAGCTTCTTCTCCATAAACTAAAGCATATGGGGTTTCACCCGTAGGTTTTTTCTTTTTGAAGTTCAATATGCCCATAATGCTATCGGTAATTGCTCTGCCCATGTCTTCGGATGATCATCTAGGGTTTTTGACAGAATCTTGATCAAGGTTTTGTTTGTGGCCTCTACTTGCCCATTGCCTTTCGGGTAGTAGGGCGATGACTTGTAGTGCTTCACCTTATATCTTTCCATCAGACTTTCGATATCTCTATTGATGAAAGGAGTTTCATTATCTGACAGAATGATCTTCGAGATCCCGAAACGACAAATAATGTGTTCCTTAATGAAGTTCGCCACCGCTGGACCCATGGCCTTTTTTAAAGGGATTGCCTCTACCCACTTTGTATACATCTCAGTGGCCGTTAAGATCCATATGTTGCCTTTAGAATTAGGAATGAATGGGACCTATAAGATCCATTTTCACATGTATGAAAGGGCCATGGTGTTGCTATGGTCCGTAGGTCTACAACGGGAGCATGAATCAGATTCTCGTGGATTTGGCAGATGTGGCACTTTTTGACAAAATCCAAGTAATCTCCTTCCATTGTCGACCAGTAATTACAATGATCAATAAGTTGTTTTTACAACTTGGCTCGACCTTTGTGATCGTGTTTATGTATTTGATATTCCATATATTTGGCCGCTCCTACTTCCAAACAATATATGGGCTTGCCTTTGAACCCTCTTATAAATAATTATCCATTTTTGCAAGAAGAATCGTTGTGACTTCCTCTTTATTAAGACCGGATCCTTCTTTTCGGCGGGCAGATTGCCGCTTTATAAAAACTCTAGATAAGGGATTCGTCAATCCGTTATGTCCATCAATGAAGGCGCATTCCTCCTCCTCCAGGGTTATTCTTGGCATGAAACACATTGTCGTTGAAGTGCATCTGCTTCCTTCTTCATTTCAGGCCAATAATATCCTTGGTGCTGCAAACCTGCGATAACAACCCAATATCTGCTAATCCGCAACTTTCTTTATATACTTGAGACAAAACTCTGTTCGCTTCCTGCCTCCCCAAACATCGTGTCAATACACTATCTACTTCTTTGTGATACAAGTCCCCTTTGATGATGTTGTATTTTCTGAAGTTCCACTGGTGAGATTGTTCCCTCCTTTGTTTGCAATTGATAGGAAATATCATGTCTCCAATCATCTGTCATATCCTTGGGGAACAAATCCAGGACCGTGGTTGGGAGGGCTCTTTTTATTACCTTTACATCTAGGTCTTCTCCTTGGACAAATACTCGAGATGCTACAGCTGCCAATGCATCAGGTTATTTGTTTTGTCCTCTCGGGCACATACTCAATCACCACCTTCTTGAAAGCCTCCATCACCTTTTGTGATATAGTTTGATATGGCGCCAAGATAGGTTCCTTCATTGCGAATTGGCCTCTTATTTGTTGCACTATCAGATTTGAATCTCCCTTCACTTTCAGATGTTTGGCCCCCAACTTTTGAGCTGCCAACAATCTCAATATAAACGCCTCATATTCTGTTTCATTGTTTGTGCAAGGGAAGTCCAATTTGTATGACAAGGCCACTTCTTTTCCTTCTTTTGTAGTCAGCACTACTCCTACTCCGCCGTTACCTTCTGCAGATGATCCGTTGAAAGTCAAATTCCACCATTCTGGGTCTTCATCTATTAAGTTAATTGCTTCCACTTCTCCACCTGGAAGATCCTCAGAGGGAGGTTCATATTCTCTATTTGGAAACTGAGCTAGCAGATCTGCCAAGGCTTGACATCAGATAGCCTTTAGTGTCACACACTCGATGTCATATTCTGAAAGGATCATCATCCATCTATCGGGCCTTCCTACTAATGCTGGCCCTAGTCAGTAGATATCTGATAGGATCAGTTCTGGTTGCAATCTTCACTTCGTGCGCCAGAAAGTAATGCCACATTTCTGCACAATGAACACCAATGCTAAGCAATGCCTCTCTACCTGTAAAGTATCTGGTTTTCGGTCCTCTGATTATCCGACTAATGTAATACACCGTTTTTCTTCTCTATCCACCTCTTGCGTGATCAACCCACCTATAAACTTCTTGGTAGATGTGATGTATAACTGCAATGGGATTCCGCTTTGTGGTACTACCATCGTTTTGCGCGGAAGACAAAATTCGTTTTACCTTCCTCAAAGGCTGTTGTTGGTCTTGCCCCCAGTCCCATTCTGCCTTTCCTTTTAGCAATTTGCTAAAAGGTTTCTATGACTTCTGCTAATGCTGGCATAAATCTCCTCATGTAAGAAACTTTCCCTAGAAAGCTCTTCAGCTATTTTTGCGTTTTTGGTGGGGGCATCTCCATAACTACTTTTACCTTGCTCGGGTCTACTCCAAACCTCTGTTATGCACCAAGAAGCCTAAGAATTTTCCAGCCGTCATTCCAAAAGCGCACTTCTTCGGATTCATCTTCAACAGGTATCTTCGGCATCACTCAAAAACTTTCCTCAGGTCCTCAACATAAGTTGTCGCCTTCTTGGATTTTACTACTATGTTATCTACATAGTCTTCTACTATATCATGAATCATGTCCATGAAATATAGCATGCATTGCCCCTTGATAAGTTGCCCCCGCATTCTTCAACCCGAAAGGCATTACTACATAGTAAAAATTCCCAAATGGGGTACGAAAGGCCATCAACTCTGCATCCTCTACTGACATCTTTATCTGATTGTAACCCACAAACCCATCCATGAATGACATCATTCTCGTGATTAGCAATTGCATCTACCAAAGTGTCTATGTTGGGTAATGGGTACATGTCTTTTGGGCATGCCTTATTCAAGTCTCTGAAATCCACACATATCCGTAACTGACCGTTTGATTTCTTTACTGGTACAATGCTGGATAACCATATTGGATGTTGGATTGGCTTGATGAACCCTACTTCCAGCAACTTCTTGATTTCCTCTTTTATTTGGGTCTCGACTTCGGGTGCATAGTTGCTAGGTGCTTGCTTCACCGGTTTTATTCCCGGGCTTACATTCAGATTGTGCTCTACCAACTCCTTGTCAATCACAGGCATCTCGTCGTAGTTCCAAGCAAAGACATCTATATACTCTTGTAGCAATTTCACGAGCTCCTCCTTCTGATTAGCATTCAGCTCTTTGTTGACGTAAGTCAGTCTTGGCATTCCTTCATCTGTTGTCAAATCAACTTCTTCTAATTCATTTTGTTGAGGTTTCGGCCTATCCTCAAAGCATTGTGGAGCTGGTTCTACCTTCTGTTGCACAATTTCTTCTTCTTTATTACTGCTGGAGTGGGGGACACCTCCTGAGCCATTAGGTTTGCACTTTCCCTTGGGCTCTTCCCCCTTGCACCGTCACAGGCGAAACACCACTTTTCCATCGGGTTTAACAACCCTTTCCCATTTCGTTTTTTGGTCATCCTCTGATTGTACTATTTGTTTGGCATTTATTATGTTTCTGGCATCTTTAGGGTCTGCTGGCCTTTTCTTTTCTCCTTTTCCTTCCTTCTCTAAGTCTACTACCACTGGCTTCTTATTTTTAGAACATTCTCCTTGTTCCGAGGTCTTCTTCTTCTCTGTTTCTATAGGCACGAACTTATCTTCCTGTACTTCTTCCCAGCTTGCTAGTCTTAGGGAATCAGGACTTGTAATCTGGTTCTCTCCCTCTTCAGCGACATCGTCGAAGAACATCGTCGAAGAACATCGTCAAAGAACATCGTCGAAGAAAGTTGCTTCGGCGATATGTGCCTTCTCTGGTCCAAAGGGATTCCTTGTTGTCGGTACCTTCACTTCATTCCCCTTCCAGATAGCTTTCAGGCATTGATGAAAAACTGAGGGTACCACCCCATAGTCGTTTTGTCAGGCCCTTCCTAGCAAGATATGATATGCTGCATCTACCTCGGCAACATGAAACATTACAGGTCCTCGAATCTTTCCAACCTGCATGTCCACCTTGATGTGTTCAAGGGTTCTGGCACTTTGGTTGGCAAACCCTGCGATGTTTGTCGGTTCTTTCACAATTTTCTTCTCTGACAGGCCTAACTGCTTAAACACAGTATAGGGGATAATGTTTATAGACGCTCCATTGTCGATAAACGCCCTCCGCATCTCTATTCCATTTATTATTGCCGTCACATATAGCGATCGGTTGTGCAGGTATCTTATCTCTTTGTCAGCTTTAGAGAAAGATATATTACCTTCTTCCTCTTCCACTGCCTTCACAAATCCTTTGCTTACCGTCATGCAGGTTTCTTAGGTTTCGGCTGCTTTGATGATCGCCCTGGTTGCTTCTATCCTTGCTTCCTTGGCCAACCCTATCTGGTCAAAAAAATTTCTGAATTTAGCTCTATTCATCAGCGCCATCACCTGTAGGCCTGGATCAACATCCATCATTTCTTCCATCCTTTCTGCGTTCTCTATCATCTCCACTTCTGATGCCTCACTATGAGTAATAGTGTTGCACGTTTCTTTTTCTTTGTGATTAGGCAGTGGCTTGTCATGCACGCTGCTTCCTTTTCCCAGCTCGATTTCTCCTGCCGCCAACTTTTCATGGTATATCCTTCACAAACTATAACAATTGATAGTGGAATGTCCTGCGTATTGGTGGTAGACGCAGAAGTCTGGTCTTCTTTTCATTTCTTTCGTCACAAACAAATCTAAGCTTCGGAAAGGCGGATAGCCCTCTTACCAACTGACCATTGTTCTACTCCATTGTGTTTGTTATTTTGTTTTTCAATACACATGTCCTCTAAAGGCCTTCTCTATCTCTGCCTACCTCTCTTGTTCTTATCTTCCCTATCTCTTCCTCGCCCCTCAGCTATCCTCACATCCAAACCACAGCATGTGATAGCCTCTAGCCTCTTACTCGAACTGGGCATTTCTGGTATCACTTGTCCTCTCGTGTTTTCCTTTTCTTTTTTTTTTTTTTTTCACTTCTTTTTTTTTCCGCTCCAAAAATTTCCCCCCACCCACGCCGTAGAGACCCCAGTTCGCTCGTTCCTCGTTATCTCCTCCCCCCTTCCATTTGCCCCCTTGTGGTTTTGACTGAGAGTCAGCCAAAAGCCACAGGTTTTTTATATGTTTCTCTTTACCCCCCGCCTTCCCATGTAGCCCCCGTCCAACTATGGCTAGATCGGACACTAGCAACGAGTTCCGAAACGATTCTTTCTCCCCTTCTCACCAAAAAAATCTTGTGCAAAAAGGATGAGAGAGTTCAAATGAATCAACAGGCCTTTTGTGATGAGATGGGGCTTGAAGGAGTATAAAGCACCATTCTACGTTGCATATCGCTAACCAAGTTCTTTCTAGTCATTCACTCTACTTCTTTCTCTCTTCCTCTCTACTCTCTCTTTTCCTCAATTCGGCTCGCGCACTGAAAAAAACCGAAAAACAAGAATACTACAATTTTTATTTTTTGTGCTTTGGGCCCTGAATCTGTCCACCCAAACATAATCCTGATAGCCCTCCTCATACTAATATTTCACATTTCTCCCTTCTAACGATTTTCTCATATTATCGGACTATCTCTGCTTGAATCGCACACAAACCATCAAAAACAAAAAAATCAAGCTCTACAAACATAAAGTTTACCTGTTTTCTCTGCACATAGAAAAATTTCTTAAAAAATTGCAATTTTAAATCATCCAACAATCCATGGACTGAATCCCTTCCTTCTCTCCAAGTTGTGAAGTACCACAACTGAAAGGCACTAATCCCGGTCAAGGGTCTTGTTGAATTCCTTCCCCTCATCAACAGATATGTGTGGTTTGAATTCCCACCTCATACCCAAAAACTTCACATAACCACCAACCATGGGAGACAATCGACTCCACGAACCTGACACAGGAATATGTTTCCCTGGGTCATTCCTTCTCTCTGTTTTAATAGATACTTTGGGAAACTGCGGTGGGTGGCCTCAAATATAAACCACTGTCTTCGGTAAGGGTGCCATGCCCTCCCAACACGGCCTTCCGAACAGTGTGCCCAGGTAGGGTGGAGTAAAGTCCAAACTCTGAAGGTCGGGAAATGTCTGCTATGCGAAGTTTGATTGAAAACAAATAAAAATCACATCGATTAAAATATTATTCCTCCGTCACAATCAAAAGATACTGGCTCCATGGTATGGACTGCTTTGATGGAACTGTGATGTATTGATGCATAGGTAGTGTGTAAATGGTGAGACATATTGGTTTTGGTGTACAACTTGTCAAAAATACAAAAAAAAAAATTATAAGACCTAACAAATGATACAAAATGTTCCTACAAAACAAATTTGTATCGGTTTGTTGTTTGTTGGCTTAATTTATTTTCTCCCATCATGGCTATGAACTCGTGGATGGTCAGTATCTGTGCACGTTTGTTTGTAAAATACTGGGAGAGGTGGGTCGGGATGATGTTTTGGGCTGAAGGCTATCTTGCCTTTTCCCACAAATAAAAAAAAAAAAAACAACAATCTTGAGGTTGTGGCACATCAACCAAACGAAAATAACCAGCTGTTTTTTTTGGGGGGAGCTCCAAAGTTGAATTGATTGGAATCGGCTGACATCTTTCGTTATTTGGAGGCAACAGTCTTGATTCCCCCCTCTTTGTTTAGTTGTTAGTTGTCATCGCCTGCCTCAATTCTGCCTCAGTTCCCCACCATGCGAAAACTTCCACTCAGAACATAGGCCTTAAAAAACGTGGGGAGTTTGCATCAACTGCTGGCGGAAAAAAATATTATTTTTTTTTTCACAATTATTTCTTCTTAACTTCCGCTGCAGTTCCTACTGCAGTCAAAATGAATGCGATATATCTAATTATTCTTCCCAGCAAACATGGTCAGCATCATACCATTGGACCTTCTCGTGCTCTCTTTTTTTAATTGCCTTGAGCATTCTCTTAAAAAAAAACGCTAAAATCTAGCAACAAACCAGACATTCGAAGTTTGTCTGCGGCTCCACAAGTTACCATTTCCCTCAAGAAACCCTTGCCTTCCCAGTGTTTTGTTTGTCTAGAACCTAGAGTTTGTTGTTGATCAGCCATTTGAGTGAAGTTGAACTTCCTTCCACTCACTAGAAAAAATAAGCAATACGTGATGGGAACTTTGGTGATAGTTTTTAAAAAAGCAATCACAAAAAGATAATATAATTTTATGATGGACTATTTAAGCAACTCACAAAAATAGTAAAATATATGATGGCTTCATTAGAGATGACTAATTTTTGTGCCATCAAGTTTATTTCTTTTTATTAATTGTTGATGACCATCCCCTACCCCAATATCACAATCACCATAATTTTTTTCACGCAAAAATATAATTTTTTTTCGTTTTTCCCCTTCTCCCTTTTTTTGTGACGCACAAAAGAGTCCACAAGATAGCCCACCGGTTAAAACAAGCACCTACAGGTAGCCATCAACACTTTATAGAAATATACCCTTTTCATGATTGCATTTAAAGCTATCACCAATATTTAAATGAAAAAAATAATCAAAAAAAAAACCAACAAAAAGACACAAAAAAAAAAACAAAAAAAAAAAAAAAAAAAAAAAAAAAAAAAAAAAAAAAAACAAAAAAAAAAAAAAACAACAAAAAACAAAAAAAAAAAAAACAAAAAAAAAAAAAAAAAAAACAAAAAACAAAAAAAAAAAAAAAAAAAAAAAACACAAAAAAAAAAAAAACAACAAAATAACCAAAATAATAATTAAGTTTATGACGATCCTAACAATCACTAAAAAAAAGATAAGATTTTTGTGACATAACTTTTTTATTTTGCCCCAATTACAAAACAAAAAAAAAAAAAACAAAAAAAAAAAAAAAAAAAAAAAAAAAAAAAAAAAAAAAAAAAAAATAAGGTATTTTTTTATGATGAAATTTTCAAAAACAAAAGCCCATCATCACAAAATAATAAAATAAAATTTATGAAGGCTTTTCCACTGATGACACTTAATTTTAACCATTCATTTATAGAGTACTTTGTGACTCTGCCATTGCCATAGCACAATCACATCACCAAATAACTTATGTGCGACTAACTTTTGATTAGTAAATTCAACTAATTTACATATTTTTATCCTTTTTAATATTTTGTTTTAGAAAAATTATAAACATAATTGGGGCTTGTGGAGTACACGCTGGTAATACTTGTTTATTTAAATAAGTTTGCCAAATGGGGAGGGTTTCGTTTTCGAATCTTCAACCCCAAAGTGACGCCCCCAAAAATAGGATATCCACACAACAACCCATAATTTGAGTACGCCAATAGCATTTCCCACAATAAATACAAATACAAATAGCGAAATTTCCCCCATTTACCAACTAAATAAGCTGTCATGCAAAATAAAAACGACAACACAATACAAATACATTTCCCTCTCAATTCTTAAATTCCTCAATACACTGTATTGTCACAACTAAATAGTAAGAGTATTGAGACACTTTATTATATTTTAGTTCGGTACATTGATTTATTTATCTATGTGATATTATTCTTTTATATAGTAGATCTACTCCCTATTTATTTGATCTTCTAACTCCATTATTTGCTAAATCTTATTTTTCGAGTAATTATTACTTTTAATAAATCTATCCTCACGGGACCATCAAAAATATCAAATCAAAACACCACCCAATTTTTCTATTCCCCGGCTAGTCCCCCCCGCTACACTCTCCGTTTATTTTTTTTCCTGAGGAGAACAATGGAACAAAAAAGAAAAAGGGTGGAGCTCTAAAAATAGCCCAGTAAGAGAAAATAGCAATGACTAAGATAATGAAGAATAAAAATTTATCTTTAAAGTCTTCAACAATCAATAAATCAAGATTTCAAAAGATAATTATAATTTTGTTAGTTCAAAAAAACAACAAACCAACAACTGCATGCGGAAAAACGAACAATCCCCATTAGAAGAGTCAAGTTAGACTTTATAACATCTACTTTCTTCTATAAGGTAAAAAGAGGGATCACCACCAATATGTTTATTCCTCTGTAACACCAATCAATTAAGTCATGGTTCAAGAAATACGCAGCCTCTTCTTTGCAACAACACGTAACGGCCAAAGATATTTTCTTATATTTGTATCACCAATCAATAATGTTTCAAACAGCCATCTCGTTGCACTACGTGCCAAAGGAATATTTATTTGTGTAACAATAACAAAAACATCAATCACAAAAACAACACGCCACCATAAAAAAACCCAACGACACCGTCCAGGATCCATGCCATAACGCCAGTTCATCTTTGCACTACGGGCCAAAGAGAACTTATCGACCAGATCATACGCCCTTTGTTTGTGGTTAACACCAACCAAATTAGTCAAGTTTTTTTTTTTTTTTTGTTTATACCAATACACATTTGGAGGTCCAAAATCATGTCAACAGCCAGTTCAGCCTTTGCTCGACGGGCCAATAAAGAGGGAGTGAGAAAGAACTATCACCCACAATTTAAAGTATGAGATGAAGGATGATGACAATGAATACAGTGAGATTAAGGATTGTAAAAGCTTTTATAATTTAATCAGTATCAATGATTTGGACCCAAATTGCCAACACTATAACCAAATTGTGGAGTCAAATTCCAATGAAATGCTAATAGTCAAGAAATTATTTCATCGCTTCATCTATAAAACGTAATAAAATGAAATAGAAAGATTCAATTGAAAAGATTATTAGATGAAGCACAAACTCAATGATAGATATTATCCCTACTAAATTTTTCCCCCAGGATGTTTTTCCAAACAAAAACCCAAAAACTATTAAAAATAAGGTGTGTGTAAACCAAACAAAGATTTCTTCTTATCATAGAAAAGGGAGAAATGTGAAAGAAAAAGATATCCCCCCTAAAATGAGTAACACAATAAAGAAATGAATTACGTTATATACGAGTATATATAACAGGGCGAGCCAATATATGAAACTGCAAATGGATTTCATCATCATTATTATTGATCTATAGCATAACACGTCATGCGAGTCGAATTCGCCGTATACAGGTTTATTTCCACAAAAGATTAATAAGTTAATGATTACAAGGGTGTTATCTTCACGCAGGTACCACACTCCGTCACATACAGGTTATCCCCACTGAATAATAAGGAATAAATACATAGGGTTTTCACTCAGGTACGCAACGATCTCTCGTACATACTGGTTAGTTTCCCCCCCCCTTCACTGAATTATATGGAATGAATACAAAAGGTATTCAACCAGGTACGAACAACTCAAGTACAATATAGGTTATTATTCCCACAGATAATAAAAAGGAATTATACAAAAGGATATTCACAAACAACCAGACCAACAAGGCATGCGTCATACCGCACCGGACAGGTTATATCCCGCCACAATGAATTAATTGAATGAATTTACAAACCTTTTATAAGTATAATATTACTTTACGTACATGAAAGGCAAAAATGAATATTTTTATTTGAATATGTATAAAATGATATCATCCCTACACTTCGATAATATAAAGTGACTGTATGTTGCTTCTTCCTATGAAGTTTTACTTAACTTCGGATTATACTAGTATATGCTCTCAAATACTCACAATAGCCTAGCACACTAAGAGAAACCTTGAGAAATTTTAGTAGAGAGAGATTGAAGTAATAAGCAAAATCGGAAGGTGTGAAAAATTACTTAAGCAAACCCTCCCTATTTATAGGAAAATCAAGGTGATGGCATTTTTAGGCGTCCTTTTTTATTTTTTTTTTTTTTTTTACTCAACTTTTCTTTAGGTGGTGGGGTGGCGGGTTTAATTACGCTTGTAACCCTTGGCATAATCCCCCTTTCCTTTTTAATAAATATCATCCCATCGATTTTATTTTTTTTTTTTTTTTTTTTCTTTTTATTTTTTTTTTTTTTTTTTTTTTTTTTTTTTTTTTTTCTCTTCAAAAAAATATTATATAATCATCCTTCCAATATTTTTCTTCCTCCACCCCACCCCCCCCACCCTCCCCCCACCCCCCCCCCCCCCCCCCCCCCCCCCCCCCCCACCCCAACCACCACACACTCCCCCCCCCCCGCCCCCCCCCCCCCCCGCCCCCCCCCACCCCCCCCCCGCCCTGCCCGACCCCCCCCCCCGCCCCCCCCCCGCCCCCCCCCCCCCCCCCCACCCGCACACACCCCCCCACCCCCCCCAACCCCCTCCCCCCACCTCCCCCCCCCCCCCAAACCCCCCCCCCCCCCCCCCCTCCCCCCCCCCCCCCTCCACTCCCCCCCCCCCCCCCCCTCCATTTTATACATCCATCCATCCATTTTTTTCTTCCCAAATTTATATTCAATATCATCCATCTTTTTTTTTTTTTTTTTTTTTTTTTTTTTTTTTTTTTATTTTTTTTTTTTTTTTTTTTTTTTTTTTTTTTTTTTTATTTTTTTTTTTTTTTTCTTTTTTTGTTTTTTTTCTTTCATTTTATAAAGTATCATCGCCATTGCCATTTTTTCTTCCATTAATCAAAAGATAAATTCCAATTATTCAAAAAAAGATATAAAACTATTATAAAAATATAAAACTTCATTATCACAATAAATCCATTTTTTCTGTAATTAATTGTGTTTAAAATGTATTATTAAAGATCACAGATACAACCTAGACTTCGCAATACTGATAATCCAGTAATTATATTTCCCAGGAAAGAGGGGGCCTTTCACCTATAAAAATGGCGCGCAATTAAAATAACAATCTACCGTCCTTGTCAAAATTTCTTAGACATTGTCAATAATGCAAAAATATCCTATCAGAAAATGATTTGAGTTGACAGTGTCCGTGACCAATTGTAAAATATATTATGCCAGATGCTATTTGTTATCAATTATTATTGATTCAAAAGATACTGTGCAATTGGTACTTTTAAATCAATTATTGGAATCAATAATAGAATACACTGTGCCAACTTCGTGAAGCAACTGTGGAAATAAAAAAAACACATTTTACTAAGTTACTTTTTAAAAAAATCACCGGGTATTAGTTCAAACACAAAAAAAACATTATTCATCAATCATCAAAAATCAAAAAAACAAAAACAGTTACGGTGCAGTGTTAAAGTTTTTCGCCGCCAAAGTTTCTATCATTTTTCTATAATCCCTCGACAGTTAATAAACCTCGTTGTGGGGGCCCACTATCATTGACAATTATTGTCATTTTCGGCGCCGTAACGTACGGTACCAAATATAATAATCACGATCTCCATTATTTTACTCCGGACACGAATGAATATTTCGCCTACATAAAGGAATATTCCTCGACATACTATTTAGCATATAATTTTTTTTGCATATAACGACCCGTAACTAATGCATTTATAACAATTAAGCTCTTCACTATTTAGAAAAAATAATCCTTAAAGAAATTAATAAATGTTTAAATTTCATAAAGTTCGGGGAAAAATAGATGATCTTAACAATCTCCCTCCTCTCCTTATGTAATTTTTCCTCCGTCGTCCTCGAAATTGACGCTACGTACCTGGCATTTCGAACAGGTAAGGGAAGATAACCTTGCTCTCACTTCATTCAGATTCTTAGAACTTCACCCAGATTATTTCCTCTCTTATATCATGGGTTTTTTCTCTTCTTCTTTTTTCTTCTTCTCTCCATTAAACTTTAACTTAAGGTAGAATCCTTTGATCGTATAAATCTGTTCTTTCTCCTTATCTAAAAAACCTTGACAGGTAATCTCTTCGTACGTAAATAATGCTCTGCTATACTCCCATCGTCTGGTTCTAAGGCAATTAAATGTGGGTTCGGATCTTTCCCACATATTTACGTAGCATGGATATGATAAAAACAAAAATTCAATTTATGAACACGAGACATGCGTGGAGATTAGGCGAGTCTTGTAGGCTACAGTTTCCTACTCGTCGAGGATTTCAAATGGACCGATAAATCGAGGGTTAAGCTTTTTTCTCATCAATTTTTTTTGCATCTCCTTTTTTTTCCCTTTCATTTGTCATTCCGAATCGCTAACACCTTTCTCCACGGAGCAAACACGTAAAAATACTTGATCTCCGACTTTTGAATTCCTCGTCTCTTTGAATGAA